>VYXB01004796.1:114282-249992 GCA_013397135.1 Pachyramphus minor | reverse complement strand
TTTTTTTTTTTTGGTGTGTTTTTCTGTCTGTGCCTATGGGTTTTTCCTTCTAATGTTTCCCTGTAGAAATCATCTGCGGGACAGATGGCCTGCTAAGCTTCTGGGACTTCTCTCACAAACACCTGTCTAAGGCAGCTGGGAATCAAAGAAGAATTCTCCTCTTTTAATGCCCTTAAAGAAAAACAGCACCTGATCCTAGTATGTCCTGCTTGCCCCTCTCTCTCCATCCTCTCAGCTGCCTGGGAAACTTAACTGCTTGGTTGTGGCCATCTGTTGAGTCAGCGAGGGGCTGGGTGCAGACTGTGGGCTGAGGCTGGGAAGCGGCTGCCCGAGCCTTTTGGAAGAGCAAGGACAGCTTTGGGGTGATGGATTGCTGTGGTCGGCTGGGTTGAGAGGGAGGAGGATAATGGAGGAAGTAGACTTTTATGTAAATAATACAGATGGCAGCCACTGAAGCAGCTCATTGTACCTTGCTGATTGTACCTTGCATCCTTTGTATTTGCAGCGAAAACACGCCTCAGCAGTGAGGAATGGGCTACTTGAGAAGGCAGGGTAGTGAGGCCAGGCTTGCACTTGGTGTAGGGTGTGTGCATGCACATGGGGAATGAAAGGTGAAGTCTGTTTGTCCCCTGTGCTGGGAGCCTGCTGAACCAGTGCAGCGGGGCTGCAGTGGGACCAGGTGTCCAGGTGGGCACCTGTGAGGTGTCCTGTGTGCTGTGCCAGCCACCATAGCTGTGCAGGGCGCCTTACTGAGCACATTCAGCATGTCACAGGCTGCCCCGCCAGCTGCTGTGAGAGGCAAACAAGCATTTCTCCCCTGAGGTGCTGCCAGGGCTCGCATGGAGGGGTTGGCACATTGCTGCAGGTGGTGGTTGACAGGCCGGCAGGAGTGTGGTTGCTGTGTTTAATTATAGCTCCTGTTTGAGAAACTAGTAGAGCAACAGAGCTTTTTTATCATGTTCTGGGGAAACTGAGCACTTTACAGGTTTTGATTGCTATATAACACATCCTGTGACACGGAAAGAAACTTTCCTGTGGTCCCTGCTGAAGGAAATTTGAAACCTATGGGCAATAAAATTCTGGAGCTGGGCCATGCCTCTCACTATGTGTTGGTCCCTGATAGTGGTGATTCTTGAGACAGGATGCTTTTATGGTCACAGGGAGCTTGGAGGCATGAGTTGCCACACCCAGGGGCTGCAGAAGAGCAGTGTGGAGGAGGGTGAGGTTCTGAGCCTGCTTGCAAGATGCAACCCTGAAGTGGTTGGAGGAAGGGTTGCATGGAAAGGCCTGAGCAGACTTTGCATGTCCCTTTCTGCATGCAGTGATGACAGACGAGGCAACATGAGTTAACTCTTTTCTCCCCAGCAGGCTGTAGAGACCTCATTGTTCCCTGCTGAGGGGTGATGCTGGCTGTATCCATCGCGTTTTGGGATTGCCGGAGCTGCCGTGGGCACTAGGTGCTGCTGTCTGTGGCTGTGGGCAGCTCTGCTTTGGAGGGCATCTGGCCATGGGGCATGTCGAGCCTGAAGGGTGAGCTTTAGACGTTCCTGAGGCTCTTGTGCATTTTGATTTGGGTTTGTCTGTGGGAGGTGATCTGGAGGCACCCAGTGAAGATGTCCTTTGACCTAAGGATCTTGCTTTGCATTTTCAGTGTGTGTAGGGGCAGGAGATCCACTGCCTAGTTTTGTAGGTGTTTCCTAAGGAGGACAGTGTCCCTGTGCCTGTTAGAGTAGGAAGCAGCAGGTCTGTGGCAGAGTTGGGGATGAGCCTCTGGCAAGAGATGTTTCCTGCTGGTTTTGCAAAGAGCTGTCTGTGCTGAAAGGGATAGTGTTTATGTGGGAATAGAGTCCTGTGTACCTGGCTTGTTACAGGTGACAAATCTGAAGTATCCCTGTTGCTTAAGTGTACAGACTGTGCCAGACTGAGCAGGAGCAGCAGCTGCATTCTGCTGCTGTGATGGCTGAGTGCTAATTGTTTTTACTGCCTGAGCATCAGGTTATTTTTGTCTTGATCAAGTTTCATTCCCAGCTGGCTGGTGGCAGAGAGGTCCTAATCATCTAAATCTCCATGCATGACAGAAATCTAGGCGGGGAGCTGGGACATTCACCCTGGGTTTGGGGTGTGCAGTTACAGAAATAGATCATGAATATAGCTGTAACTTGGTACTTACTAGGGATATGGGGAGTTCTCAGGGTCTGCTCCACCAAGGTCTCAGGGTCAGGGTCTGCTCCACCAAGGGCTTCTTGGGGAAACTTTTGTTAGGCCATTTGGATGGAATGCACAAAGATGTTTTGTGGTTCTCAAGTGTAATGTTGGGTTAGACACAGGGGATTTGTCTCATCCCTCAGGATTTCAGAGTTCTGAAGTGTCTGACGTTGTTAATCAAGAGATTTTATGCATGTAAAAAGTGAGCAGACTGAACCTGCACATGTAGGGGGAAAAAGGAGTCTTGGATTCTATTCAATTAGGCAACAGCCTAATGTTTGCAAGAGATGAGGTACTTGGTAGCTGTGTGCATCCTGTCCTTAATTTACTTGTTCCCACTGCCTCTTCTCTTTGCCCTGCCCATGTGTTTGAGCCCAGGCTTTCTTGCTGGCTCTGTGGCTGAGTAGGTATGGGGTCCAGAGCAGCTGCTGTGGACCTGGTACTGTCCTCACCAGAAAACCTGGAGAAACACCAGAAGAGCTAAGTCCACTACAGCTGGGCCCTTGCAAGAGAAATGCTGTGGGCATCAGCCCACCTGTGAGGCCAGGTACAGCACAGCTGCCATGGTGGATGCCCCTCTCATGTGCACACCCCTTTGTGCTGCTGCAGTGCTGGAGAACTCCCCTGTGCTCAGCCAGGGTGCTCCCAGGGGTACTCCAGTATTGTAAAGGGGCACTGCCAGTGCTTTATACTTACTGTTGGTTCTCAACCTGTGGCCCGTGGAAGATACCTAGGCATGGCAGGTGCCCTGCTAAGCTGTTACAAAGGACATACGTCCACTGCACCTTCTTGGTTCATTCTTAGGCATAACAAATCAAAGTGGGCTTAAGATGTTGTGTCAGGTGTACTGACTTGGGAAATCTAAAACAGAACAGTAAGAGTACTCTCCCTGGTCTGAACATGGTAGAGCGGAACAAACTTGTGTCCAGCTTCGATCTATAAACCTTCACTCATTGTCCTGGCTTGACTCTGGTTTGTTGTCTCTTCCTCTGCTTGCAGATTGGAAGTGCCCTCAAACCCCTGGAACAAGAGGTTCTGTAATGCCACCTCTTTAAATCAAGCAGCACTTCTTTGTCAGGTAAAAGGCTGCACCGTGGATGGCAGTGCCACTGAAACAACATCCAGCTTAGCAGTAGGCAGCATTCCTGTCTGCAGGGCCCTGGGGAGCCATGTCCTCCCAGGCAGGAAGGATACAACCCATCTGCAGCTCGGTCTTGGCTTGCCAAGGCTGTAGGCAAACAGTTTCAGGTGCCTGCAGGAATGGGGTCTGGTTCCCCTCTCTCACCTCCCGTGATGGGCGTGCAGCTCTGGCTGCTGCAGCACCATTGTGTGTGCAGTTGAGTCTCCTCTCTCCCACACTGCAGAGCTCTCCTCTCCAGACACTGGGAGGGAAGCAGAGATGTTGGGGGAAGAGCTGTGGAGGTGGGGAGAGATTTGAGCTATCATTAGCATGGCACCAGTGAGGTTTCTTTGCACCACTAAGCAGTAGCTATCGAAATTGAGTGCAGTATGCTGAACAGCTGAGCAAAGGAGCAGAGATTGTAAGGAGCCTGTGAAGAAAAGGGATTTAAGAGGAAAAACCCCTCTTTCAGCTGCATGTGAGCACTGTCCAAGAGAGAGAGAGAGCTGTGCCAGGGAGTAGGAATTGCCTGTTTATGGTGATTGAACTGCGCAGCCCCCGGGATGCTTGGAAAAAGGATTAAGGAGGAGAGAATCACAGGAGAAGGAGGAGGTGGAGGTTTACCTTTGAAAACTCACAGGCTCATAGAAACCATCCTCTAAATTGTCAGTGTGTCAGGATACATTAATGTAAGTACAATGTTTTCAAATCCTCAGCATCTTCTATCTGAATGTCACTGAATTAGCACTAATGCATTCATTAGCTCATTATCCATTAATATTCAGTATTTGTTAGCCTGGCTCTGTCTCTGGACTGTGCGGGTAATGAGATGTGGGACTGGCTGCGTGGCTATGCCATAGCTGTGCTTAGTGCTGTAGGGGTGTGGTTTTATGTACCAGAATGGCCTCCAGTGATTGTTTTATTGGCATTTGTATCTGGCCTGTGTTGTCCTGGCTCTTGGACAGTGGTTTACCGCAAATCAGTGGAAACTCTTAATGGGAGAGCAGTACTAATGATGATGGGGATAAATTTCCACCAACTCCTGCCCTGAAAGGAACTGTCGAGACAACTGCTAAAAGCAATTTTTGATCTTTTGGCCTTGGGTCAGTTGCAAAACTGCCTCTGTAATCAGAGCTGTTCAGTTCAGTCTTCCTTGGTGAGTCATGGAGTCCCCCCTTCAACCCCTACCACCTACCTTTGCTTCTTGCCCTCAGGAGAAATTCTTTATTCCTTTTTATTTTTTCTTCTCTTTTTTTCCTGCTCTTTTTCCTTCCCCTTTTCTCCTCACGTTCTTCTCCTTTCCCACCTTTTTCCTCCCTTTTTTCTTTTTCCCTTTCCTTCCTTTTTTTTCTTTTTTTTTTTTTTTCTCCCCGTTCCACCTTCCCTTCCTCTGCCATTTTTGACTATGAGGCCAGAGGAGGAGATGTGGGCAGCAGGCTTTCCCTGGCAAGAAATGCAGAAGTGCCAGGCTGGCATGGGCAGCACACTCAGTACCCCAAGTCCTATCAAGACCAGCAAGCCTCTAGGTCTCTTATCCCTGAGGAGAGCCAGTAGGATGCTGCTGCTAAGGCACTCTGCATATTTTTTTCCTCAGCTGTCAATCTTCATGGAAGGACTTTGGTTTGCTTCCCACCAAAGCATGCAGGGGAGGGAGAGTGGCCAAATAGGTACCCAACACTTTTGCAGGGGTGTGAGAGTCATCCTGACAGCCTGGCATGCCTGGCACATCATGTGTCAGCCCTCCATTTGGGACTGTGTTCCCCATGTTCCAGAAGCTGCTTTGGGCTGTATGGGGGCTGTGGGATGGCCTCAGAGTGAACCTCAGGCTCAGAATGAGAGAGAGAAGCATTCACCAGAGATGTGTTGCTTCAGGATTGGAATGGATAGCTTTGATCAGAAAATACTGGACTAGAAATACCACAGCAACATGTCTTTTCTGGTTTCAGAAGTTCTGGTGGGAAACTGCTCAGCATCCAACCTTGTGAGTCTGGGTCGGACAGGAGCAGGAAGAACTGCAAAAACTGTAGTAAAGGAAATTAAAGAGGTCAAGCTTTTCTTTTTGATGTATCGCTCTGGCTTTGGGGTGGATTTTGCATGCAGATTATCTAGATTTGAGTACAAAGAGTTTATTGTGAAAGTTTAGATTGGCAAATTCTAGACATGATAAATCTTTCAAAGTTTTCTACTGACAGCTACCATTTGAGCTTCCTGCCTTGTGCTTGAGTGTAGGCATGAATATACAGCTCCTACCTTTCTCCTGAGTGGTTGTTTTCCGTTGTCCCACTTCTGAAATATTTCTAGACCCTGACTGCTGCACCTGGCTCTGTGCTGCCTTTCCAGGAACCTGGGCTTTGTTATTCAGTGGAATAAGAGCAAGAAAACACATCCAAACAAACACCCTGCAATCCAAAGGAAGTACCTCCAAAGCACTGAGTAGCTGAACTGTCTCACTGGAAAGCATTTTGCCTGTGGTCTGACAAAAGGGTCTAACTGAATCATGGGAGTCACCTTTTGCACTGTCCCAGTGAGACCTCTTACCTTTGCCTTACAGAAAGAGTTATGTTGGGCACTTGCAGACATGACTGGCCGTTCTTGTCTGAACCACCACAGAGAAGGGTTTTCCTTCAAGAGGGAAATCCCTTGCAGGGCAGTGGGACGACATTTGCATGCACAATGCCAAAATAACTGCCACCTCGTTTCATTACTCCCAGAGACTTGTGAAATACTTAGATGTAAGCATAAATTGTCTCCTCCTGGGGCAGCTGTGGGAAGGCTCAGCTGGGGCATGGTGCTGCTGGTGCTTGAGCCTGATGCTTGCTTGGGCTGGATTAGCTTTGCCGGGTGCCTGGGGGCATTTTTCTGTAGGTCTCTGAAAGAGTGAAACAGCAAATGGAAAAAGGGGGTTGTATTCAGCTGAACTAAGATGAAATGAAAACAAATTGGAAGAAAAGGCTTTCCAGACTGAGGGTTCTCAGGGTTTTATGGTTGTGGGATGATACAGAGCGATTTCATGGAATTTGACACCTCTATCTTTACACCACCATGCCAAGGCAGAAGTTACCTTTTCCATCACAGTTGCCTTTGTCTTTACTTATCCCAGGCAGTATTTGTAGTTTCTAGTTGCCATCATCTTCTGTTTCCCAGAAAGCAATGTATCTTCAAGGGAAGTCATGCCTCCAGCTTCTTGCTGTTCAGGGGCTGATGTTTTCTGGCATAACGTGGGGGCTGCAACATCTGAGGTGGGTGGGACACAATTAAATACCTGAGACATGTTTGGGTTTTGGCCTGAAATGGCAGCTGGAGGATGTGATGTATTGCACGGGAAAGGACAAAAGGCAAAGCATCACTTAATGACTTTAATTCCCCTAGTCTGAGAAGCTTTTAATTCCCCTAATCTGGGAAACGGCAAAGAGGTGCTGTTGGGCATTGCCTCATGCTGGGATAGACCAGATTATCGTTTGTAGGTCAAAAGCATTTATAACTAAATTCCCACACTAAAGCCGTGCTGTTCTGATTTTTTTTTTCTTTCCCCCCATGGCAGATTCCAATGATGGCACGATCAGTCTGAGATGAGCTATCTATAGCTGGGGCCGGGCCTTGTTCCCAGGGCTCCCTGCCCCATTACAATGAGGAGCCATCTGCCAGCCTAACAGAAAGATTTTTGTGGCGGTGTGGTTTTCTTTCTTTCAAACCTCGTGAAGTTTCATGTGACGGCAGAGCCGCTTTCTGCATCCTCCTTGTGCCGCCTTGCAGCCAGGATTGGTGGTGGAGGGCCACCACCATGGCGGCGAAGCAGCCCCCACCGCTGATGAAGAAGCACAGCCAGACAGACCTGGTGAGCAGGCTGAAGACACGCAAGATCCTGGGGGTCGGTGGAGAGGATGATGACGGCGAGGTTCATCGCTCAAAGGTGAGGCCAGAGGAGAAGGAAGCCTGCAATAATGATGGAAAAAAGACTGCTGGGCAAAACAAGGTGGTGTGGAGCTCTTTTAGCATCTAGTTTCTGCATCCACTTTGTCAAAAACAGGCTCCCAGCTCCATAAGGCTTCTCTAAAGGGAAGGGTGAAGGCTGTGATGGCACAAGCAAATGCTGCCTTTGAGCAGTGATGGGCCGTGCAGCCTGCTGGGTGAACAGGAGCTGCCCAACATTGCTTTTGGTGATAACAGGGTGAGCTCTGCCCTCAGGCTTCCTTAACTCAGTCCTGACATTGTATTTCTGAGACACCCATGAGCTAACTTGGAGCTGGTGCTATAGGACCATGGCATAACCAATGCCCACCAGCCAATGGCCTGGACACTGGAGCAGCACTTTAAGCAGTGCCACTCAAAAGAGGCCTGAGTTACAAACAAACAATCTGTTTAACTGATACACCAGAGCTGGAGGACAAGGGTTTGCCCCACAGGCGTCCCATCCCAAGTGCACTGTGGAGAACTCACTGGCAGGGGATTGCCTGGTTCCTGCCTGCTTGTGGAGAGCAGCACAGAGCTCTCTGCAACCAAAAGGTCCCCCAGTACCTTTCCCTGTTGCTGGTCTGTGTAGTCTTCCCACCCACGTGGTTTGCCCATCCTCATGGTTTGGGGTAGTCACAGCTGGGCATTGCTCTGGGCAGTGTGGACATGAGAGCAGGACAGATGCTGTGACACCCCAAGGGTGCTCTATGAGGATGTGCCACCCAGGTGGTGTGTGTGAGTAGTCAGTTCCCTTCTTACATAGGAAAGAGGAGATGAGTTAATTAACGTTGACCCTGCCCCAGCCCATGTGTCAGGTGGCTGATCCCAGTAAGGAAGTAGTAGAGGCTGCAGCTCCTGGTGAGTCACAGATGAATCCCTTGTCCTCCTCCTCCTTCCCTCATAAACTACCACATGAGGTTGGGCATGTGGTTTTCGGCTGCAAATACTGCCTAAAGACTGGGTAAAGATCTGCTCAGTGACTTTGTGCCTTTTGTTTGAATTTCAGATTAGCCAAGTACTGGGAAATGAAATCAAGTTTGCTGTTCGGGAACCACTGGGGCTTAGGTAAGATATTGGATCACTTTGAAGCTGGGTCATCTGAGGGCCCTTGGTCACAGCATCCCTGACAGCTCTGGCCTCTGATACCAGCTCTGCTGCTACACCAGCATCACTGCTCCTTGCAGGAGCCTCTTGGAGCCTGTAGGATCAGACCAGTTCTGCCTTCTTCCCCCATAAATCAGCCTGAGGCCTGCAACTTCTTGTCTCACAGCACTTGCTGGGAACTACAAGGACTATGTGGGGCTGGAGGAGTTCCTGGTCTCCTGTGTAATAGGTGGTGTGTTCTGTGGGGACCCTGCTCTGAACCATCCTCTTGGCAGGGTTACTTCCCTCCTTTGCTTGGGTGAGGGGGAGTTTGGCACTGTCTCACCAGCAAAGCTGGTCTGCATGCTGAGGCTGGAGCTAGTGGGATGTGGAAAGCTGAGTCTTTCCATCGGAGGCTTCAGACTGTCTCAGGTGTGCAAGGGGGAAGGGTGAAGGCTGATGAAGGGGCTGGAAGAAACAAATGCTTTGTGAAATATGAGTGATGGGGTCACTTCTGAGCTCATGCTGGGTCCTCTCTCTTCCCTCTCATACAGGGTCTGGCAGCTGGTTTCCGCCATCATGTTTTCTGGGGTCGCCATCATGGTAAGTGAAGGATGTGGTCCTGGGTATTGCCAGTTCCTGGCTGCCAAAGGGTGCCCCAGCATGGCTCTTTGGCCCCTGGCATTTATCTTCTTCCTCTGCCTTTAGCAGCTACCGTTTTCCCCTCTGAGGCCTTTGCCCTCACTGTCTCAGTAATGGGCTTTGCCAGCAGTGTCCTTGGGGGTTTGTTCCCATCACCAGAGTGTTTTTTCATAAGGGTCATAAGCCACACACGGCATGGCAGCCTAGGCCATAGAAACCAGCCATGCAGCCCATAGCTGACACAATGATACCATTGTTCTTGCACCTCCTCAATTTCCAGTTTCCTGGCCAGTGGTTCCAATCCCAGGAAGGTGTGATGTTTGAACACGGCTACCTAAGAGGACACATTTTGGTGGCCCTGGTCAGAGCAAACTGCTTAGTCTCTCTCTTGCCTCTGCCAGGCCCTTGCTTTCCCGGACCAGCTCTTTCATGCCATCTTCGAGGAGGAATCGGTGAGCAGCAAGACTCCCATCCGGCTCTATGGTGGAGCCCTCCTCAGTGAGTGCCGTGCCACTGTACTGGGGCATGTGGCTGCCATAGAGTAAGGGGACAGGAGTCCAAAAGGGCAGGAGGGGACAAAGTCATCCCCAGCAAGCCAGCTGCAGCTAGAGAGCAGAATATCTCCTGTTAGCAAAGAAATTGTTGAGGTGTATTTCAAAAAATTGTTGAGGTGTATTTTGGCTGCTGCTGCTTTTTCCTAGCACAGATTCAGGCTTGCTGCAGGCTAGGATAAAAAGGTCTGTGCATTCTTCAAATACTTAGGGAACCACCCGAAGTACACTAGCAAAAGGAGCCTGCAGCTGGGCCAGGTGAGGGGTGCTGGGCTGTGGCTGGGGCAAGATGCACCTGTGGGACCGGGCGGGGAGATGAGGCAGGTGACAGCATCCCAGGAGGGAGTCAGGAGGTGGGGGGTAAAGGACAAGAAGGTGAGGGGAGTTTGGAGAAATGGTTTGGGAAGGAAAACGGACCGTCGTTCTGCAGCGGCACCGTGCGGGGCTGCCGAGAAGCGCCGCGGCGGCGGGCGGGGCGTGTGCGCCGGGCAGTGGGAAGGCGGGCGCGGTGCTGCTTCCCTCTCCAGCCCTCGGGCAGCGCGCCACGCTATCCCTCGCAGGCATCGCGCTCATCCTGTGGAACGCCCTGTACACCGCTGAGAAGGCCATTATCCGCTGGAGCCTGCTGGCCGAGGCCTGCTACTTCGCCGTGCAGTTCCTGGGTGAGTGCCCACGGGCTCCGGCCGGGAGGAGGAGGAGGAGGAGGATGCGAAGGCTGCGTGCCCGCTGGGCGGGAGGCGGAGGTCAGCGATGGGCAGGGCAGCGCAGCGGCATGAGTGGTGTTGGAGCATCTTCCCAGCCAGGTGCTCTCCCTTTTCTGACATGGAGTAGCCTCTGCTCTGGACTGCTCACTGAAGGGTGAAATACTGCCCTCTGGCAATTCATTTATTTTTCTCCCTGAAAATGTCCTGGCCTTCACAGCCAGCACTCATCTTTGGTGGAGTGGGCTGCCTACATGCAGGGTTTGACAAGAAAAGACTGTAGCAACCTACACTAAAAAGGGGGATGTTCAGTCTTACCAAAACAGAGAATAACAGTTTAGCTTGTTTCTAGGGAGCTTATCTATATTTAACAAAGAAGAGGGTTCTTGTGTGTGTGTATTGGTAACTCATGAACTGTGATGCTGGTTTAGATAAGGGCTATGTGTTGGTAGCTAAAAAAGAGACATGTCTGATGGATGCAGAGTGTGTGCACTGTGCATGTTTTGTAGATGCTCCTAAAGTTGAGCAATGTTTATCAGCACTGAAGTGTTCAAGCCACAAAGGAAACTCGGGAACATGCGGCTCCCACATATAACACCTGAGCACGATGGAAACTCTCATCTGCTCAGTGACCATTTCAGGCTGTGGCTGCCTAAATGTGGGGCTGCCTTTAAAGGAGGGTTTCTGTAAGTGAGAGCTCTGGGGTTTGCGACTGGCTGCAAGGCTGTAAAATGAAGCAAGTGAAGAGCCTCCACCATGGATTCACTGTGCATGTGAGTGAACCTGTGCTGAAAGCTCCTGCACTCGCAAGGCTGAGCAGCACTTGCCAAGACACTGCGTTAGAGGGCAGCAGAAAACAGCTTTTTGCTATTTGTACGTTTGTGGTTTTGCATCACCAACCTCCACCTTGTCTCTTTCCTTCTCCTCCAGTTACAGCTGTCTCCCTGGCTGAGAGTAGTCGGATAGCCACGGGTGCCATGCTCCTCCTGGTCAGCCGAGCCCTCTTCATCATTATCAGCATTTATTATTATTACCAAGTTGGACGTCGTCCCAAGAAAGTCTAATTTCTGGGCTTTTTTGTTATGGGAAGGGTGGGAGGGGGGAGTTTGTGTCGGTAATTCTGCATTATAATTATAACTTTTTTTTATTTTTATTTTTAATTAGTCCCTTTTGGTTCTAAAGTAGTTTCCTTCTTTACCGGCATGAATCAGTGTGCAACCTGGTGCTGGTGGCATTGCCAGCTGAAGTGGGGGGAGTAGCATTGGGCGGGACCCCCCAGCCTCTCTGTAGGAGGTGAGGAGCAGCAGGAGGAAGGCTCAGGGAAGTGTGTAGGCCTGGCAGGCTCAGGTTAAAAAAGCCAGTTTCCTGGGAGGAACTGGCCAGTGGGATCACAGGCTCTGAACCCGATGGAACAAAGCACAAAATAAGGCCAGCATATTGAAACCAAATCCCTGAGGAGACAGGGCAGTAAGACAACCAATGAAAGACTCAGCTACTCTGCTTGGTAAGCCTTGCACCTGCCTGATGGAGTGTATGCCCACATGTACAGCCTGTTCCCCTTTTAGCAAGTACTGACTGTCTAGGTAGCTGGGGGCTGGATGGGGTCAAGTTCAGTGCTTTGCAAACAGCTCTTCTTTCCTTGCTGCCAGAAGTGCATTTTTGTGTAGTTAATAGTCTTGCACCGGATGCTGTGCAGAGCTTGGCAGGAGATACACCAAAAGAAGAGGGAGAATCCTTGCATGTTCATACTGGGAACAGTGGAGCAGCCCCAGCCTCAAGATGGGAGAAGTGAAGGAAGCTATTGGAAATAGCCCATTGAGCACAAGCACCTTGCTTGTGTTTCATGAAGTTTGTAGGCTGGGGTCCTATCCCCTTCGCCCTGAAACAGTTGCCGCTTTACTGATGGTAGCAGCAGAGGTGGGTGTGAGGTAGCATCTAAAGTTTTAGTTAAGCAGGGGCTGAAGTGCTGTTGAGGCTAGCACTAGTAAGAGCAGAGCAAGCATCAGTACAGATGCTTGTGTCAGGGAGCAACCTCTAGAGATGGCTGTGGGAGATGGTGTTCCAACTCCGCTAATATGCAGGTATCACATCTCTTCTGACTTGGAGAAGAGAGGACCAAAGTTTATAGCATTAAGGTATTTAACTGGGATGAAGAACATCAAGGAGTGGAGCATATTAAGGCATCATTGCATTTTCTGGTTCTGTCAAGGCTGGACTAAATGTGCTTTAGTACTCACCAGGCAGTTTCTTCAACACCTCCTGGGCTTTAACAGCATTGACTGCCCTACTTCCTAGCGCTTTCCTTGTGGATTATCCTTGTCCACAATTAGAGGTGGCAATTTATTCTCCATGGGACTAAAGCCAGAAGGTCTGTGTACAGGATATGAACTTTTTACTCATGCACTACTGTTGACTGGATCAGAGCATGCCCTGTAATAGCACTAATGTTCCAGAATCCCAGTAGAAAGATGCCTACACAAACAGAACTGCTTGTGTGAACAACAACCCTCAAGCCACTGGTGAGACTGGGATCTATGGCTATTGCTATTTCATATCTTAGTAGAGTTAGAAGAAGGTAGTGGGTAGTTATTGTATGTTGTGTTAGTGCTTTTGGCATTTAGAAGCAGCTGCATAAGCTTGGGACACTGTGTGCATTGTACTTACTGGCCATGCAAAATGTCTGTCATTTAAGAATATTGGAAACATCACGACTATAACTTAAGTTTCTTGCCTAAGAAGTAGATCAAGTGGAGAGGCAACATCCAACAGTGGGCTGAATTCTGGAGCCTCCCAAGAACACACATTTGTCAAGCTACTTTCAGCATGTCCAAAAATTTTACTGAGCAACTAAAACTTTTAATTAAGAGGAGTGTTCCTGTTCAGGTGGAAGAATTGGGCTCTCAGAGGGAAACCTTTTCCTTGTGAGGTGGGTAATGATCAAATGCAGACTGGAAAGTATCAGAAATTAGACCAAGTGGTGCTGTGTGTGGGAGCTGGAACATGGCAAGCTGTGGCTGTTGGTCTCACCCTGTACATCACCTGCATGGGCAGGTGCAATGGCCTCAGTGTGGCACTTTGGCTGTAGTTGTTGGTATAGGTAAGTGAAGCTTGATTTTTTTATTTTTTTGTGTTTTGGGGCGTCACATGAATGTATACACAGATTGATGGTTGGTTTTTTGGGGGGGAGAAATTATGTTTCTGGGACAGACAGGTAAAACTTACCACAGCAAAAGCAATCGCACAGAAGAAGGAAATGGAGGGTCTTCTTAATGCTGCCTCCCATCTGTGTTGGCCACAGGTCCTATGAACTTAGTTATGACTCTGGTTTGATCAGTGTACCTTAAAATATCATCCCATAAGTGAGAGAAATGAGTTAGTGTGGTATGTGAGAGCAGTTCTCCAAAGACTGGATGGTTAAAACCGGTGTGGGAGGATGGGGGAAGCAGTTACAGCTTTCAAGAGTAGCTTTAAAGTAGGTGAGATCAGATTCCTCTGGTGCACTGCTCAGTAGCTGCTCTGCAAAATTTGAAATAGTCAGCCACTTCTAGGTTTGCCAGTTAATGGCTTTTTCTGCTCCAACATAGAGCAAAGTCTGGGGGAGTGGCCACTTAAAGATTTCATACTACTTGGTACCTAGTCCTGAAAGTGGAGAGATGGAAGAAGTTGTTTTATTTTGATGCTTCTTGCTCCATCTTGCTATAAATGGACCATGTAGAAATTATGGAAATGGACTGGGGCTCTACACCTCTTCTACAACTAAGTTGTGGATCCTGGCATGTGCCTTCTCATCAGCAAGGTGTGGAGGGAGAAACATGACCAGGCCCATTGGAGGTGGTGAATGGGTAGCAATGGAGGTCTAGGAGGGTGTTTTTCAGGGTGGCTTGAGGATGAAGCCCAGCCAGAGCATCTGTAGCATTGCCAGAAACCCACCGTACCTGGTTGTCTTCACTCGGTTGCAAATGAGGGAAAAGGAAGGAGGATGCTGAAAAATTTTGTACAGAACTGTGCCTGTAATGACAGAAGTGCTGGCATCACAGCTGAATGTGGTAGTTAAGCACATAATTTGGGATCAAAAGCCTGAGGCATCACCTCAGACTCTGCTACTGATTTGAGAAAAAAACTGTCTCCACAAGCCTCCGTTTCCTGATCTGTTATACTCTGAGAGAGGCTTTGGACTGGTGTGATTCCCAAGGGAGACTGCAGTGAAATACATGCATTTGTACAGCGCTGTGCAGGGCTGGGAGTCTGTTCCCCAGACGCTTGTGCTCCAAGCAGGCATAGGCCAGGACTTAAGGCTGACCCCCTTTCTCTGCCAGGGATGAACCCAAACCCTTGCATTCACAGAACCCTCACTTTGGAGGGTGAAGAAAGCTCATCATTCACATAACTCCCTATATCACCTTATTTATGCCTAACCGGTATCTGGCAAACTGGAGCTGGTGACAAAGTAGAGGCTCTGTCTGTCGTAAGCTGGCCTCTCCTTTCTGATCAAGAGTTTTTACATGGGGGGGTGGGGATGGAGGGGTGGTACACGGGAGAATGGGACACTTCAATTTATACCTCAGTTTAGCTGCTGTACTTGAGTTTATTTCTCCTATGGTAAGAAAGTGACTGTACTGAACACCAAGCAAATAGTGAAAATTAAAGCTGTTTCACTTCACTGTCACAATATCTTTTATTTTGTTTTTGTTTGGTTTTTTTTAAGAAATGCACACAAAAAAACCGTGCACAGAGTGCTTCCGGCTTGTGTTCTGTTTATATTACCAAAAAAAAAAAATTCCTTTCAATATAAAAAAGCATTACAGTAGGGAATACAGGATAAATTAGCTCCACTATCTAATAAAAAGTACATTTACAGTTTTTTAAAATAGATTTCAAACATTATTTCACACGCCAGCCCTTTTCCCAGGCATTTGTGACAGTCATTTGAGCATTAAATAACAGCCGGGAGGCAGGGATGCTGAGAGGGGCTGTGGGCTCACAAGCACAGGCTCCTCTGTACTACTCCATCCAAGGTGCTTGGGCCTTGGTCACACTGCTACAGCAAAGGAGGCAGCAGCACAGCAGCTCTATCTGGTCTCCAGCCTGCCCAGAGCTCTCCAGTGAGCAGAGACTCTGCCTTTAGCCCCTGACCCCAGACTATTCACCAGAGCTGTTAAATATAAAAATACAATTGCTTTTCCTGCCTACAATTCTGAAAATACTGTACAACAGAGGGGGCAGCCACATAACCAAGGGACAAAACCAACAAATGTACATGCTTTGCCATACAGTGGGATTCTGCTTTCTGGGGTTGCTAGTTTATTAAATCCCCCTGAGGGAAACTTTATGTTTATTACCATCTACCACATGTCCTGTCAGCTTTGCACATATTGGTACAACTATCTCCAGCTCTTGTTTAGAATGTGCTGCCTGGCCTTTGCTGGGGTTTTGAACTATGTTTCAAGTGGCATGCAAGCCAGCCTACAGAGAGGATTTGAAGTCTTCACCCAGTAAAGAGCATTGAGGGATCTGACAAGGTAAGAGAGGAGAAACAGCTGTGCACAGCCCAGAATAACAGATGAAGAGGAGATCCTTTTGAAGATAGAGGGACTACCATTTGGGGGAGAGAGAAAGTGCGAAAGCTAAAAACAGACAAAGCACTGAGTACAGAATTAGAAAAGCCAAAGAAAAACAAGCCAAACAAACTTCAGGTGTGTATATTTGATACTTAGTGCTCTGGCTGCTTTGGTCTGGTTCCCCCAGCTCTGCCGGTTTTTCCTCCCTCCCATGCCACTGGTGGCAGAAAAAGGCTTAAATGCCTTTTTTTTTTTTTTTTTCCCCCCTTTCAACCACCCACTGTGCACAAATGAGGGTATTTGCCTTCCAGGCTCTGACCTGAGGACTGCATAATAAACCCAGGGGAAAGAAAAAAACTGGAGACTGGGGGAGGCAGTTCTACTTTTCTCAATAACCTCCAGCCAAATTACTGTCTCTGACAGTTTTGTTCTTTCCCTGGGATTTGCTCTCCCAGAACAGCAACTGACACCAACTCCTGAGGCAAAAGGAGAACAGATAAGCTCACCTTCTGCTTGGCCCATTCCCTAGGAGACTAGTAGATGCAGCAGATATTTCTTATCTTAAGTGCAGCACCTGCTGTCCAGTACAAATACTGCTGGATTTTGGCTAACCAAACTGTTTTCCTTTATTGAACAACAGACCAGAATTATAATGCTAAAATGCCTCATTAGAAAAACGTCCAAAGGGAAATAGTTCAGAACAGGTTTCCGCAAGGTTTAATGCAACATCTGGGGCTGCTCAGCAGCCCTGGCTGCCTGTTTCATTGCTGGAATATGCTGACTGCAGCGTTGGGGGGGGTGGGGGGCGGGCTGCAGCTCTACCTGCCCAGCCCTATCCTGCTGATGAATAAATTGTTGTTCTCAAATGAAGCTTGGAAAAGCTTCTAATGCCTCCTTTCTGTCCCTCAGTATCTTGATTCCCCAACCTGGATATTTAGCCAGGATCTTTATCAATTACGGCCCAGGCTTTTCTGCTGCTTTTCTTCCTTGTAGTCTGTGCATTGCCACTGGAAGAGCTCAAGGGACACAGCCCCAGGGGTGTAAGGGAACAGCCAGAGGATGTACCTCCTGCTGCTGCTGCAAAGCCAGGGCATGAGGTTACTGCTCAGCTCTTTCCTTGCCAGAGGTTACAGCTTTCAGAAGAGCTGATTTGAGCCTATATAAAAGTGCTCACATAATCTGAGCCTATAAAATCTGTAAAAAGACCTAAGCTAAATGAAAAAACACAGCCCTTTCTATCCTCCCCCAGGTAAAATGAGTTTGGGGTCAGAGAATGACCAGATGAACAATTAAGGCAACAGGGGTCTATGATTCCAGAGAAGAAAAACCAGCAACCTGTCTGAGTCAACCACGACCACTGGAGCAGTTTGGCTGCACACTGGGTGCTCTTAGAGCCTGCCTGGGGCCTCAGAAGCTCCAGCTTAATCTATGACTAAGGTCCAGTCCCAGGCATCTTTCTCAAGTTCGCTTCCAAATGATTGAGTAGATGACACGTTAGTTAAATAACAAACTACCTCAAGGGAGGAAACACTCTCAACTAAAACAATTCTGACGATGATTACTTTCATCATAAGCCCATGAGAGAATCTCAGGAAATTCTCTGAGCAAAAATTATGCCAACAGACTGTTCCATGCAAATAGCATGGGAGTGGTTGACAAACCTAAGCCTCTTCCATCCAGCACCATGACTGAACCTCCCCTTAGGGCTGGAAAGGATGTAGGAACCACTGCAAATATTTATACTAACAGAGCACCACAAACCATTTTTTTGCAAGTATCAAGGGAAAGGCAAAGGCTGATGAGATTTAAAGATCCTATCCTCCCCTTCTAGGGAAGGCAGCAGGTCAATGATTCTTGACCAGACCATTATTTTTCCCAGGGGACGGGAACACAGCAGGGAACCATTTGGTCTCTTTCACAACAATGAACAATAAATCTTAGTAAAAACAGAAAGGTAGGCACCAAACTCTTGACCCTCAGCCAGCCTTAGCTGAGTCCCACTGCCAAGTTATATCATGCTGCCCCTGCTTGGGGCTCTGGAGAAAAGCCAGCCTCACTGAAGTGCTTGACTTCTCAGACAAGTTTCATGTGACAAGGGCAAAGCTGCCCGTGAAGAATCTCTGTTTTCATTCTGTGGCTGGAAATTAAAGCCAGGATCACGCAAACAATGACTACATACTTAGATGAGCCACCACCGCTTGTGTCAAACCCACCTGGACAATCAAGGCCAACCTGTTGCCTTATCCAGTCCCTTGTGTGTCTATTCTTCATTCCTTTGCTGTCTAAAACACAAGGAAGTTGTGCATGGTAGGCTCAGCCTTGTGGAAGTGGCAGCTGTGCTCGTCCTCCCACATCCCCTCCGCTGGCTCCATCAGTCTCTAGTGCAATCGGCTGCACTGGGCTCCTGCTCCACGGCTGCTGCAGGTGGCTCTGGGCAAGGGTCCGGTGTACAGTGTAGTGCACATCACCTCAAAGTTCCAGCCCCTGAAGTACAATCCTTTTGGTCATTCATATATTACAACCCTCTTTTTTTTCTTTTTTTTTTTTTCCCCTCCCTATCCCATTTTAAAAAAAATAAAGTTTTTTGGGTGTTTTCAGATTTTGTTTCTTCTGATTTTCCTTCTGCCTTCTGAGCATATGGGGAACATGCTGGTCCATGGACCACTTCTTACTGGATCCCTCGAAAGAGACACATAGCAAAGATCATGGCAAACAGCTGGGAAGAGGTGGGGGAAGAAGAGGGCAAAAACAAAACAGAGAACCATAAGAATCAGCTGCATCTTCTGTAAAATCAGCAAAGCCCCTCCTGGCCCTGGGACCACCCCCATTGCTCCCTCCTGACCAGCAGTCAGTGACGCAGTGAGGGGCACCCTTATCACCACCCAGGGGACTCTGTGGCAAAAGGTTTTTTCCTAAAGGCATCCCTCCCTTCTTTCCCCTACTCCCCACCCCCCCCCAAGCCACACCCCCCCTCCACCCCCTGCCCTGTCCAAACTGTTAGTGGCTACAGCAGCAGCCTTGTTTCATTCCCAGACTGCCCTTGGTGTCACAGCAGAGCAAGCTCCACAATCCCTGCTCTGTACATCGTTGCCACTGCCTGGGATGGGCACAGCACAGACTTTGCGGGAGGCTGCTGAAGCTTTCTGCCCAGGTCCCTCTCCTTTGCACAAGACAGGGGACTGCAAAAGCACCCAGCCTTGCCCCTGAAATGCCACAGGGACATCACTTCTGGGCTAATACCATGTCTGGTGGAAGCCTGTTGCTCAGAAACATCACCAAAGAACCAGGCAGCAATGCAGTACAGTGGAGATGCTCTGTAGCCAATACAGTCTCAGGCTCTAAATAGAAGCTTTCAAAGCAAAGGCAGAGTTTGAACATGTTAACCAAGTGACAGATCAGTCAGCTTTGGGGTGCTGCTGCCATAAGAGCATGACAGTGTGGGGCCCGGGGCAAGTGTTGTGTTCCCAAAGCCCCTGTGGCCAGCATGGCAGGGCACGAGCTCTGTGGGTGGCCTAGCACAAGGTGGCACTGCAGGCATGTGGCACCAGTTATTTCCTTGCCTTTTCAGTTCAACGGATCAAGCATCCATCTCGTTCCAGGCAATTAAACCCCCAAGTTGATGACCTTCTCGCACTTTGCCGGAGCACCTTCCCCTGGCAAGGGGGGGCACCTGCCTGTCTGCTGCACTGCTGGACATCTACTGACACTGCTTTCCTTATAGTCAGACAACAGTAAGTACCTCAATAGCCAACACTCCAATGGCAAGGGCTCCTGCAAGGTACACGTAGGTTTCAAAGGAGTTCAGGATCACAGTGTAGCAGCCCTAGGAAAGACAAAACGTGGTGAGACACACCTGAGCAGTACATTGTGTTGTTCTCAGAACACAGCCCTCACTGAAACATGAAATGCTCTCAGACCCAGGCACCACAAGCATGGTTCCCTCTCACCACCTCACTCAGCCCCACAGCACAGGAGGCAGAGATCCACAGGACGGTGCTGGGGAGGTTTTGCTGTAGTGTGATGGGGGTGGTTTACACCCTCACTGACCAAGAGGAACTGTGAGTTCTTGCAGGACAGCACAGAGAGGAACTCCATCTGCAAAGGACAGAGACTAACCACGGAGGGAGGGGCACTCAGGGCAGGTGACAAACATCCCCGGCTGGCTAGAGAAAAGGCCAACTTATTTAAAGGCAAGGCAGGAGATTTTTGAATCGTCTCTCACAGCCAGCAGCGCTTTAGCAGCCCAGGACATTTTCTCTGTGCCTTCCCCCAAAACACCATACCTGAACACCTACTGATCTTCTGGCTATCGGAGAATTTCATGAACAACTCAGGGCCATGCACTATGGTAATTCTTCCACTTATGAAGCATAGCCACCATCATCTTTAATGTAATTTTATTATTGTTCACAGAACTAACAGCTGCTAGATCTTCCTGCAAAGGTTTCATGATATTTCTGGAAATCATCACCTTATCCTGGCCTCAGTTCTCCCAGCCTAAAATTCCAACCCACTGGGAAATTTCTGCAAATAGATTACACAAAAAGCAAAAAGGAGACTGGAATTTGTCCAATGTGAAAAGTAGCTTCCTTTCCACTGAGAATATACTTCACATTTTAATCCCATTTATACTGCTGGGAAGCTTCAGTCACCTGATTTTTTCCTTCCACCTGCAATGAAAGTGTCTGAACTGCTAAATTACGTAGTGGTGTTCATGCCAGATCCTGCTTACTGCGAGGGAGGCTCAACCAGCAGAAAGCAAAGGACAGCATGGAGAGAATCCACTCACGAGGCTGATCCACAGGTCCCAGACTGCCGGGGCAGGAACTGAGCTGTTAAAGCCAGGCTCTTGTCAACATGAGACCACTCAGTGCCAGCTCTATTCCAGCCCTGTTTCAGCCAAATTTTCAAAGAAAAGCATGCAGCCCAGCAACAAAATGTTTGTGTGCTTGCCAGAACTCCAGCTTTAACCCAAACTCCAGCATGCCCTGCTCAGCTGCCTATAAACAGGGGTGAGCATAAAGGCAGACAGCACTGTCCTACCAGCATGGTGTCCTAAGAGCTTGACTTTGTGCCAGGAATCCCTCAATTCAGCTATCAGTTGCTTGGGATTGCCTCTCCTATTTTACACAAATGCACTACTCTGTGCTTGATGGCACTCGCTGTGCACACAGCACCTCCTACCAACATTCTGGAGTGGCATGGGCTCACAGGAAACCTTCCCTTTCCATGGGAGT
Source organism: Pachyramphus minor (assembly GCA_013397135.1). Taxonomy (NCBI): domain Eukaryota; kingdom Metazoa; phylum Chordata; class Aves; order Passeriformes; family Tyrannidae; genus Pachyramphus; species Pachyramphus minor. The sequence continues at coordinate 228,944 of VYXB01004796.1, read as the reverse complement.
GGTTAGCCTCAGCATCACCACTTGGGGAAAACTTTAACCCTCTTTCTCAACATATATTTCTCTTTCCTGCCTCGCTGTCTCTCATCTCTCTCCTCCCCATCTATTCACAGCAGTCAGACCTGGCAGAAGCAGCACAGTGCTGTCTGCTATGATCTCTCACACAGAGTGCCTTTGCCAACAATTTCCAGCTGCCAGTCAAGCAAGAGTTCATATGCTGCTTCCAAACTCCTTTACTCTCTTTTACAATCTGCTGTCAAGTGCTGAAAAGAGGACCACTGGTTAGTCTGGAGAGAGAAGGAGGCGTGTACATAGGATCAGTTGGCTTATTAATGCTGAGGTGAACACAGTCAGGAACTTTGCTGGGAAGTTTCTTAAGCATCATATCCTGGTGGCATTGTAAGGAAACATGACTGTAGAATCGCTATCAATGGGACGAACTGTCTTGTTCCAGTCTAGTATTGTGAAAAATTGCTAAGTCAAGAGGCCTGGCAAAAGAATCATAGAATAGAACCATAGATTGGGAAAGGACCTTAAGATTACCCCAAAGATCCAACCCATTTTCTACAGTCAGGGACACTTTCCACTAGACATTCCATTAGCCCTTGCCAACCTAGCCTTGAACATTTCCAGGGATGGGGTATCCACAACTTCTCTGGACAACCTTTTTTCAGCGTCTCGCCACTCTCACAGTTAACAATTTCTTCCTTAATATCTAATGTAAAACTGTCTTTCAACTTGAGGCCATCGCCCCTTGTCCTATCACCACATGCCCATGTAAAAAGTCCCTCTCTAGCTTCCTTGTAGGCTCCCTGTAGATACTGGAAGACTGCTATAAGAAATGTCTTTTTTCTACTGTAAAGAGTAAAGAAGCAGAGAAATGAAGTTTTCCAATACTTGTCTTCCTTGGAAAACAGCCATGGTTTTCTGTGGCTGTTTAACTCTTGATCTCTTGATTGCGTGTGTTGATTAGGAGACTTTGTGAACTAAATTGGAGCCACTACTGCAGCCAGTAAGAGTCAGGTCCAACCGATCCTCGCTGACCTGTGTTCGCTTGCTAATTAACTTCTCAGAAGTAGTTCTGACCTTCAGAAACACAATAAAACTTGATTTAAATTTCCATTTCACCTCTCAATCTCTTAGGAAAATCTTCGTATTACAGCACAATATGAAGTCAGCAGTGTATGTAACGAAAGGGGATTTTCAAAATCAGACATATGCCATCACTTCAAGATCTGTCAGCAGAAGTGTAATTAGGACGTGAGGTACAGTCAAGATGTTTCAGATTCATTAGCTACCAATGACCACTGCAGCCATCTCTCTGCCCACTGTGAAAGTCCTTTTCCTAGTGTTTGGCCTCCCTTACCTGTCGGTTCTGAAACCTCTCAATGCCTGTGAGGCAAGCTTCCCTGTTGACAAACATTCCTTCCCGGCTCTGGAGCTCTCGCTGACAGCAAGCCTCCGGTGTCATCTTTTCGAAAGAGGAGTGTGGAAGATGAGGGATAGCTTCAAAATCTTCTGGTCCGTTCACTCCACAGCAGGCAAACTGGGGAAAGGCACAGAGAAGAAAGGAAGACAGAATTGATGCTTAGCCCTGAAAGCAGATATAAGAAACACAAGACCTATTCGTGTAGGGATCAAAGCTTTAGTAAAAGCAGAGACAAAACAACTGTTGTTTCCAAAGAAGTGGGTTGTGCTTGCACCTTGGAGCTTTGGCTTCATCAAAGCCTTTATAAAGTCCCACTGTTTCCATGTCATACTGTAGATTCTAAGGTACTACTGGGAGTATTGCCACAAACTACACAGGGCTTTGGAGCAAATCCAGAATGACTTGCTTGAGATCACCCAGCCAGTCTGTAAGGGAGCCAGCAGTACAATCCAGGCTCCTAACTACCCATTCTCTCCATAGCTAATGGCCAGGATTTTTGCTGCTCAAAGGCACTGCTAGGTGATTCAAGTAAGGTCTCTCTTTAGGATTCCAGTCAGGTCCTCTTTAAGGATTCAAGTCATACTCTGTCTCCTTTCAGTCGGCAAAAGGAAATGTCTTTATTATAGTCCTGAATCAGCATGAAGGGCAGCAATCATCTTTTCCTTTTAAGATTAAAATTGACTTTTCATCCACAGAGCCTGACATCCTGCTTTTCACTCCTGAAGAAGTAACACCATGGGGTGTACTGAGCACTAAGCTCACATGTGTACACACACACACACAGACACAGACACACACACACACAGAGAACTTTTTGTGGTAGGTAATAATAACTGCAATTTCAATGACAGTCAACTTGTAACCTGCCCAATTAGGAGTGTAATAACAAAGTCAATTTTGATGGCTAATACTTTTATAGTGAAAATATGTCATTAGGCACACTCCAGCCTAAGCTGCCACCTACCAACTCATTTCACAAGAGCTAACAAAAGACCATTAGTTAGCACAAGTTTTTGGCTGCTGTTGGCTGGAATAGTTCTGAAGTAGTCTGCAAGGTGAAAGGCCCATGATAAATGCAGTGATACTCAGTCAGACACCTCCACTGCTTTCTGTGCCCACTGCTTGAAAGATAGGGGTACCCAGTCAGGTCTAATGGCAAAACACAAGGGCTGATGAAGTCAGTGGGAGTGTCTCTCTCTCGACTGGTGGCAGCTCCATTTGAGAAAGACTGGCTGCAAGCCAAATTCTCACCTCCCTCCAAGCACCACCACAAGCCCTGGTGCTAGGCTTGACCCAGCAGGATGGTGGAAGCAGGCTGACTCTGGGTGAGCTCAGGGTGCGGGTTGAGCACCGTGTTGGTGGCCACTGACCATGGGCAACATAAAACAGGCATGATCTGACTTACTGTGATCATAACAGAGTTCCAGGTGGAAGAGAAGACGTCTGTATCGTTGTTCCTCTGGTAATGCTTCTTTAGCTCCTTGGTGAAAAACTCTCTGGTCAGCTGAAATGCACAGACAGGTGGGAATGTAAAGGCTACTGCCAACACCTTTCCCAAACACTTCTCAAAGCTCCCTTCTGTGAATGCAGGGGTTTTTTCGGTTGTTTTGGGTTCGTTCTTTGTTTTGCTAACCTCAGAGGATAAACATGGGAAAAGCCACTGGCTGAGCCATAACTGTGTCCAGTTCTGGACCCCTCAGTTCAGGAAGGACATTGAGGTGCTGGAGCTGGTCCAGAGAAGAACAACCAGGCTGGTGAAGGGACTTGAGCACAAGCCCTGGGAGGAGAGGCTGAGAGAGCTGGGGTTGTTTAGTCTGGAGAAGAGAAGGCTCAGGGGAGACCTCATCACTCTCCACAACTACCTGAAAGGAGGTTGTAGCCAGGTGGGGGTCAGTCTCCTCTCCCAGGCAACTATCAGTAAGATAAGAGGGCATGGTCTTAAGCTCTGCCAGGGGAGGTTTAGGTTGGATATTAGGAAGAAATTTTTTACAGAGAGGGTAATCAGACATTGGAATGGGATGCCCAGGAAGCTGGTGGATTCTCTGTCCCTGAAGGTTTTTCAGCTGAGACTGGATGTGGCACTTAATGCCATGGTCTAGTAACCACAGCAGTAGTGGATCAAGGGTTGGATTTCATGATCTCAGAGGTCTTTTCCAACCCAGATAATTCTATGATTCTATGATTCTTTATCCAGGGTGAAGGGTACCTGTTGAATAAAACTGTCACTCATTAAAATCAGGGATTGAATTATAGCCGTACTTCTAAGATAATATTAACACTTAAAGCTTGGTTGGTTTGTGTTTTTGTTTTGGCTTGGTTTGTTTTTTTTAAAACTTTCAGCCTTATTTGAATGTATTTCATAAATTGAAACAGGCCTAAAACAGATTTTAGAACGATCTTCAAATCTGCTCTGAAATAGTAGTTGCACTTACTGTGCTTCATGAGGTCTGTAACCAAAGCACGATTTCCCCCCCACTTTTCATTCAAACCAGTTAACTTCCTACTAACAACAGGGGAGGTGCTCTGAATTTACTTCCATGTGTGAGAGAGCAGAATGAAGCCCTACTATGAAACTTCCTGGGAATGAAAAGGAGGTAAAAAACATATAACAAATAGGAAATGTTAAAGTCAGCTTACGAATCAGAAAAAAACCATCATTTTCCTGACAATGCTATAGATTACCTAAACTAACTCACACACATGAAGAAAAAACCCGCTTTATATTTCCAGGGTTTAGATAATTTGAACATTTTTCCCAAGGCCAGCAATATAAATGAGTGGAATTTCATTTACTCCTGTTTACATTTCCAGTAAAATAGAAAAAATACACAAACAATTTGGCTCAGAGTCTTCTTGAAAAGTTAGACACCTTGAAATTACATTTACTTACTATCACTCTCTGGAGCAATAGTAAATATAAAACCCTGATAGTCTTGTTAAATTGAACATCCCAGTTCAATCTTGTTGCCTTTCTGTCAGTTCAGGATGAAAACTTCAAGAAATCCCCTTTTTAGGTACCCAATGGTCTCATCTTGTGTGGTCCCTTCTCCAAAATACCTTGTGATTTGTGAGCCACACAGGCAAATCTTCTGCCATTTGCAAAGCTGCAGTGAAGGGGGCTGGACTTGGCTGGCTACAGCACTGCTCTAATGTTGCATATTTGCAGGATCAGGAATTGAGCTGCCTGAAAAATACCCTTTTTACTCCATCCTGTTGTTCACACAGTGCTGCTGATGCAGTAACATATACTGCTCAAGCTGGTTTCAGGTTCTTGATATGCAACGTGAAATATCACACATACACATACATATGTATGACGCCTATGGGTGGGCACGAAAGCACAAGCACAAAATTGTTTGTTTCTGTTGTAACCAACAAAATCTAAGGAAAAAGAGAGAAGGCTGTGGTGACTTTTTAAAAGTCCCTGAATACCACTTAACTTCTCCTTTACAAATACAAATGGAGGCCAAATTTAATGACTATGTCAGTACTGGGTAAAACTTTGTCACAAATACTTGAATCATGCAGGTAGCTCAATCTCATTACCTTTTAATTAGATATGCTGCTAAATTCCTAAATTACTTTTTTGGGACAGATATTAACTCATTTTTTTGCATTTGAATATTAAAATACCAGAGAACAGAGTATTTTTCCTTTGGGAATTTGGTGCACTAAGGGAAGGTCAAGTTAGAAGATGCTGAAATATATCCTCAGTATTCTCCTTTCCTTCCCTTTCACTGTGTATTTTATCCAAGCAGCATCCAACCCTGCAGAGAGCAGCACATTTTTTTGATGCTCGTCTGTTCCTGAAGCACAGACTTTGAAACTGATATTACCATTGGTAATAATCCCAGTTGGCTGCCTTTGTCGGCATCTAAAACAAAAGAGTAATTTAAATATAAAGTGAAACTTTTATTTTGACAGCAGCAATCCCAGAGGAAATTGTTTGAGTTTGTGTGTGATTTTTACGACACTTGGCCTAAAACAAAGCCGGATGCTGGAAGGGTAAGTTTACCAGGAAAATAACTGATTCCATTTTGTTGCTCTTAAACTGCTAATTCCAAATATCTGAAGTCTCCTTTACTGTGACCAAAAAAGAAAAAAAAAAGAAGAGGACAATAAAATATGACAGTTCCACAGCCATGCCCATGGCACTCCTCTCACTGAAACTAGTACCAGCCCTGAGGAAGTCAATGCGCATTGGAGTGCATAGAAGGGATTCGGAAGGGAGCAAAGGACCTACTAATAAAACTAGATCTTTGCACATACTTTGGACAACACATTTGTACCAGCCACAGCCAGGAACAATAAGGAGCTGTTCAGCTGTGTTTTTCTCTCACTGTTCTAGGGTGACGTCTCCAGTACAACACATCTGTGCATACATTTACATGCCAGTGAATGAAGTGTGGCTGTTTTGTCACACTGGTTCAAAAAAGGGCTTGGAGGTTTAGAAAGGAGGCTTAGGAAAAGGTGGGCATTTCTGCACAACACAGGCATGCATGCATGCTGGCACTGCCCAGAGAGGGTACAACCCTCTCATGCAGTGCTCTGTTTAAGAACACTGAATGCCGTGCAAGAAGCTGCCTTCTCAGTGCCTGCTTGGAAAACAGAACACACTCCTATCCATCTGCATTGTCCTGGAGCATCCTGACGTCTGTGACACAAACAGTGCTTGTAGGTACAGTCATCAGTGCTGCACTTCTCACTTCTGCACACAGCCATGCCCATGGCACTTCCATCCACTCAGCTAGGGAAGGTTCATTTTCTTTAGCTTTTGCCTTATGTCCGAGGAAACAGAGGTATCAGGAACCAAAGTGACTTGCTTATTAAATGTTAGAACTACGGTCAAAAATCCAAACATCCTGACTCCATCCAAAGCCCTGCCACTGGACTCTACTGCTCCCATCCCACTTTCTTGCTTGCTAAAACAATCCACTAAGAGTAAAACATCTCTCCAGGCTTTTTCCCATCCAGACCTCTGAAGGGCATAGAAAGAGCAATTCCTATACGTAAGTCAATTTGATCTTTCATAACATCTCTCTAGTGTTCATGGAAGTAATTATCTTATGGGGGAACTTCTAGATGAAACAGGGTTCTCCACCCCCCAAAACCTCGTTTTCAAAGGAAGAGAAAGTCTGGAAATCCCATAGCTGATTAACAGTAGCCTTCCTCTTCAGAGAATGTTTTTAAATAGCTCTTTGGAAGTGCAGCTGGACTTGCAGATCACAGTAGCTCACCGTTGTGAACACCATTTTCACTCTTTCCACCACCACACTCTGCTTCACTGACTCTTCCTCTAATGTCAAATCTCAGCAGAAAATGTCTCTTTTTTTCTTATATTTTTGTCTCTTAATTTCTTTCACTCCCTCAGCTATTAATAATTTAACCCTGTTGAGTGTTTGGGAGCTGGTTTGGATGTAAACCACTATACAGGAGAAAGCTGCACTGAACATTATCTGCAAAGCAAACAGATAAAGTGTATCTTTTGTCTCATTCTACTCACCCAGTGAGACCAAAGCCATATGGACTGTGCAATGATCACCCTAGAATCCTTCTTGGTAAGTTTCCAAGAAATTTAGGTTGCCTAAATGTGCATTTATCACCACATGCCTTGAAAGTAATTTGTTTCACAAGCAAGAGAAAAGCACATCTGAACTTGAACTTGTTACTGCCAAGAATTCTTCCTGATACAGGGTCACTGGAAGACCACCTCTGTCCCCATGGACAGATGCCCAGCCATCTAGCCTCACCCTAACCCCTAGGTGACAGCAAAATTGGCTACAAGTAGTTATAAAGCCAGAGGAGCTACCACCAAAATATATAGCAACACCAAAACAAGGGGTATTTTTTTTTCAGAAGAAACCTGAGAACAAACCACAAGAATTTGCAGACCGAGTCTGACTTCTGCACAGAGCCATCTCCAGCTATGCTGGGATCTGACATTCTTCATTCCTTCCCTTTTAAGCCCTTCCTGTCAGTCATTCTGACAGAGTGGGAAGGTGATGATACAAACAAGGAGGCAAACTTAAGAAAGAAGTTTGTTCCCCTTCAAGTTTTATCTCACAAAACACTGTCAGATGCCACAGAAGTCTAGAATAACCACTGTGACCTTATCTTGCAAGATAACATGTCCTTACATGTCCCGTGCTCCCATGGGAGTGGAAGGTACTGACATTTTGCCCAGAAGCAGGTAGTAAGCGGGAAGAACACAGCCACCCTGCACTCAGGACTTGCAGCACACCTGGGCAGTTTCTTGTACCTTTCACTGGTTTCTGAGAGAGAAGATGAGAGGTGGGAGCCGTCAGTTGCCAGTCATTCCCTGATCCCCAGGGAGCATGGTCTCTCTGTCATGAAGCCTATGCCTGGGTCTGCAGGGCATTTCTATGTGTGTGGTCGACTACTTGTACTGAACAAAGGAATTGTCTAAATTGTCTTAAACAGCAGAGTTGTAACGGCCAGAACACACCAGACCCCCCATGCTGCAACCTATTTATGGAGGGACACCTCTTCCCATGAGGGCATGGTCTCAAAACATAAACTGGAATGGGGCAGCCACTCTGTGTGTAGAGTGCCATCCCTTCCCCACTGCCTTCAGATCTGAGGCAAAGACAAAAAAACCCCCAGCTTATAAAGGGAAAAAAAAATCCTCTCACTACCTCCCCCCAAGCCCATACTACAAATACCACACTGTCTTGCTGTAAGCTTCCTAAGTCTTGATTCTTTTGTATCAAAACCTTTTTATATGAATAAAATTAAAAGTATATCCTGGTTCAAGAAAAGCATCATTATACACAGCCCTTCTATGCTCATACCATATTTCTCTCATGTTCAGTACAGGAAATGTGTTGTATGTTCTCATACTATCAGTGGAGGCCAGATAAACAAAATAAATACTAACAGTCACCAATGACCACCTCGAGTGACCAATCTACTTTCACATCCATCACTCAGAGAAGGATGGACCTAGTTCAGCCATACAATGTGAACATACACAAACTTTTGCTGTTTAGAGAAAGAAATGAGACAGTGGTTCTACTAGTGTAGTAAAAGTCTACTACTAGCACAGGGGAAGGATGATGGCCATTTAATAATATGCACAGCAGCAGAGTAGAGAAAGACTACACCACATGAAACTTTGGAGAGAAGGACTAAACTCTAAGCAGGGCAATATGCAAGGGAACCACTGGTGGGACTGAAAACTGCACATGGGGAGACTTGCTTAGGGCAGGTCAGGAAGGATATCTTACAATATGGAAATTCAAGAAGGAATATGATTAGAAGATTCACAAGAGAGCTTTTGCACTGCACTGCAAGCATTGGCTTTCCTAGTAAAAGAGGAGTTTTCACTATTAATATTAATATTAAACACATGCTATATTGAAAAAAAATAGTTGCTTTCAAGGTTACTGTGACTTTATTATAACAGGAGCTGGGATTGTTTAGTCTGGAGTAGAGGAGGCTCAGGGGAGACCTCATCACTCTCTACTACTACCTGAAAGGAGGTTGTAGCCAGATGGGGGTCAGTCTCCTCTCCCAGGTAACTATCAGTAAGACAAGAGGGCATGGTCTTAAGCTCTGCCAGGGGAGATTTAGGTTGGATATTAGGAAGAAATTCTTTGCAGAGAGGGTAATGAGGCATTGGAATGGGATGCCCAGGAATTGGAATGGGCTGGTGGATTCTCCGTCCCTGGAGGTATTCAAGAAAAGACTGGATGTGGCACTTAGTGCCATGGTCTAGTAACTGCGGTGGTAGTGGATGAAGGGTTGGATGATGATCTCAGAGTTCTTTTCCAACCTGGCTGATTCTATGATTCTTTGTGATGGTATGTTCCACTGTTTAGCTGCAAGAGAGTCAGGAAGACTCTAAACGACTCCAAAACCTTGAGGAATAAGTACGTCCCTTGTGTATGCAAACTATCCACCCTGCAGAGCCCCAGTTAGCATTCCCTCGCTTGCTGCCAGTTCTGCAGAATGATGGTAGCAATGAAGCAGGTTTGCTGATATTTGAAACAATCAGTCACTCTACAAACAAATCAACCACAGCCCAACACCATGCTCCAGCTATGTACAATCCCACTGGAGTTCAGTTTGCCCACCACTGGATACTTACATTTTCTCTGAAGATAAAAGCCAGGATTGCAGCTGAAAGCTCTGCCAGGAAGATTAACAAAATAAACATGAAGAACTGGAAAAGAGAAGATAAACAAAAAAGCACAGGCAGCATTAAATGTGAGCAATAGGTAGTAGGAATACAGAGCTTTGCTAATCACCAAAGGGATAGAAAAAATACCTAAAGAAACTTTTTTTCCCCTGACAATTAAAAAAACCCTATGAGACAGTCATGTGGAGCATACACAGTCCCTCTCTGATCTCATCACAGGACACGGGATCTTGTGACGCTTTTGCCTGCTTCTAATGAGTACAAGCAAATGAGGCTACAGAACCTGTGGCATCCCCTGATATATCTGCACCAGGTTAAAAAAGTAAGGCCTACATTGATGGAAGAAGTTGCATAATTGTAGGCATGGTTATACAGGTTTAAACTTTCCTGACACAAGTGCATGCATCACATACATATGCAGACACACCCTCACAAAATAAACAACACAATTTTACTGCGATATAATCACAGGTTATTTTGTATGGAGGGAGGCAGTGGGATATATACTCAAATATTTAAACCTGTGACCAAAAATGGACTTTTTTTAGAGTATTGCATTTCAGGACAAAATCAGCCTTGGTTAATATATCCCTTCACACAATGGGGTTGCAATGAGTTAAGTAATAACCACACAGAACCCCTACAGAAAGTTGATAACACACCATAAGAATTAAATTTGACAATTGAAGAAATGTCCATTTTTTGTATAGTATCCAAAGTGTGCATATTCTTATCCTTAAATTAAGGGCACACTGCAGACTTGACAGAAAGCACAGCTAGAAGATCAAGTGGTAGTAAAAGAGAAACAAGCATCCAGTTTGAAGTAAAACCATTACACTTATGTCATTATAATTTTAGGAAAAAGAAAGGAAAGCAAAACAGAGAGGCATGTGGCTGTCCATCTTAAACTGTATTTCATTCTGTTGCCCTTGAAGCCTTCTGCTGCTTCAATCTAAAATGTCTGGTTTTCAGTCTTATTTACAGGCACCTTGTTTCGGTGGTGTTACCAAGCCCAAGTGATTCACAGTGCCTGCACCACCCACCCCACAGAATTAAATCAGATGCACTAAAGAGGTCTCATCCCCAGAGAGACTGACATCTTGCTGTGAGGGTGCTGTTCCCTGGTCTACCCAGAGCACTCAGGTGTTGTGGAGCATTTCCTGCCCGAGATGAGTGCTGGATCTCCTGCAGGCTCCCACTTCAGATCCTTCTGCCTGGCGGCATGCAGCTAGAGGTAAAACTCAAGTAGAGAGGAAAAAAGAATGCTGAAGGGAACAAATCTCCCAGAGCAGGAAAGCCCTCAGTAATATCAAAGAGCTCAGGACTCTCTCTGTCCTTGGGACCAATTCTCAGTTACATTGATGCCTCATGCGAGTTTGATGCTGCTTCAGACATTATGAAATAGTAAAAGGTACAGGCAGGGATGTGCTCTCTAACATTCTTAAAACAACAAACGTTTGTGCTGAGGAACAGCTATGGGAGCAGAACAGACAGTGGCTAGAGCCCACGTTCTCTCCCAAAAGGCATTTATTTCCATTCTTGGAGACAAAATAGAGGGCTTGAGGAACAATAAGTCTGAACTAGATGGACATTTTTTATGTTTTTATAGCCAGAAAGAGAAATTACCATTTGAGAGTCGGCCTTTCTAAAACTCAAACATGCCAAGAATTAGCCCACAGACTCAAAGATGATTTTATAAAACTGAGTGAATGTTAAGAAATTAATTCAGATTTTGGCACTGTGTGAGAAAAACAGAAGTGAACAGAGAACCCTGCAAGACTAGATCACATGGTGGTAATAAATGTGTTACATGTTACCAATGAAGGTGGATGAAGCAACAAGTGAAAATAGGAAGAGAAGTCTGGATGTTTGTAGAAGATCCTTCTGAAACATCAGGCAGAGAGGGCCACAAGTACCACTGTGATCCCCAAGCAACGATTTATAAACAGTGTCTGAAAGGCTGTGCATTGTGCACTTTGGTGATGGAGAGAGAATTCAAACTACCTGCTTGGAACGGGCAAAATGCTTTTTGTTGTCAATTATGAGGGCTGTAAGTAATTTTTCCCCACTGGAAAAGCACACACACCATCCTGTCGTGTTTGTCTTCCTGCTTCACAGTGGAAAAAAAAAGAAAAGGAGCCCGGGCTCAAAGGACAAAACAAGAAAATCAGATGAGCAGGGACTTCGGTTTCCAACAAAATTATGTTGCTTGATTTTGCTGAACTCTCTAATTTATTCTTACTGCTGGAGTTTTCTGTGTGGCTTCTTTTTTTCCTGCTTAGAGACTGTTTTAATTTCACAACAGGAGGGCAAAGAACAACTGATGAGAATGAATGATGCTTTGCAAATTCACTTCATCATCCATCAAGGGATCTCAGCATAGCCACTAAGGTCTAAGGTGGTGATCAAGTGATTAATCCCATCACCCTGCTAATTGCATTTCATTTACTGATTACTGGGAGACACATGTTCACCCAAGCTCCAGCACAGCCTTGTGCAGAAGTTGAAGTAGTCATTCCCAGATTATCCGTGATAAGCATCATTATCATTCCCAAACTGATTTACACTTATATTGTGCACTCTGCATTACAGATTTATAACAGTTACTGTAAAAAAAACACAAGCAGCCATTAGGGCTGATGAGAAAAGGAAGATGGATCATCAGTGTTTCAGAACCTGCTCCCATGCTGAATTTTTTGTTCTGAATTATTATGTTTTGCTTCCAAAAATTAAACTGATTACTGATATATGAGAGCACAAAACAGCAGCTGGTTAATACATGGGACACAGTAGCCTCACATTCAAATTAAAGCTTGAGACACAAAATTTGAACACAGATACCCCTGACATCCAAGGTGAACATCCTGAGAAACAGGGTCTCTCATATTGGTCAAAAATCTTGCCTCAGCTCCCGGTGATGGTTACGGGTTTATGAGAACTTTCCACAAATCAATGCCTCATGTTTATTTTTCACAACTCATCTACCCTTCCAGTTTCAAAACTTTTGTTCTAAAAAGAGCAGCAACCGCCTTTAACTCGAAGGACCTGCATTTTCATGTTGAGGAGTTTCAGGGGCTACTACACCCATTTTAGAGGAGTGCAGAACAGGAGGTCTGCACTCAAAACTAAGCCAAATGAAGCTAACATGGACTGTTCTTGTTCCAAAGCTGAATTCAGTCCTGTGATGCAATGTTGTATGCTCAACAGTATTTTGGATTCTGATTTTTATGGTGGTGTTTCCCAGTTAGAGGGTCTTCAGGACAATCTAGAAGTTATTCAATGTCTGATCTGCAGTCCAATTTTATGAGCCAAGTCCAAGTGCTGGGAAATCTAGAAATAGTTCACAGCCTTGTGCTTAATGCAACATGTTAGGTTCCACAGTGATGGGGTTTGTTTTAACCAAAAGACAAGCAGCTTAATGAAAAATAAAAGTCCTTGGAAAGACAGAAGCCAGGACCTAGAGACCACGCTTCTGCGCATCTGCCTTGTCCCTTCTATCTTCTGTTTACATTTGGACTAAGAGCTTTAGACATACATTATGCATCACTGAAATCTCACTCAAGCAGCTCTCAGGCTCACCAGTTCTTCAACAACTTTGTAAGTGGACTTGATTTGATCTAGCAACTTTTCCCCGAGTACCACCTCTGCCAAAGATGTACACTCTTTGTTTTGCAAGTGTGCCCAGTTTCTCTGGAGTACATTCATGAACATTTTGCCTCTTCAATGCCTAAAACTTACTCTCATCAGACTTTGGGTTTCACAGATGTTTTAATATAAGCTGATTTTAACATCACCTGGTGTGGCCCCAAAGAAGAAGTTGGCAATATATTTCTTCTCCTTTGGTGTCAGCACAGGTCCTCATCCAAGTGCTTCACACTGCTGAACATAAGACAGCAGGCTGTTTATCAGAGTTGGCTTTGATATCAGAAGCCCTCAAAGACCTGATCAAAGTGGAACAATAATTCCTCATCCAGTAATTACTCCTAGAGTTCCTCCTAGTCTAGGGTATTACTTCCAGACTGTATTTTTTTTTCACATTTCACTCAAAACCAAATAATCATAAAGGTAAACAAATAAAGCAGCAGGGCTGAGAACTATCTCTAGGAGACAGTAAAGTAATTACCACAAAATCAAGTGCATTGGAGTATATCACGAACACATGGAGGAATGTAACTGTAAAAAAACCTGTAACTGATATAAAATCAGGAAAGAGCATGGCCCAGAGCTACCTTCCTCCAGCCAGGTTACCGATCTGTATGCAGCAGACATGGTCCAAACTGAAAATATTATTCTCCCATTCACCTACAATCAACAATTTTCATCAAACATAACTTTTAGTTTCTTAATCTGACAGGGACAGGCTTTGAAGTAACCTCAGGGTTATTGGGCCTGATCCTTTGCATTTTATTAGATTCCTCTGGGCAGGTCTCCACAGATTTCACAGGGATACATCTGGCTTTCTGATTTACTTCTGAGATGAGCCACTAGAAATCAAACCCACAATGGCTTCCAGGAAAGGGATCTCATTTGCTATGAACTCAGGGCATGTGTGAGCCAAGGGCCAGAGAGAATTTATCTCACTCATCTCTAGGAAAGATGGGGTTGCATTCAAGAAAAAGGACTTTCCCGTTCTGTTTAAAGCTAGAGACAAGCCTTTTTTACACCATGAAGCAGCTGTGCAGAACACAATCATAACAAAACACAAATAGTAAGATCAAGATCTTAAAAACAAACAAACAAACAAACAAACAAAAACCACAACAACCCCAAAGTGTCAACAGACATAGCAGGAGGGAAAAAGGTCACATTAGATGAAAAAGAAAGAAAACAAGAAAACTAATGATCTTTGTATTTCAACACATAACTGGTAATGCATTCCAGTAGAAGATAATGGCTGGAAACCCTGCAGTATCAGAACTTATGGGAAAGGAGGCAGGGGCAGAGGGAACTTATTTTTTAGCTTTCTGTAATTATTGATGACCACATGGGCTGAAATTTAACCCTGTTATTCAGGACAATGTGCCCAACAATAAAAGATCTCATTCATTTTAGGAGCAGAGCAGGCTGTGTAAGGGAGTGACCAGCTATTGAGAGCTGCAATGACAGGCCAGCATGCAGCTCTGAGCTGGGCATTTCTGCTGACATGGGAGGAGCTCCCTTACACAGGTGCTGTGCTCTATATATTCCCTCTGCTTTGTTGTGAGCCCCTGAGGAATGAATCTACAAGTGGAGCAGTGGGTTTTGAGAGGTCAAGAGGACCACTCTTGGTCAATTTATAAATGTAAAAAAAGTCCAACCAATTAAATGGGGGCATTTTGAAAGAAAGCTGAAAAAGGTCAAAATACACTCAGAGTCTGGGCTCAAATCTACATATAGAAAAAGCAAAGCCTCTGTATTTCTAGCTGGGTATAAAAGAATCCTAAGCCTATTTGTTATCTAGAGGAATAATGGCTACAGTAACAAACATCCATTCATGAATTTATCACAGCATCATCCATCCCGTCACTCCCACTCTTGGGAAGCACCAAGAGGCCAACAGAAAATCCAAAGACACTTACAAAAAGCAGGAGGCATTTGTTTTCACGGATGGCACCACAGCAGCCGAGGAAACCCAGCAGAAAGAGCATTGCTCCCATAGCCAACATGATGTATGCTCCTGTGAAGAGCAGAGGGTTGGCAGCCACTATCTCTCGAAAACCTGTGGGATCCACAATGACCCAGATTCCAAGTCCCAGCAGGCACGCTCCTCCCAGCTGTCACAGCACAAGGAATGGAGAGAGAGGAAGACAGGTCAACATGAAACAACTGCTAAAGAAAAGCTGGATTCATTACTATCTTTTTATCAAACATATTAATTTGGATAATTTGTGTTTCTCCATTGCATATATTCTCCACTGTACAGGTGACTTCTGACCTGCGACTGTTAGTATCTCTTGCTCACTAAATGAATCATTTGCAGCAAAAGTGCAAATAAAAAGAGACACATCACTCTACCAACTGTTTCCTCCCTCCCTAATGCTGACAGAGTCTCAATCTGCTGCCACATCTGTGGAGGATGACTTTCAGCCCAGTGAAGGGGTATGCAGTAACCATCCTTGCCACAAGGCCAGGGTGCTGGCCACCCTTCCTTTAAAAAACAAGAATAACCAAGAATGACTGTTTCTGAGTGAAAACCTCAGTAGGGCACCCAGGGCTAGAAAACAATTTCTTCCGCCGTTCAAGGACAAATCACGTACACTACTAGTTACAGCTTTCCCTGTGGTCTCCCCTGTCAAGGACAGCAATAGCTCAGAAAATAGTGACCACTGCATTGCCTTGATGAATGTCTGAGCATCTCTGGATGCTGCAAAATGCTCATGATTCCTAGTGCAAAGCAGAGGGGATATTCTGTATCATGGCAACTTTACCAAAATTACAGCCTATCCTGCTGGGGAGCAGCAGGCTTCTGGAAATAGAAGGATTCAGGAAAGAAAGTGAATTCTAAATACTTACAAATATAAAGAAGTTGAAAAGAAACATCAGGTACTTCATGCAGCTCAGACAGTCTCCCTCCATGGTCTTCAGGCTCTTTGGTCCAACTCCCCCTGCAAAACAACACTTTCCTAGCACACTCATTTTTTATTGGAATGACACAATCCTGTTTCCATTTGTACTTCCCCCAAGATCCTGTGGAGTTCATTATACAAATGAGCTCTTTTCTTACCTGAACAAGTCAACACAGCACAGGCTAGTAAGAGATAATGATCACTTCGAAGTCCCTTTGCATTCTTTAAGGTCTGTTGAACACAGATGTGAAGAGGAAGGTTGCAGGAAAGGAAAAGTCTAGCTTTACTTGCAGAGTGAGATACTGGGGGGAAAAACGCTGAATGTACCTGCCTATTTCACACCAAAGAGGGTTGTATTGACACAGGAGCCAGACCAAGCTGTGCCCAGTTAAAAGATGCACAACAAATGTTTGGGACAGTTAGCTCCACATAAGCTTCCTTTACAGAATAAATCCCACACAAACATGGACAACAGTTTCAGGGAAACTTGTAGACATTTGAATTGGAAATGACTGCAGTGTGTGGACACGGGAGGGCCCACGGAGGCTGTCGACACAGGGTTACTCAGCCTGGGGCACACCACTTGTTTGTCATGCGCTCAGATGTTCTGTGCTAGTGAAGTCCAGGTGCTCTATGGCCCACTCCGCACATGTCTTTTTCAGGAAAAACCCATGGATCAATGTTGGAAAGCTTTTAAGGCCAGGAAAGTGCTATGGAATCTTAACCAGTTTTGAAACTCGATGTCTGGTTTAGACAACAAACTGCTTGGACAATGCTTCTATTGGAAAAGCAACAATAAATCCTGACCAGATGAGGCTTACACTGGAAGAAAATTCCTGCTTGCTGTTTAATGAAGTGACTATGTCTCCTAATATGCCGTTATATCACCAAGTACCCCAGAGGGACAGACAACTAAGTACACTGAAACAGAAAACAATGCAGTCATGGTGCCGTGCACAGATAGATCCGAACATATACAGACACAGAGGCACAGGTTTGCTCAGCTCCTTAAAGAAGCCTTCCCAAAGCCCACAGGCCTCTTAGCACATTTCATTCCCTTTCTCCACTGTAAATGCCATTCCCTAAACAGACATGCATCTAATCATACGCTATGATAGCAAAGTACACTTAATTCACTTAAAAGATAAAAATGAAATTATCCAAGGTTTTCACCAGGTCGGAAATAAAACTGTCTTTCATTCCTTCATTATTTTAGTTAATCCACGAAATTTGTGAGTGCTATAGAGCCTTGTGGGGTGCTTTCTTCTGTGACCATAGGAACTGCTCTGCTTTAGCCAAAGAGCTGAGAAAACCCATGACAGGCAGGGATCCCAGCATGGGGCTGCCTGAGGCAAGAGCCTGACTTTTCTTAACACAATGTGGGTTTTCTGCATTACTTTTACTTGGTTTAAAATCAAATCAGCTCCTTTTTAGTGACAAAAGAAGCAGAGACACAAATGTTGCGACATAGAAATTCACGTGGACACGTAGTTGCTTTTCCTCTGCATCTACATGTGCCTGGGGCAGGACAGCAGTGTGCCTCTGCTGAGTGGGTACTGCCAGGGAACCCCTTTGCTTGAGAGATCCTGAGAAGGTCCACCTTGCTTCTGGAGAAACACAAACCTGACTCTGAACCTGAGAACAAGGGCAATATTTTTCTTTAAAAACTTTATTTTCTCATATCTCTGATACATTACTGTTCTGTTCAGAGAGACTCAAAGACAGGACCATTACTGCAGCAGATGGAGTAGGGCACAGAGCTCTGATGTGGGCATGAAGGAAATGCCCACAGCTTCCTGACAGTGTTTAAAGCCACAGTGTGAAAAACTCAGAGAGAAAAGAGATTTCACAGAATATTCTGAGTTGGAAAGGAACCACAAGGATCATCGAGTCCAACTCTTAGGTGAATGGACCATAAGGGGATCAAACCCACAACCTTGGTGTTATTAGCACCATGCTCTATAAATCTTGAAGTCCGGAAGGGTAAGGATCTGAGGAGGGAATTCTTCAGTTTTATGGGAAAGGTAAACCTTCAGCTCCACTAACACATGGCTTGGATACTATAGTAGAGAAATATGAAAACACACACAAGTCAACGAACTTCAAGAGCCCCACAGTTAGTGTCACCCAGATGTTCCCTTCACCACACAAAAAAGTCATGCTCCAATGAAATAAAGCATGCCTAAATCTTAGTATATGAGCCAAAGTCTTAAAGTTACCTGAGAAATTTCAAAATCTTACTGCCTCGAGCACCCACCTGCATGATCTCTATCATAGTAGCCTTAGTCAAAAAAAGGAACAAAACCCAAACCAGTTTATCCTTATTGTGTCACTGCACATCATACATACTCATCCATGACAGTCACCCACATAAAAAACATTGCCTGTTGTCTAAGAAGCAACAGCTCCAAAGCCAAACACTGTCTTGCTGCTTTGTTGCATTCATAAATCACAGCCCTGCCTTACTTTCCTTTCCATATCTGGGTCTGCTTCCTCCATAAGACAAGCAGGCTCCCTTGGAACTACTCTGATTTAGATGGACTGAGTACAGGCCTACTTTTATTTTCAAAGACAAACCTGAACTACGATTCTTTGCACTGCTCCTGCCCACTCTTCCACTCAGTATGTTAAAATGTTTTCTAGGCATAAGCAAGGAAGGATCCATTAAGCAACCAGATCCCGAAAACTTCACTGTCAGGGCCAGGCAGTCACAGTAACCTGAGAGAAGCAAGAACACGTGGACACTCAGCTTCGACAAACAAGTGCTCCCTTCATTGCCTTGGCAAGAAATTGTTCCCAGCAGTGGCACTGGGCTCAGATTTGTAATTTCTAAATCCACCATGCTTCACACAGCAAAGCAACAATTAAATGCAACCCTACTCACTGTGTTGTGCTTCAAGTCAGGAACACACTTTTTGGTGCTTACAAATTCCAAAATTCTTCCACTCAGGATGTGCAAATGGAAGTCAGGGGCAATACTGTGAGGTCTGGGCTGGCAAAGCCAAGAATAATCATATCAGAGTTTCCACATCAGAAGAACTCAATGCAAACTTCCAAAAAATGCCGACCCACTGCCCTGATCTGAGCAACTGTTTCAGTGGTGGAACTTAGAGCTTGGAGAGACCCACATGTACCAGCATAACACACCCTTTCCAGCTTCTGCTGGGTACCCAGCAGATTCCCAAACAGCACATGCAAGGTCATCATTTGGATCCTATAATTGCACTGATTAAAACAGGAAAAATCAACCAAAAGCATGATCTGATCTCTTGTGAGGCACTTAAAACTGATGTCAGAGTTAAAGCACTCCAGCATAGTACTGCTCTAGACTCTGAAGAGTATCTAACTAATGCTGTTTACAAACAATGCAAGCAAAAGCAAAATGCAAATAATATTACTTACAAATAAAGTAATTATTAATGCATTTGTGCCAACTGCTGCCTTGCTAATTAGCTGAAGGTACCTGAAGTCCCTGATGACAGCCTGAATGGAGAAAATAACTGACATTAAAGGACAATCCTGACCCAAAGAGCTGCTTTTTCCTTCTACTTCTCTTTTTAAGAAAAGTACACACAAAAGGCAAATTTTCTGAGTTATTGCTAGTACACACTGATAAAAGTGAGATAAAAATTGAACGCAAATATCTTAATCTACCTTTTAAAAATACCTTCTCTTCCCTCCTCCAGGCCCCAGATTTGTGACAGATTAATTTCTCCTCTGCAGGAGATGTTGAACGCTAAGCAAACATTAACAGTCGGAACTGCAGAAGACAGCGGCTGACAGATGCTTTCTCTGGCTTGTCCCATCTCAGACTTGTGAGACATGTAAGATGTATATGTTTTTGTCTGAAATGTAGCTATAAATGTTCAGTTTTTACTTTGGCAGATTATTCCACGTTTTTCTCCCTCTCCCCCCCTGCACCCCTCCACCCACCCCCATTACTCATGAATTTTATTTTGCAAAGTGATGGGGAGGCTAAAAATCCTCAGCAGTGTAGCCAGGAAACATCCTAGCTTCTATAATCAGTTAGGAATAGTCTATTTTTTTTAAGGCAATGCATTTTTTTGTTCTCTAGACAAAATTTATTTCCTTTCTTCTGTCATTTGCTTTTGCATGCCTTCCAGCTGCCTTGAACTTCACATTTCTGAAGGCAGCTGTTCAATCACACCCCCAAAAACTTCTACTAAATTTCTCTTTGCTACCACTGACATTTCCCTCAATCCCCACATCCTTTTCACACTAGATTGAAACCCATGGATTCACTTCAATTGTTCCTTTACCTTTGCTTTGGATACGGAATCACCGAAAAACTTAGGTGAGACAGGACCTCTGGATGTCATTGAGTACAAACACCCACTGCCTCCAACCTGGGCCAATTCCAAAGTTTGATCCAACTTCAAAGTTAGAGCAGGCTGCTCAGGGTCATATCAGTCAAGTTTTGAATGCCTCCAAGGACTGAGATTCCCCAATCTCCCTAGACACTTCTTCCAGTGTATGATGACCTGCCTTGTGAAAAAAATGTTTGAAACAGCTGTCCAAGGAGTGTCCAAGTTATCTGGTGGCAAATGGAACAAGAGCATCTCACAGACGTGCCAGTCTATCAGAACTCTCAGGAGCACCTCCTCTTCACCAGTCTCAATCCTTGCATTTTCCTTATCATATCACTCCTACCCTCTACTTGAAAACAAGTGTGTGAACTGTCTTCCTTATCCACTCCTAACATACTCCTGTAGACAATTTGTGTTTCAGGACATAAATTCAGACATTTTGCACTTGCCTGATGGCTCATCACAGTCTTCCCATCTCAAATATTTGACAGAGAACACAGAATAACCAAGAGTAAAAGAGACGCCTCAACCCTCGGTACCCAGACCCTCTCAGTCACTTCATTTCTATCACATCATCCACATATATCTTCTTTTAACATAAATATGTCTTTGTCATCAACATGCACGAAGACCTTGTCCACTGAACTCATCTGTTGCTTCTTTAAAACCTAGAACCAGTTCTGCAGTACTTCCTACTATATTAGCCAGTGGCTTGAGGAGATATTGGTGCTAACTCACACCTACCTTCCTATTCATACACAATGCAACCAAGTAAAAGCAGAAGACATGTTTGAAGCTCTTCAGAACCAGTGCCAGGCAGCCTTTAAAGGCATTAGAAAATATGGACTAGATTCTTTTCCAAGTAAATGTATCAATTTCTAGAGGCTGTCTCAGCTGAGATGACCCTGGAAACATCCTTGAAGCTCTAAGCTGCACCAGTGGCAAAGGACCACCACCACCTGGCATTGCTCCATTGTGTCCTCTCCACAGCAATGTGGTAGCCCACCCTTTGGCTTGCACATATTGAGACTTGGCTCATCATCCCTGCCTTCCTTCACAAGTCCATCTCTCACAAGAGGATTTCTGTGTTCACTGTCTGCAAGCAGTATTAAACTTCTATAAACCAAGGTGGTGGATTCTTCTAAGAGAACAAATCTAACATGAATGGCCTTCCAGAAAATCTTCTCAGAGTATTATTTCCACACAGTCTGCTCCTCTAGGTACAACAGAGATTGGGCAGTTTCATTAGAGACTGAAGAGGGACACATTTATCCAGTACCTTGTGAGTGATAACGATGCAGTTGAGCTGTGTATTTCTTACCCCGCTCCTGGACAGCATAGCTACACTTAATTAGCCCCGACAGAAATACAGAGAAAGCATCTGGCATGCAGAAAGACCAAGCTGAAAGCAACACTCACCTTTAAAAATCCTGGGAATGAAAGCACAGTGTCTTTTCTAGTCTTTAATTGTCTGTGTGTCCCATGTATTTTGTTCTATCCAAGCTTGCCCTGTAAGATAAAAATATGCAATTACTGAAGAAGTCAATAAAACACAATCATGTTAAATACACAATTTATTAAAACACACCATCCTGATGAATATGCTCAGTTTAATTGCTACCTTAATTTAGTGTACATTAGCGGTAATGAAGAGCTTTTAATATGCAGTGAGGGATTCAATTTCTCAGAATCTCTTTAACAATCTTTGGGGTGTTTTAAATGCCCACAGACCACATGTAAATCTATAGTCCCATTACACATGCACCTCATCCCACAATAGGACTAGATTAAGACCAGCTGCACCTTCAATATTTTATAGGAGGTTTTAGACAAACTTTAATCTGCTGTGACTTTACAGCCCATTTACTGGGAAAATGGAAAAGGCAGAGGAAGGGAGATGGAATGCATCTTTGGGAAGCCCAGCCATCAGGAGCAGCAGCCTGAGACATTGGACACTATCTCTCATTCTTCCAGCCAGCTCTAACGGCAAGTTGAACAAACTATTTCCTCTCCCTCTGCCTCATTGTCACTGCCTGGGAAGCAAGAACAGCAAAGCCACCACCCCATCCACCCAAAGCATTAGATATACAGATGCAGGCAGAGGCACTCAGGGGCAGACTGCCACTGCCCTCAAGCTAACAATTACAATTTTCTCAGTAAATTTTAATTTCTGCCAGCACGATGCTAGTGACAGTATTTGACTAGGCAAAGGTGGAGAGAGACTACAGACGTGTGTTTGACCGCTTCTTTCTGAGGGCACCCTCTCCTACAGTGGTTTTTCCACCCATTTGACACAGCCCCAACCCC
Source organism: Pachyramphus minor (assembly GCA_013397135.1). Classification (NCBI taxonomy): domain Eukaryota; kingdom Metazoa; phylum Chordata; class Aves; order Passeriformes; family Tyrannidae; genus Pachyramphus; species Pachyramphus minor. Next base: position 206,177 of record VYXB01004796.1, on the reverse strand, counting down.
ACACTCTGCAGGGTCTGTGGGAAAGGGGCAGTCATTAACTCTTCAAACAGCACCCCATGCTGTAAGAGTCCAATATTCACATAGGGTCACTCAGCACTGTAACTCACTCATCCTTTGTAAATGGTTTTGGCATACTTGCAGCTTTGCTGAAGTCACTGCTTCCCTGTGAGGCATTAGACAAGTCACCTGGGTCTATCCCTGCTCTCTTACTGCCAGCATTTCATATTGATTTCTGGAGTGGGTGCATTTAACATCTGTTTCCCACAAACATTTGTAAATCTGCCTTTGAAAATTGCCTCCCATTAAGACTTCTGTGAGCAAAAGTCTATCGTTTGTTGTTGGCAGCACAAGAACAAGGAGTTTCAAGGTGGCTGAAATTATTACAATATAAAACGTATAATGAATATTCACAGATCTTTTGTTTTGCATTAATCGCTCATGTTTAATGTCCTTCCTCTGTCACTGTAAATCTACATCTCTAGATGAAGAGCAGAGATGGCTTCCCTTTTGAAATCTGGAAGGTACAAACATCTATTGCCAATTGACCTGTCTCTGCTGCGAAGTGCTGAAGGTATGTGCCACTTTACAGCTAGGACAAGGGACAATGTCACTGCCTTCAAAGAGAGCCCCTTTTTGACAGTCAGAACCCATTCGGTGCCCAACCTGACCATTTTATCTATTTCTTTGATGTGTGGTGACACTTATCCTGTGTTTTGCATGTGCGATTGAGAGACAATTTCTTCAGTTGTCCTATGATGCCACTGTCCTGGGATAGCTGCTGCCAAGAGAAGACGGCTCTAACTTTAAAGCAGAGATGACGCTGTGCTATATAAACATATCATTAGGAAAATAACCAGAGTGATAGGATTCCTGCTCCTACTGTGTATTTATATAATTACATCCCTACAGGCCCTCAAAGGTCTGCGTGGGAGAGGAATTTTATTTTTTTTTATTCCTCATAAGTCACAATATTTTAAAGAAATTATAGCATCACCGAGAGGAAGAGCTTAAATGCTTCAGTAGGTACCAGCAGGTGCTGTGTCAGAAGAGATGAAAGACTGCAATTGGTGCCAAACAGCAGCAATGCTCCATCTTACTCTGTGGCCCTAAAGGGGAGGAAGTCCCTACTAAACAGACTCTCTTTGGTTAATAGCCACAATTTTGTCATTAGGGAGAATTGCAGAAAGTGCAAAACCACCATGCCTAATTGTGACTTGAGCAAGCTGATGCCTTTAATTACAGTCGCTGGGGAAACACAATGGAAGCCAGAGCAATGGCTGAGGCCAAGCCCCATCCTTAGGGCTGCGCGGTGCAGCCACGCTGCCTCAGCCAGCCGAGCAGCTGTGGCTGGCATGTTGTCCTGCCCCTGTGCTCAGCCCACAGCCACCACATCAGCTCTCCTTGCTGAGCACTGGCTTCTCTTCACATTCACATTGCAGCTCTTTGTAAAGAGCAGCCTTTGATGAAGGAAAAGCAGCTAAACATGTGCCTCCTGCTTGTCTCATGACAATCGGAGCTCCAGAGCAAAGAGGAATGGGGCAAAGAGAGGCTGATACAGTCAGCAGTACCACGTATGGTAGAAAGTGAAACAAGAACTAAACAAAGGATGCAGGATGGAGAAGCAAGGCCTGTCTTTGTGAGAAATCTAACCTCCTGCATGTTGACTAGAGCAGGAAGGGCCACCAGATGGACTGCTTAGAGGTGTCCTGCTTCACAAAGGCTCCCAGCTACTGCCAGCCCCCTGTGCTCACCACATTTGCAGGATCCAGAGAAACCAAAACACATGCCAACCCATATGTTCAACCAAAGCAAAAACTGAAGACAGAAGTAGTTTCCTGCTGGATCTCTGCAACAGGTCAGTGCTTTTATGGTGAAAGGTGAGGAGAAACATCTCTGTGAAAACAGGATCAGGATATTCATTCCCTTGCAATGGCTTCAGAAAAAAGTAAAGCATTTGCTGCTCCTGAACTGGACCTTGGCACAAGCTGTGTACATTACCCTGTAACTACTGCTCCTACATAAATAACTAATTGTACTGGAATTTCATAGCACTTGCACCGCAGAATCGTTGCTATGACACAACTACATTACTGCATATAAATCCAATTAGATTCCAAAGTGCACCGTGTAACTGTAATCGGCCCCTGTGGAGCAGTGATGAGAGGACCTGCACAAGACCATGCAACTAGATACCAAATTACAGTCAATCTACCTCCTCTTTAGTTGCATTAAAATGCTAATGTCACCGTAACATGGGTCCATTTAGCAGCGATGACTGCCTTGCCTTGCAACACTGGACTGAATGAGGCTGTTGCACTGCCTCAGAGCATTTAATTCCTCAGTACAGTTGAGTGATGAAAGCCCTTAGGGGCATCTTATACCTTAAAACAATAACCTGATTGGCTTTTATAACACTAAAAGCATATGAGGCTTGGGACAGTGTTTAAATGAATCAGAGCTGCTGCTAAAACTACCATAAGTTTTCTACCCAAGCAGACCAACTGAATCCCATCCCATCCTGACTGCTTTTAACAAAGACACATTTCTGTCACCAAATGGCTGCACAATAAGAGCACATCAGTCTTACACGGGAGGAAAAAGAGAGCTGGACTGAACCTCTTAAAACTTCATAAAAATTACACCAGCATTGCAACAAAATCAGTAATATAACAGTTACCATCTATGTTTTATACTTGCAACTTTGCACAATGTGTGCATAGAATACATGAGATCATGTGGAGGTAAAATCTCCCACACGTACGCAGACATTCAAAATGGAAATTCAGAAGTCCCAGAGCAGAACCAATTCTCCTAAATGTTGTAATGTTTTGAAAAGTGCTAGAGTATGTGTTTGAAGTACCAGTATGGCTTCAGGCCACAGAACACTCCATTTCAACTAGTGCAAATGTGCATACCACACTGCTGGAAACATGAACTGCTCACTTGGGCCCCTTCCTAAGCAAAGTTCAATAGGTAATCACATCTGGCTCTTTCACACAGCTTTTCACACACAGGCACCACCCATCTCAGAAGAGAAGATACTGCATACAGAACCAAAACATCTAATAGCCTGCAACTTTTTTAAGTTCTGCTGCTTTAAGTAAAAGTCCTCAGATAGCTCACAGGTGTATTTTCCCTTTTATTAATGGCAGGACAGTGGAACCATATGGTACTGATTGTCTGTCTTTCTAAACAGATGACCTGAAGATTATATGCACTGATGATATAACAATATTATTTTATCAGAGAAGGAAAACAAGGTAAGAGGAGAATGGATGTGCTAAACCTCTTGACCCCAAATACAACCCTGTGTTCACCGGTCCAGACTAGTCCAAAACCCATGAAAAAACTGATCACTTCTGGCTGATAAGTTATACTTTTTGCCAGGCATCTTGTGTCCCAGAAAGCAGTTATTCATCATACCAAAAGGGAGGCGGCTAACTTTGGCCTCCTATTTCTCAAAATATTTCCTTTCCGGATGGAATAAATGTCACCATCCTGAGTGGATTATGGAGTTGCATCACAAGCCAAATGACATTATCCACTGTCATGTCAGATACTGTCAAGTGTTGAAACACTCCATACGCTTGCACGGCATTCCAGACGCTGAGGGGATTTAACATGAAGTGTAAATGCCTGCCACTTTTTCCCTGAGCCTGACACATCTCACCTTTACAACAACTGACTCCTCGGTGCTCTTTTCTGTTCTCTCTTTTTATAGCATTGCTTTGTTTGCAGCAAATGCCTCAGCAGTTTGTGGCATTCATGATGGTTTTGAAAGATGAAGGAATAAATTTCAGACATACTGGACAGTTGCTGTGGCAACCTCAGACCACAATTTCCAATATTTTAAGAAGTTTTCTGATACTTTGCAGGCTTCAGGGAAACAAGGCAGAGGAAGAAAATGATTTTAAAGTAAGGATGTTACCAAAATGGATTACTGTGAGCCATAGGCCCTTGTCCTGTCAAAAAGATGATGATGATGTCCTTAGCAAGAAAAAGAAGCCCCAGACTGTCTGGGCAGAAACACAGGCAAGAGCCAATGGGTAAGGGAATCTGAAACTCCTGCTTGAATCATTTGTTTTAACACAGAATGGAGCTGCAGATCGATAGGTTAACTTCTTTCTTTTTTTTTTTTTTTTTTTGGTGGTTATTCTCAGTGCTTTTTCATAAGACAGAGGTGTGGAAAAAGTAACCCACTTTTTCCCACTAAAAACCCACTAAAACTTAATATTTAGCTGGGGAAGTAATAACCTGAATTGCTTTTAAGAAAGAAATCCTGAATAGAACTTTGAATGCATTAACTATTGTACAAAAACAATGCCCCAACAAAAACCCCAAACCACCCAGAAAACCAGCAAAACTCTCTGTTCAAGGTAACTGCCACACACATGTAAAAACAAAACAGTCAATTTACTCTGTCTAGAAAAGAAAAACCTGTTAGTTAAATGAGGGACCTCAGTAATACTAAATAAACCTGAAAATAATATTTCTGGTAATCTGATTAGTGGCATTATTTATCTGCTTCCGGTCATCTTTTAAATGTTTTTAACAAGAATAATAATGCATCTTAAAGTGCCATGAATTCTAAAATAGGATATTCTTTATCCCACTGAGCTCACAACTTTGAGTCATTTATTTATTTAGGAAATAAATACATTTCATAAGCTATAAGTGTGATCTGTGCAGGAAAACTTGAAGGCAGCAAAGGACATGAGAAATGACTTATGGAAGAGAGACAGATATGAAGCCTAAGTTACCCTGCTTATAGACAAACTGATACACATCTTATAAATATTCCATGTGCAAATCTAAACTCAGTTTCACTGCAATCAGCACCTTTAACTTACTCTAATACATAAAATTGCAGCTAATGTGGTTTGAAAGGTAAATGTGACTGATCTCAACTACACCTGCCCCAATTAATGTAAGAACACCCAACCATTCAATGTCTTTTGCTACAGAAATTTTTGATTTCTGATTAAGAAAGAGTAGGAAGGAGCAGAGAGAGAACCATGGCCACAGCCCACAATACAGCTTCAGATGTTCTGCAGGAAAATAAACGAGAGTTAATAAATCCCATAATCTTGGCATATGCATTTCTCAATGTTCTCTCTTCCTTCATAAGATGTATAATCTAAACACTCCAGAAACGATAAGGTTCCAGGCAGACAAAAGACCCGTAGCACTATTCATACACAGATGACAGGAATAGAGGGACTAAGTGAGATATGAGCCAAGACTTGAAGGCTGGCTCCCAGATGCTTTTGCTTTCCCAGTGGATAACAGATACTGCATCAAGACACTCAATGTCATGCTAGTGAATTTGCTGCTCTCATAACACCTCATTTTTCTCTCCATCTGAACTTATTTTGAAATACAGTACACTGTCCCCTTCTCCTTTCTCTTTTGTCTTTACTCATGGCATCGGAAACATGAAAGACAGCATGACTGGTTATTGTTAATGCACCTGAAAGTGCAGACCTTAAAAAGGGGGTTATTCCAGAACATGCCAGAGTTTTCCCTGCTATTTGCACAGGTAGCTAATGATCATCCTAATAGCTTCTCTCTCTGAAGTCGTAATAAGCTTACAAATGAACCCATTCAGCACATATTAAAAAGCAAGGGATGCTCCTTTGATTACAGCCTTTATGGAAATCTCTGAATATTTGTTTTGTTGCTGCACAGCTGCAATTAGGACATGCTGCTGGGAGCCAGCTCAGCTGCCAGAGCCGTGGGGTTTGGAGACACCTCCAGTGCCATAGCAACACATCCACCTCTCACAGCATAAGGCACAGGGAGCCTGGCAGCCCTTGAGTCCAGGCAAGGAGCTTCAGCTCTTCCAGGAATTACGAAATAAAAGATGCCTAATTAAACTTCCTCCACTGATGCCTCGACCGCATTTATGAAGCCACACAAACAGCTTCCCACTGCAGCTCTCGTGAACGAGACACGGTCCTGCCAACGGGCATGGGGTCACACAGCTGATGGGCACATCTCCACATACTTCTCTGGAGGCTCATGGGTTAGGAGACACCCAATTCATGCTGCAGAAAAAGTGGGCAAATTGGTGTGTTGAGGGGACTTGAGGAGGCAAGAGCTTTACTTTGCTGAGGTGCAAATATGGGTCACTTCCATTGCTACCTGTAACACTTCCCCCCAGTAACCTCATCCTTCCACATGTGGGAAGTGGAATTGAGCGACCTTATGGAAATCTCCTTATCACTTAACCGCTCAGAGGTTGATCTAAATCACATGTATGTGGCTGACAGACTTCAAACTTCACCAGGGGAGGCAGAAAAAAAAAACAAACCAAAACCATTATTAAGGATATAAAACCCTACAAAATTGGGGATCTAGTTTTCATGAAGATTTAGTCAAACATTCCACTACAGCTAAAAGTTAAAAGAGCATATCTTTTTTCCCCCTAAAGGAAGAGAACATCATGAACAATACACCTATTTTCCCAAAAATATCCTTATTCCCCAAGCACAGTACATATGCACTGGCCTTAAGTGGAGAGACCTGGGGAAGCAATTCATTTTTGCACACAAAGACAGCAGCTTATGTGCAGAGGACATGGATCCACAGGCTTTCAGATAGCATCAGTGGGGTGACTTTTACCCACAAAAAGTATAACATCTCCTCTTGGAAAGCTGGGACACCAGACAAACCACTTCTACTTTTCCTGAAAGGCAAGACCTTTCGATGGAAGAGATATTTCCTACATCTCTAGGAGACTGGCTGAGGTTAAAGCAGGTCAAACTGTGCAATACAGATATCTTTGTGTCAATACTACCCACGGTGCCTTGTAGGAAGGCCGTAATTGTAAGAAACCTTTTCTTGGCAAGAATATTTAATACAGTGCCAAAGAGTCTCCCCAGGCAGTCTTTGTTTTAAGGTTTGTGAACTTTGGGGGAAAGGATTGGATCTCTGATTGTGAAGTGATCCAGGTTTTTAGCTCTACTGTTATCTAAATAACGCACAACAGCAGCAGTGGAAACTTCACTACCAGCATCACTTGCAAGTAGACCGAGTATAGCTTGGGGCAAAACCTGAAGCACCATCAAACATATATACACATAAAGATTGGCATGCATTCACAGGGTATTGACCCTTTCAAAACTGAAATGGCAAATTTAACCACAGAAATAACTGATGGATTTTCTTTTACTCAGTCTTCATTGTTATTTTACCTGCTAGAAGTCAGGACTTAGAACCTAGAGACATAAAACCTCCTCTATTCAAATTAGGGGGGCTGGAATCATTACAAATGTATCAGTGAATGATGAAGGCACGAGCTGCTCACATGGCCTTAAATCAGTACAGAAACCAATCTGTCCATGGACTGCTGAGCACCTTCCTCTTTGCAACCAAAACAAGAATATCGTCAGACCCAATCCGGCAATTCCTATTTTTTAAAGTTTAAGCAATCTTTTTAGAGGGGATAACAGAACACCGTCATAAAAGCAAATCTCCTGTGAGGGACAGGACTCCACGGGCTAACTTTCACCTTAGTCAGGACTGGGCTGAATTCTGACTGAAAAATCACACCTGTTTTCACTGGCCAATCGTCACTATAACCACACTTTTTTTATGTCTCCCATCTTGATAAGCATCCAATTTGAAAGCAGTGCTACCTTTCAGCTACAAAATCATATTGCAAAAATATCAAAAAGAGGATTGAGGAGCAAAGAGCCAAAGCAGCCCAAGATTTAGGCTGAGAAAAAAAACAGGGAAAAATAGGATGTTCAAGCTACTCTGAACATGAAGAGACAACACTTTTGTGATTTTCTCCCAGTCAGGCTGCAGGGTTGCTCTGAGTTCTGCATCAAGGACAAGAAAAGTTGTCCCAAGAGATATGGCATTTAACAACTTCTTCTCCCATCACTCGTGTCAGCACGACGAGAAGAATCTTTTTGAAAACATCATGAAGCCTAGCTGTGAAAATGCATTTGATGATAAATTTTATGACAAATTTCATAGCAAGATTTGTGGTCACCATTCTGGATGTCTGATGAAGCACAAACCACCTTGCATAATACCATTAATACCATTTAAGTCCTAGATTGCTTTCCACATTACAGTCTGAAAGCCCTTTATGAAGCTGTGTCCTTTATAAAGCTGATCAGGCTTTTCTCCAGGATACCCAGCAAATGTCCCGGGCAGCTTCTGTGGTCCCCTGTCTAGTGCTCAGACCAGTTTATAGTTCCAGTTCTGCTAACATCTCTCACAGAAACAGACATTAGTGAGTCATTTCAAGCCAGTGTGTTGTTTTCATCCCCTGCCCTCTGTATTTAATATAATTAACGACAACACTTATCTGCCTCCCGTGGAGTCTGAGAGATTTAGTTCAATATCCTATGAGAGTACCAGGCTGCCTATACAGAAAGCAGTTGACAGAAGACAGGATGCAGAATATTGTAATTTTTAGACAAAACCAAACCTTTTAATTGACTGCCAATATTTTTTAAAACTGTTCAGATACAAAACCACAGGTGGGCCCTTCATATAGACCATACAGTTCTAAGCTCATGGCAGCTGGACCAAAAAACATCAGATGATTTGTACACCACCTGTTTCCTCTTTGGGTTTACCATGTCAGCTCCTGATTAGGAGAATCCCAAGTCAAGGATCTACTGATGAAGAGAGAAACATAGCAAGCTTTTTAATCTTGAAAGAAGACACTGTCCCCAACACAGCTGAGGTTCTACACTGACCAGCATTACCAGTGGCCCAGGACTCCCAGACACCCAGAGGTTGCACTACAGCATTATGTATTGGAGGGAAAGGGCATTCTGGTTAGAATATGAATACCGCCAACTCAATGCATTTTGAAACTTCACCTTCAGGATGGCATGCCACATACCACCCTGCCCACTGTTTCCCATTGACACTGGTGTGAACCAGCTCTTCCAGGAGGCCAGCAGAGACATGAGAGTTTTCAGGGCATTTGGGTTCAGTATCCTGGATGCTCCAGTTGCTAATAAAATCTGGGTGGTGGATGTGGGGACTTTTTAGAAAATGTTGGGTAAACATCTGGTCCCTTAGAAGTAATTCAGGAACAGAAGTTTTCCAGTCAGCAGACAGTTATCAGGAGTTTGAGGCAGGCATTTCCAGTAATCTGGTACTCATAGCAGAAAAGCTCTAAGTAAAAGCAACACAAAACCTCCCCCCCCGTAAGTGACCACCTACTGGCAGCCCTTGGAAAAGCACATTTGTTCTTACATCTTTTGAATGAAGCACATTAATCTGGACACAGAATGCACACATTAAATTGACCTTCCAATACTTCTGTTTCTGCTTATTTGTACGCCTCCTCCCGTTCAGGGCCCATGTTTAAGGTCCATCTTTTCAAGCTCTGCATCCAGGTGCCCTAGGGGCAAGTGCAGCATGACTCTGATGAGATGGAAGATGAAGTACCAGAAATGCACAAAGAAATATGAGAGGCAGGACATGTGCTTAGGGATCTATCATTTCGATAGGCTGTGCTCTTTTTCTGAGCCTGCACACTCCCTCGGGGCCAAGAAGAAAACAGGTGATGATGCTGGCCCACCATGAAAAACCCTGCAGAATAGCTTTGACTTGGTTTGTCCTTCACTAGCTTTGCTATTTAAATGCTGTGACTCATTGGAGCTGAGCACACCTCATCAGCAAAGCCCAGTTCCCTACTTTTAGCCCCTTGAGCCGCAAAAAGGTGAGCACAAGGAGACATGCAGCCTCTCCCTAAAGTTTTGCAGCTGCTGAAAAAGGATGGGCCTTGCCTTGACTGACCAAAGAGCCTCCTCCTCCTCCTCCAAGCAGGAGCTTATTGGTATTTCACTTCCTCATCAATTCCACTGCTTCAAATTTTGATTGAGAGGCTCTATTTTTGCTTTTATTTCCTCTCTTCTGCAATGCAACCTCTTGACACTGTCATCTGTACCATATATCACATATCATATTAATCTTTTTTGTCATGTGATTTCCTCATAGGAATTACCAGTTAGAAAATCTGATTTGGCTCAGAAGCAACCAAACAAATCTGTATATCAAAAAGAATGAATGAGAGAATGAATGAGAGAATAAACATGAACACTAAGCAAGCTCCCCTTTAAGCACTTTGCATATTCTGTATGAAATACCAGGTCCTGAAGTTTATTTTTTGGTGAGATGACATCTTCTCATGTAATACATTATCCTTCCATTATCCCAGGGTGACCCTGCTCAGCTCTCTCAGCTAATACTTATCAGCTTCTTTTCCTGCTATCCTGGTGAGATTACAAATGAACTGGGTGGCTCTAAGGTATTTGGGGTAATAGCCAGGATATCCTTTTGGTAAAGAAGCCTAGTCAGAGGTGACCAGATAACTACAGAGTCTAACAGTACTGACCCAGGGAACTAATTTCTGTAAATCAGTGTAATACTGCTACACCTATACTAAACACCCAGTATAATGATTTTCTGACTACTTAAATCTTTACTATTGTTTCAGTGATTCTGAAATTATTCCATTCAACTGGGCCACTGTTTGGTCTAAAGATTTTTTAAAAAAATCCATTTTAGGAGAGGATATCTTTTAATGTCAGATCTCATTCAGCCATTTAACAGAAAAAATTACCACACTTGTCAATATGGTATAAGCTATTAACCTACAAAATAAACTGATTTTAATTAAGGCATCGATGTGCATGTGTTTGGCTAAAGACTGAAAAACTAAAAGGAAACTAAAAGGAAAATCTGCTTCAAGAAGTATGATACATTTATATGAGTCAGAGGCAAGATAGGGAGGAATTTACTTCACACATCCATTTGTTTAAGGACTGAAAATGCAGGATTTAGTTCATGAAGGCAGCCTTAAGTTACCACCTGTAGTTACTACCCCAGCTTTGCTTGCAGACCTGCATTTTACAGCCTAGTTGTAGTGGCTTATAAAATCAAGGGAATTCACCTGGGGCAAAGTGTGCTTAACCTCGATGGGTTTGACAATATCTTCAGTCAGACTGTTCCATTTTCCCAGCCACACAACCAGACCATGGCCTCATCAGAGAGGCAGCTTCTCCTCCAAGCAAAGCCACATTTTTCTAGCTGAAATAAAATGATATGTCATGACTATGTTCCCTTTACAGCATCAGTTTCTTTCCTACTGTACCTGAAAGCTTAGTGAGCAATTTAATAGAAAATTTACAATGCCAGTGCTTTTTTCCTTTTTAGAGACGATATATCTATTCTTCTTGTTAGCAGAGATCTAAACGGAGGTACATAAGAAAAATTTGTTTTTTCCCATAAACTGGAGTAAGCCATATTGCAGGAGAGGATTTTGCTACTTTACCTATGCAGATAAAAGCTAAATTAGCAACCGTGCATAGCGCAGAACAAGGTTTCTTAGCATCCAGCCACTTCATACAATGTCCAGCAAGAGCTCTCAAATCAATAAGGTTACTCCAAACCCCAAAGAAAAATACTACCAAAAGCCTTTTTGTCCCACCCTTTTAAATACGAGCACTTTAGGCTTCACATGGCCATTAAAAAAGGTTCATGTAGATCTAACCTGTGAATGCATTACTTCACATATTAAATCAAAAAAGCAGTAGTAGTTACAAAGCTGAACAGATTCTGTGACCACCACAAAACAAAACAGGTGGTTGTAATGGCACAATTGGAAAATTAGATAGAAATGTTGAGAAAATATGCTAACAAATGGTTAAAATCCAAATCTTTCCCCAGCTCATCCTCCAGGTAAACATGAGCAGAGACTGACTTCCCACAGGTCGTGTGCCTTCTCTCATCCAAGAGCCCCCTCGCCAGGCAGCTGCCCCCCAGGTGTGAGTGCCAGGATCCTCAGCCAGCAATGGGCAGTTTCTGCAAATGGGTGCATGTGAGACCTGAGCCAAGCATGGATGTTCTTATGCTTGGAACTGCTTCAAGAAAAAGGAGAAAGTCATCAAGCTGGAAAGCTGGGGTAACACTGGTTTGTAAGTTTTCAAGAACACACTGCACCCATTAACACCTGTGATGTGTCCTTAGAACATGAAGCTCTACTGAAATTCAAGTGACATTGTAAAGAGTGAAGGAAGAAACTTCCGAAGTATGCTCAGGATGCCTTACACTAGCATCTCTCCAATATACCTTTTACAGGGTACCATCCTTCAGGAAGGCTGTCACTGGCAACTGTGCTAATAAAATGAGAAATGTAGTGACTGTAGTTCACAGAGAGAGAGGTATGTACATAGTTTTGTGTTTGCTTTTAGTATTATGCAGTATGCCAGGGAAGCATGGTATTTTTTTGTCAAGGACGTACCACAACCCATCCTTTCTCTTCACAGAGATAAAACATTACGTTCTATATCAGTTGATATATCAGCATGTTCAGTCAGGCTAGTGGTAGGAACTCCCTTCCAGATGGCTCCAGCCCAAAAAGCACCTGGGAGCTACAGGTTGTAAGTAATAAGGTTGCAACTAAGCAGTATTTGACTGACCAAAGAATTGGCAGCCCCATAACTATATAACAGATCATCTGGAATTAAAAAATGCACTTTTTACCCAATACACCACCCGAGATCATCACTCACGTCTGTGACAAAGGAAATGGACCCCAAAGGAGCACACCCTACTTTATGAAGTGTGTGACACCAGATACAGTAGGGTCAGGGCTCTCAGGGAGAGTTACAAGCCTCCAAGTCAGTTGTGAAAAGGCAGTTTCCGTGAGGACACTGACCCGCTGGGCAGAGGTTAGTCACAGGGATGTGCCATCTTACACAACAGCAGGGTAATAAGATAACCTCTACATTTTGCAGTCTTAATTCTTCAGTAATGCTGGTTTTGAAAATACCAAGGATAGCTAATGGGTGCAAACGGAAGGTCTTTTTTGTCTTTACAACTTCAAACAATAGTACAGTGACAGGAACTTTAAAGACCTCGGATATTACGTGACCTACTCAAGCATTCAGGCCCCAAGCCCTTTGTCACAAGGTTTCTGTTCAGAACAAAGCCAAGTCTCTTAAGTGACTCTACTAGCATTCATTAAAAGGGACAGCAAATGGTTTGCTAATAAAGTCTGATTCTGAGGTGCACTATAAATAGAGGAGAGGTAGCACAATTACATTATTAAAGGTAATGAGGTCACTGCAACATCATTGTTTGCTCTATAATTTAAGCAAAAACAGCTAAAGGTGGCCATAATTGGAGAGAGGGGAAAAAAAAAAAGAAAAAGGCAGAAGAAACTATTCTGCTTTTGGATAAGCCTGACTGCATGATTATAGGATTTTGATGATGTCTAAGAGGGAACTACTGAATATTTAACCTTAGAAATGGGAGCTTGGTTGTCTCTTGTCCTGTTAACATCCACACGTATCTTCCATTAACTCTAATTAAGGCTAACAGGGTATTCACTAAGTATCTCCATAATTAATGTTAATAGTAGTTACAGGCAAGCGTTGATAGAAGATGAAATGCCAAGTTTCTTCACCAGGGTTAAATACTCAGCAACCTGTCTGTCTCTCATTTCCATTTTCTCCCATAAAGGCTCTCTAATCAATCACACGCATTCCAGACAGCCTTATGCACTGATTCTTGCAATGAGAGACACATGCAACCATAAGTAACAGTGCTTGCTGTTATTTATACAAAATATAAACACAGACAACACAATACCTGACATACCTGGTTCACATCTGTATGCTCACTGCTGTACAGATATCCCAACAAGGTATTAACAGTGCAGACTGACACAGTCCCTTTTCCTTCAAGATGCCCAGGCTTCACAGGGGAACAGCATTATTTCTATCATATGTAAGATAAGTAATTTTCAATTAACAAACCGAAGAGCAAACAAGATCATAGCAACAACCTCAATTACCCTTATTAATGCCATTATGCCACCCTTAGTTGATAGACTATACTATATTCCCAAATCAGACATTATTAACAAACCATTAAATTTGTAAATTAGAACAGCACAATTACCAGCCATAATCAGAACAGCAATAATAATGCACCTTCTATTGTGCTTCTGGGTCGGGCCCTGAGCAGTAGTTCATGAAGAAAGCATTAGCAGTCTTCTTTCAGACAGGGGTCATTTGCTAGCACTAAGTCTTCTCACCCTCTGCTCTCTTATACCATCGTAAGTGGAGAATTTTCATCAAACTTGTGGAATTCTGTGGCTGAGTAGATTTATAAACTGTCTTTATTTGGGAATGTATTTATAAAACCTCAAGGAACTAGAGGAGTACTCTGCTGTTTCCCTCAGGAGCTGCAGATACTATTTGTAGAAATCATAGGATGTTGAAGCCTTTGCCAGGGACATTTCAAAGAGGCAAAAAGCACCAGAAGAGGAGTGATGGGAGAGCCTGTGCAAGCAGCTGGACAGGGAGGAAAGGAGCAGGACAAAGTCGCACTGGTCCTGGCTGTTGCAGCCAGACAAGGAGCTGCACTTGTGGAAAATCTGACTCATGCATCTAAACCTGCCCTGCACCCTGGTCCTCATACACTTTGGGGCAGCTGCAGTCACAAAACACATGCAGTCCCATGGTGCTTTCTCTATAGGATGAGAAAAAAAGCGCGATTTGTATTTTTATCAACTCACCTATATTGCCCCCATGTTACTTCAAAAAAAATACGTTTCCCAGGACTAGTCTTAAATCAGAACAGGACATGTTTTGGCTTTGCTATGTGAAAACAAACTTTTTTTTACTTACTTTGTTTTCTGCCCTGGGGAATTAGTGACTCAGGCAGGATGCTGAAGACTCAGGGGGAATTATTTTTCATCGTGTTGAGGGTAGTTTTTTTCTACCCGGCATGCAGGCTTATTAATGCAGCTTCACTCAGTACTAGACTTTCAATAAATCATTTTGCCCCTCCACTTTTCTTCAAAAGTTTTTTGGGGAAACGTGGGGAAGTTACTGTTCAGGAAAGTAAGGGACATGAAGCACAGAAGGCACCATCTGAGACGTGCTGTCTGTTTGCAGTGGGGACAGAGCCAGCTACCCTTCTGATGCATCCCTCTTTGCCATTTTCTTCTGGGCTCTTTTTATCCAGGGTGAGCTCCCAGCACAAGTCCTGCTCTGGGCACCCTCCTTGTTTTGCTCTTTTTGCAACACTCAGTCCCTGTACCACATCCCTCCTCTTGAGGTTCCACATTCCACCCAGGCTCTTCTGACAATACATCCATGTCTTACATTGAAGAACACAACTCCCTCTAGGACCCCAGAACTTCATGAAAGATGAAAGTGGCTGTAGGGTTAAAACCTTCCCATTTTCTTAGTCAGGTTTGATTTACCAGAGGTACTTTTCTGTATCCACACAGCTTTTCTTAGAAAAGAAAAATAGAGTATTCTCTTCCAGAGCTATAGGACCAGAAAACATTTTAGCTACAGTCAATCTGACCAAACACAACATGTTTCTTACCAAATTATGAGTTGCTTTTTGAATATATTTTGAATATTCATGAAATACTATTTTTAACAGTCACCCAAAGCAGTGGAAATATATTTAACAGCAGCAGAAACAAAAATGGGCAGAGTTCTGTATTACCCATTACAACACTGGTCACCTCTCCAGCCTGCTCCTACTCTTAGCATTTAGGAACATACAATGAAAAAAAAAATATAGTCAGTAAAAGTAACACTTGTAAAATTACATTTTAAAATCAGGGTGTTATAAAGCAGCAGCTACAATATAAGGCAAACCGCTAAGCAATAAGTTCCCCAGACATTTTTATAGGAATTGCAGTGAATGTCCAGGAGCTGACTGAAACTTCTGACTACTCTCTATTTTCACTGGATGGCTGGTGCTGCTTCAGCATCCTGCCAGCAGGACCACAAGGATATTAAAAGAGGGATCAGGAGAGGATCAACCAAGAACAGTGACAGACGGATAGTTCATCTCTTCATTATTACTCAACCTAGAGAAGATGTTCTCTGGTTATGCTGGATATCCAGCTAATTTTACCCAGGGTTGTGCAAAGCACAATTCTATGTTGGCAATACAGGTAGCACAAAAAGAGGGATCATATCTGAAGGAATTTGTACTCACTGGATTTTTTATTTTCTTTTTCCTGAGCACAAACAGTAGAAAAATATTTGAACTGAAAATTTTCTGTAAGACACCTTAGCCAGAAGCTGAAAACATGAGCTCTGAAATATATGTTGTAACTTCTTGAAATCTCTTCCATCTTCTTGTATTCTGCTGCCCAACTCACTGTCACAGCTTTACTTTTCTATTTGGCTAAAAAGAGACTCCTTTCTCGTGCAAACTGTGTGTAAATGGGACTTTGCACAGTGAAATTTTATGCCTATCTAGGGCTGTTGACATATGAACTACTGATTTATGAACTACTGGCTAGCTTCTGATACTACAAAAACCAGAACTCTAACCTTCTGCAAATGCAACTGTCTGGACAGCATTTCTAGTGGTGTTGAGTTTGGAAGAATTGCTCACTGATTTCCTATCATTCTGCATGATGGAATATGGTGGACTTCCTGAGAACTTGTTACATCTTCCAGATGAAGCCTCAATCTGTTAGCTAAGAATTTCTTTCAGTCTGGGGAGAGACATTTTTTGCTTCAGTTTATTTTAAAACTCAAACCCAGGTACTTTGTGATATTTCTGTGAATCTAGGATGGAACTCTAAATCAAAACAAGAGAGACTGTTTTAACTAGCCAGAGGTGTGTTCGATGGAGCATTAACCTGGGACAAAGAAAATTCAGGTTGACATTCCCAGTGTTCCAAGTTCTCACCAGGGAACACAAGTATCCTGCTTGCTAGGCTATTGACCTAAAAATTTCTGAAGGCCAAACCAGAGGGGTACTTGGAGAAGGCACCTTGTACAGATAGAGATTTATATATTTTTGCTAGTTTGTTCCTTTAAATAAAACTATATCAGGGTTCATATTTTTGGACCACAAGAGAAAAGAATATCCCTGAAATTTCAAAACCTGACATCTGCTTCATGAGACAGATGAAAGAGAACTAACCTTTTTTGTGCAATGCTAACTGAAAGATGATTCATTGTGTTACACAGCTTAAAGTTCCTAGTCTTTCAAGTCTGGGAATGTCCCTACTCAAAAGACCACTTGCAATTCCATTTAGGAATCATTTGGGGAATTTAGGATGAATGATAGCAATACAGCAAATACTATATAAAACAACTAACTAGTTATATCTTAGCATCTTCCACAGATGGACATTGAGAGATACCCTCCAACTGATAAACCCATGTCTTTGAGTGGTAGAACCAAAACCAGCTGCAGACCTGCTGATATATTAGAAAGAGCAGAAAATTTCTGCATGGATCCCAGCTATCCACTCAGAACTTCCCACCAGGGCAACAGTATAATTTTTTTCTCTTCCAGATCTACCTGTCTGTCTCTGGCAAAGCTCCACTGCAATGCTGCCCCTCTGCTGTCCCACTACAATGGGGTGAGTGCTGGGGCACTCTGGTCAGGCTCTCCTCCCACTGACCAGCCTCAGCTCCCTTTGCAGGGTAAGGGCAAGTGACACTGAGCAGCCCAGGCTGGCTTAAGAACCAAGAGTAACGATAGAAGTAATCTACATCCAGAAGCCACAAAAATATGTTTACTTTTTTCCTCTCTCTAAAACAAAATAAAACCCCATTATAATCACCCTAACCATAACACTTACTTCAGTTTGCAAACACTCTCGAAGCTGCAGTGGGCAATAAATCAGACATGTCACTTCCAGCAATTCATCTCTGGAGTTGGTTGCTCCATGGCCGTAATATATAAAGAGGCTTTTTCCTGGTGAACCTCAGAGCCAAGATTCCTTTTGTTAGCTCTTCTTTAAGCAAACACTTCTGTAAATTGCAGTTGAATCTAAATGTAGCATTCGATCTTAATTATTTTCCTCTAATCAGTGATTTGAGGGTGGCTTTGGTTCTGATAGACTGATACACTGTCATACTCATTAAGAAGAAATTAACTCAGTTAATCCAACTCCAAATGTATGGGTATGACATCTCCACTACATCAACTCATCATCATCACATGAATCACACTGAAAGCAACTAAGACATTCTGTTTTTCATGCAAATTGTCTCAAAAGAACAACTAAATCCGTAACAGGCAAAAGAAGCTTCTGCAATGTCATGAAAGACCAGCAAAATACACTGAGGCTCTGTCCAAACACAGCTGTAACGTCTCATCCCTTCCACATCACTCAAAAGGATAAGAGAGCATTTTCAATAAAGCCACAGAACATGAAGGCTTATACATCCTTGATACTCCACAGCTGGAGGGAAAGACAGTGGCACACTAATCTTGTACCATTTCCCTTTCATTAGTTTAAGTTTTGAATTTTAGACGGTGGTGAATTTAGAAAGAGGGTTTAATTGTTTAACCTTATGAAAATAATTATGCCTCTTCTGGCATTGCCTTTTGGCCCGTTTCATATTTTTTGTTTCCCAAAGGATTTGAAGATCAAAACACTGGTAAACTCTTTAGTGAAGACTGTACCTGTGGATTCACTAAACAAAAATCTGAGACTAGACTTCAAGCTTCTTATAGATTTTGGATCTACAGTTGCATGTATTGTGGAAAAAAACCCAACATTTATTTGAAACAAAACTTGAAATAAGGTGTTGTTTTGGTTTGAGTTCTTAATCCAGTGTTTCAATACTGCGTGTTCAGTTTAATTCCTATTACATTAGTTACTACCATCAGTTGGCTAGAAGAGGAGGTGACGTGGCACAGCTAAGTGTGGCTTGGAACACTTTCAAACAGTTTTTCAATCAGAATTTGTTGTAGTTCCATAACTGTTTGTCCTCCTCTATGTTGTGAGGTATGGGTTGGGGTTTTTTCCCCAGTAAAGAGGTAGTCGAGTAGTGATAATTCTTTATACTCTCAACTAAACTGATTTTCAGCCCAGCCTTGTCAATCTGTCTACAGAGGTAAGAATCTCAATCTCCAGTCTGGTCACTGTCTTTTAATTTGGGAGCCATATTAGCCATGCTAATATGGCTCCCAAATATGTTTTTCCACTCTCAATTTTAGCAGGAACCAGAGTGCACACTTACTCCTCCAATCCAATCTTTCACTCCAGAAATTACACAGCCCTTTTGAATACTGTCTCTATCAGGGGGAAAAAAAATAAAAATCAGGGAAGAGAAAGGGGTGAGTCTTTACTTGTAAACAGGAAAATTTATATGGTGTAAAGTGCTTAATCCAACAGGTTGGTGGGATATTAATACTAACATCCGATTAAGAGATGGCATTTTATTGGTACCTCTAGTTGTCATATACTTGGTTTACCCAAACAAATAATTGGGTAAAACAAGTAACAAATTTATTTATGAAATCACGAGGAAGTGAGCAATAATCAATTTATATGACAAAACCCATGTACCAATATACAGCAGTTTTAAGTCTAACTTCACATTCAGTAGGAGAGAGAAGGGCTTGTCATTTTTGCTTACAGCAGATACTAAGCTTCTATGAATAGTGTTATTTACTGACAATCAGTGGCTTTGTGTGCATATTTTCATACATATATATGTATGTATATATGTATATTTATACACACACACACACATAGAGCCAAGACAAAGCAGATTCTAACCTTCAGCCCAGGCTTTTAACAGTCACCTCACAAGAATCTCACTGAGTCCCATCTTTCATCCTCTGACATTCCTCATACATGTGTAAATAGAAACACAAAGTGTGAACTGCGACATCAGAACAACGGGTTTGTGTCATTGATCAGTTGCACTCATTTTGCAGAGATGCAAATACCTTCATAAACAATATTTTCTAAAGACCTAGGAAAAAATTGTTCTACTTTTTTTCTACTGTTTGTCTTGAAATCCTCCGGGTTTTCAGACTCCTAACAGTTTTGGTTTTAATAATAATTCAAAGTTAAGTGCTATCCTCCTTCAACAATGAAGATGAGTCAATCTTCAATGTGACTTTGCTCAGGTTTTCACTTCCCCCAACACACACTTCATTATAGCAAAATTAGCAAAAACTAATTTGTTTTCTTGTATTAAAATTGAATGTACATATTCTTAGATCACGTAGCATTTGTCACACAAATTGACTGTGTTTTGGGCAAGAGGACCCTGATCTGTTATTTGAGATTTGCGTGCTATCTCAATCTAAAGATTAGTTACCACTATTATTAACGCTCACTGACACAGTTCCCAAGTGCTGTTTGAAACAGCACAGTGCTCTACAGCAAAACCCGTAGCACTGCAACCTGAGTTAGCCCAAATTTAAACTGAGCTTAAAAATTACTTTTGATTACTCCTAGTTACTGAAGTTCATAGACATTTACATGTGTGCCTTACAACAGGGCATCCTGCTAACAATGAGCTTTCATGTGCTCAGCAAAGGAGAAAGGAGAAAGTTGTTGCCATGCGGTTAGCACAGTCCCACCTGAACACAGGAATAATGCATTACTTGGCCAATCGCTGTCACCAAGCAGTGATGTGTATGAAGTGCAAAGAGCATTTTTATGTTTAAGATAAAATAATTTATTTTAAATATTCAACAGTCAGTGCCATCTTCATATTGTTCTCCCAGGGTGTCAGCTCACAGGCTCTGATTTCATGATGCCAGGAAGGCTACTTGTCAGCTGTTGTAGTGTGAACAACAGCAGGAGGCTCAGAACAAGCATGTAAAATAAAATGCACACTCTAGAGACAGCAAAATGGCTGGTTTTCTACGTGGCATGAAGTGCTTCACTCTGCAGGAGCCCTCAGATCTCTGCTCTGAGCAGCTGGGTTGCACTTTTCTCCTATCAATAATAATGATAAATAATAATGATAGCAAAGTAAAAGGAAACTCTGAATGTACAAGCTGCATCTGGTGGACTTGATGCTCCTGCCTCCAAGTGCATAGGGTTTAATCCACCCACCTTTCCACCCACAGCCCCCTGCTTTTGCAGGGCTGGCTGGGGGGCTGAAATACATGGCTGTCCTGTTTCCAGGCAACGGGCATCCCTGAGGCTCTGCAATGCACAGGAGGAGCAGCTGGGGCAGGTACCTCCCAGACTTCACAGTGTGGGACAGAAGGAGCTTTTCCAATTTTAAAGAATAAAGGCAGAGGGTAAAGCAATATGTCCAACTACCTTCTGACAACGAAAGCACATTCCAAGGTCTGCCAGGGGCTGCCTGTTTTCCCAGCACTGCTCCCTTGGAAGGTTCCAGGGACAGTCTGCAAAATTTACTGTGACCTTTTCTTTTCTTTCTCAGTGCTGTGTATGCTCTGACCTAGGTCCACCTTCTCCTACTGCAGGAACTTTCCAAATTTACTAGCCACCTATAGGCAGCAGTCTTAATTCCCGGGGCCGTGTTTTGGCCAGACAAAACCTACCAGTGTCATGACTAATGAATATGCACCCACATCACCAGCCTTCAGGGAGGGTTTCTGGGAGAAAAAGTTGGCTGAGAACAGATGATCCATCAATACTTATATTCTCAAAGGGAAAAAGTTCTTCATCGGTAAAGGGATAAAATTCTATAGCCAGGCAGGTAAGTGGGAGTTTTTACACTAAATTCAGTGACATCTAGATTTCATACACAGTGCCTTGGGCAGGTTTATTCATGACACTGTGGTCTGCTCAGTTTCCGTGTACAGCTGATGTTGACAGACACTGAGATGGTCTTACTTTGATGGAGATTCAGTATTTGAGGAAAGAACAAAGAAGACCATGAGCTAAGAAAGTTACAGACAAGAGCTAAAACCCACACAAACCTGGTCCCTGAGCATCTTCAATTCTCAGATGATCTACAGGCCACTGACATTCCAGAGGATGAAGTTATTTGACAGTGAACTGGAAATATAGTCTGTAGCATTCAGCTGCCTTCCAAACAATTGTTGGAGCTGCCATATGGACATTCATATAATTGTAAGACATACAGGGTCATGAATGAAAAAAGTATGACAAATTGCTGCATTAAGATACTCTGATCCAAACCAGATTTAATTCAGAGAAACCCCATGTCTAGTATGAAAGAGAGGTCACAGTGGCCCTTTCCTACCTTACTTGATGCTGTGTCAGTATTTGAGGTTCTTAGCCATAAACATAATTCATGATGCAATAGTGCACAGCAAACACAACAGATAGTCTAACCTGCCTCATCCTCATAGTACTAATATACTATCCAGTCAGGATTTTTACTTCATTCAGCATAACCAGAAACATTAAACAAACACTACCTAGAAGTGCATGAAATTATAAAATCAGGAGTACTATTCGGAGCTTGGGAATTCTCATGGCTCCTGCTGTAATCTCAGCTCCTTGCCTGAACCTTTACTTCTCTCTTAACAATTTATATAACCTCACTGCCTTGGCAAATAGTTTCTTTTCCTTCTAGCAGCAACGTCTGTTAATGTAGGAGACAGCACAGTATAAAGTTACTCATTAAGGGAGGTAAAGAACTACCTCCCTGGAATATAGTATCACCTCCCATTGAACTCTGGGGAAAAATAAGTACAGCCCTTTTTTTCTCCTTCATTAGCAATGGCATGGAACATCAAAAGATCCTGGTCTAAGCACACATTATATAGATGTCCTCAAGGAGGTTAATGCAAAGCATGTAATTCCCACTACTCTGCAAAGGGCAGCTCTACTGCCAAAGGGTGTGTCCTCCCCATCCAGCTACACCAATTTTTAAAAAAATTTGCTTAAGCCAGAAGTGTGAGGTAAGACCTGGATACCAGGTCTTCTGGATTTCAATCTCAGTTCACCCACTGATACAAATAGAGTGAGGGCAAAGCTTTCTATCTTTTACCTCAAACCAGTTTTCTCCCCCAAATTCTTACACACATAAAGACTGTCTTGAATCATGTAAATCTTCTTTACAGCTTTTCCCTCCCCAACATGTCCATTTTGCAACACTGCTCAGCAAAAGCAAGAAGAGTTCCATCAAAGAATCTGGAGGTACAAGTAAGTGGAAAGACGGAAGAAAGATGGAGAAAGGGGCAGGTCAGTGACATGGCAGGTCATGACAGCCCTATAAAGCTGAAGTACAGGGGTCCTTTCTGAGAGAAGGTATGCTCCAGATTAGATGTGGCAACAAAGATCAAGGGGACAACCTAATCTTGAGAGCAGACTTCAGCAACGCCCTATCACCACTATCTTCTTCAGGATCTACAATTTCAAATACCCATTTAAGTGCTTTGGAGAAAACAGGCCAGATGGTTTCACCCATTGCAAACCCAGCTCTTCTGCCTGGTGCTAGTTTGTGCAAATCGATCCCTCATTCAGAAATTAAAAACAAAATGAGCAGCACTGAAAGACACATCAGAGGAGCTCTGATTGAGTAGAAACCCAGAGCAGTGCTGATTGATTACTCCCAGAATGCCTTTCCCAGAAGCAATAATGAAGTACGTGCCTGGGACATAAGCCCTGAGCAGTGGATGGAAACATTTGAAAAGCTTGCTGAGCCCTCCCCTGCACCCACAGACCTCCCTGTCTGATGAGCCTATTTAAAACAGTTCAGCAAAGCGCTACAGCCTGGGTCCCTACTAAAGAAAACATTCCCTTCTCTCCTGTTCTCCTCCCCTTTAAATTAAGCTCAAACCCCAGATCTGGGAGCACCTCTACTATGTGTATAATGGTATCCGTCCAACATTCCTCAGTAATAGCATCACTTGGGATGGGGAAGAGAGCACTGCACATCGGGGGAAGGCATAGTACAAGGGATATAGGGAAGATAAACAATACCCTTTGAAGGTTTCAAACAGAGCCTACTGCTGGTGCTGAAGGCAGTTATTTTAATCCTCAGCTGCAAGTCACTGGGACACAATAAAAGAGAATTAGCTAAGAAAACATTTAATGATAACAATGAGCATTCATGCCTTATTCCTTGACTTGACTTGTAGCTGAGAGTATTCAGTAACTCAGAGGAGGATTGGAAAATAGCAACAAGAAAAGCTACATCAGACAGGCTACCCACCATTAAGAGTGGCAAAAGCAACTCATCAGCAGGAGAAGGAGTAATGCCCTAATGGTCATTCTCCTGTCAGATAAATGCCAAATTATTTCAGAAATGGATCACACACACACACACACACAAAAATTACATTAGCAAAAACAAAGAAAAATTGCTCTGCCTCAGTATGCCCAGAAAGATCTTAGCAAGAAGATAAAAAGATTTTGTTGTTCGGGTGACAAAAAGAAAAAATAAATGAGAAGAGTTGCCTTAGTTTGAACAGGAAGACTTTTCTTATAAAACAATACAAAGGTATTTCTTCACCTCTTCACATCAATTCCCCAGAGTTTTATTTAATCTAAGATGAAACTTTGTAACATTTCCTAACTTAAAAAAAAAAAACAACCCTCCCAAAAACACAACACAAAACAAATCAAAACCTCTTTTTATAATATGTTTGGATCTAATTTTAATAGGAAAATATTTCATTTTTAAGTGTTGAAAGGATCAGCTTTGACATTACTAAAACAATAATATGTTGCATTAAAAAATCTGGAAGTAAATATTTTGATGCTTGCAAATATATATATATATGTATATGTAGCCCTACTTTTGATGGAAACTATTTGTTTTATTTCAACTTGATTTTATGAAGATTTATGGTCTCTGTGAAGATTTTGGATATAAAGCTTTATGTAATTTCTGTCTTTCATAAAAATTATCTAATACAGAGATTGGGTCACAGTAGACTCACAGAGGAAGAACTATCAGAACACTACACTTTTCATCAGTTATCATTGCTCACATAGCAAAAGACCAATATCCCAAGCATCTAAGGCAGCAACTTGGGATTAGTATTGTACACGTAGCTCTCAGGACTGTTGAGTACCCCTTGGGATTTATATTGCTAATCCTAAACAACTGGATTTACACTTAACATCTAACTAGTTTTAAATTTTCTGAATGAGTTATTTCCAATTACGTCTTGAAAAAAAAACCCAAAAAACATTTCATTGCTGCTTTTTAAAAGTCACTATCACTTATCTCCATTTCCTGAGATGACTTGTTGAACATACACAACTTTATCCACCATGTGGTCATACTAAGTCACTAGGAGAATTGGAGCTTTGCTGTACTGATCTTCAGGTATTTTAAATGACCACAAATTGTGCTCATGTAAGTAGTCTGTACTTACAGTCTTTATTTTTAACACTGGTTTTTGGCAGAAGGAGACAGAATAGTGGAATGCCAGCTCCTGGTTCCAATCAGTTCAGCTAGACTTTGGCCTTCAGTGCTGCTACCAGATAACATACAAAATTCAGAGATGGAAAGGGAAATGGAAAAGAAAAGGCAGTTCTGGCAAGTGATTACACTTTCCAAGAACACGATCCACACATTCAGCCAATTCAACTTACAGGCCAATAACTTGTGATAAACTTAAAGCTCTATTCTCAGAGCTGAACACTTAAGCATGGGGGGAAAAAGAACAAGTTGATTGCTTTCCTTCTGGATGACTGAATAATTGTGGGAGAAATAAATTAAAATTGAGGATACAATTTTTAGCTTCCTCAGAATGTACTTTTGGGTGTACTTTGCAGCCAGAAAGGTTATAAATGGTCCAGGTCAGTTTGGGGAGTCAGTGACAAATTCTGCCACCCTGTACTCTGTACTACACTGGGTGTCCATCTATCTCCCTCTAGCATCAGGAAGGGCTACCCAGAGAGCAGGCAGGAAAGCCCAAGCCTGAAAACCCTGCTGCAGAACATGGGGAAAACAGTAGCCATAAACTCTAATATCCTGTCATTGACGGTTGCCAGGGAAAGGTGCCAGAAACAGTTCAAGGTGGCAATTACAGAAAGCCAGTTCACAGGAAAAGCTTTCTCCTACCCTTCTGTACTGTCTCTCCCATGCAGCAGGGAGGAACTAAGCCTGCTAAAGCTCCTAGATATTTTAAAATATCAAGACATCTCATCTGAAAATTAGTACCTGGTTAAGTGTTGGGGCATTTGAAAACAAACCTTTCAAAAGAAAGGTTATGTTGCTTAAACATGCTTCTTTGAAACTTATTTATTTTTGCACATGCTGCTGGGAACGCTGATCCACTCATGCATGTGCTGTGCTCCACTTTTTCAGAAAAGGAACAGCTGCAGTCAGTCCCCTGTTCAGCTCAAGACCTCCACATGCTGGGCACTGGACTCTAAAATACAGGCAGAGCACTGTAATTATATCCCACTCCATGTCATCGGGCCACAAAATGGCTGTGAGTCCTTTCTACCTTGGTGCTTCTGCCACATGCTACCAAGGAGAACAGCCTTGAACGTCCAGCACAAGCATGTCCAAGGCTGTTCCTAGTTTCCTATCTCCTAACAACTGTCAACAAATGTAACATCTGCCAAGGATGTAATTCCCATCCATCAGAAGGTAACAGGAGGATGAGTCATTTTACAAAGGACAAAACAGCCATTAGATCATCATTATCTTTACTGTGCACAGCCTGTCCAGCAGCTGACCTATGGGTAGGCTCCTCTCTCAAAAGAGCTCTCAAGAATTTGCACTAAGTAGGTACAGCAGCACAAGCAAAACCTCAGCTTTAAAACAGGTCAGGGTTTTCAAGAGTAATAATAACCTCTTTCATACTCTGCAAGTTTAAAAATAACTAGTTCTCAATTTTATTTTTTTAATATAAGATGCATAGATATTCTTTGATATGCAGTTTTTCAATTGAGGAAAAGGAATTTCTGGACTACCTCTGTCTTTTTTTCCTTCCCTTTCCTGTTATTGTTTTGTCACAAAGAGGAGGAAAAACAGTGAAAAATATGAAGATAAACCCTTCAGAATGAAAACTTTTTCATTTTCAGGTTTCTCTGAAGAGGAGTGCAAAGTTTCACAAAGTTAGTTTCTACATAAAATGAAATACTTTTTCTACAACAAAAGGCTTACCAGCTGTATTACCATCCTTATATAGATGGGGAAGGAAGGCAGACAGGAATTAAGCTACTTCCCTCTGTCTGCATGTAGGCTAGGCACAGAGCTAGTAATTGAATGCAAAACTCTCCAAAACCACTTCACTACTTATAGGGTAATACTATCCTTATTACTGGTTTTAATAGTTATCGCCTTTCACTGATCACAGGTCTTGCTCATAAGCCCAAGAATAAAAGCTTCAAATACATGCACACATACCACTCTTACATATCTGTTTTCTGAGAAATCTCTACAGTAAGAGAATAGTTCTAGCAGCTCTTAAACTAATTCCTCAGCTTCACTCAGTAGTCTTCAAAATGCATAAACCAAAAGCAAATGTACTTCTGTAGGTCTCAGTCAGATTGGGTAAAACCCCATTTTCCCTTAACAAAGCACTTTACTCATCATATAGTCAGTCAAAAAAAGTTTAGCATTAGAACGAAGTGACAGAAATTGTTAGAGATATATTTCTAATGACAATTTCTTTCCTCCTCCTTCATTATCATTTCCATCATTCCCAACTTCATAGCAGAACAGGCACAGCCAAAACCAGTCCCCACATGAACCACGGTTAACATCAGAAGGATCAGCTCCAAGTCTCTGGGGCAATACCCATGAAAAGGTCAATCCACTGCTGGTAGAATCAGCTCTAGAGACCTTTGAGTCCTGCGGCTCTTTATGCCACCTCTAGATCCATAAGAGACAGAAGTGGCAAACACATTCCACCTTGTCAGCAGCCACTTACACTGATGAACCACCCTACAGCACCTTCCGCAGGCAGAAGACCTGAAACCTGCTACCCCAGCCAAGATCCCAAGCGCTGCTCCTCAGAGTCAGGAGCTCACTGGAGGCAGACTGAAACAGTGCTGGCTGAACACACCCTCTGGATGCATGGCTGACCTGACACTCACCCTTCATGCTCCTGTTTCACTTGTTAGTGCACACACAACAAACATATCATCGCTGGCCACGGCAGTTACTGCGACATTTATGATGTGAGCAGGCTGTAACCAAAACACGTGGCCTGGGAGTTTGCAGGGAGCTTGAAACAATGGCTATTGGGCAAGGAGCATCCCATTTATCTGTGCAATGTTAACTCAGACGTCCAGTGCCAACCATGTATGTGTCAGAAGCTGTTAGCCGCTTCACTGGTAATTTGAGAACCAAGCACATGGGGCATCGCATCGTTCCACACCACGCGCTGAGAGTGATATCTCCTCTTGATACCACAGTGA
Organism: Pachyramphus minor; assembly: GCA_013397135.1. Classification (NCBI taxonomy): domain Eukaryota; kingdom Metazoa; phylum Chordata; class Aves; order Passeriformes; family Tyrannidae; genus Pachyramphus; species Pachyramphus minor. The sequence continues at coordinate 178,108 of VYXB01004796.1, read as the reverse complement.
GCAGCATCTAGGAGGCACCAAATCACCTTTTGTGAAGAAAAAGCTACATGAGTACACTCCCCTGCTATACGGGTACAAAGACAAGCCCAGAGTAAAGTAAAGCCCAGAAGACTTTACTTATCTTCAGCATAGGCACAATTTATCATATGAGAAGATTCTCTTGCAGATTAATTTTGCATATATTCAAGAGTAGCACAGCTTCTCCAAATAGTTAAATTCACAGTCAAAGGAAAAAATTAAAGAAAATTAAAACTTTCTCAATATGAGAATGCAGGTCAATGCAGGCACCATTTACAGGCTTTTATACAAAACACCAAACCTTTAAAAAGTCCTTATTCCATTCTCACAAAATTCCAGGTTTTTTAAAACTTGTCAAATTGTTCAACATTTTAGAAAGAAAAACGTGTATATTGTCAATGCATACACAGATAATAATAATGACAATATTGAAGTATTAATTTTCTGCCAAAAAAGTGTTTATAGAAAGTACTTTTCCTTTTTTCCACTTCTGTAATCACATGTCAGCATAACACAGATTGAGTACTGTGACATGATTGTGGTAAATGAACCTCAAAATTTGTTGCTGCTGTTTCTAAGAGGGAATGGGGGTTTGTCTGCTTTTACTTCTAACAAGCTTGCAACATTATCAGCTGCTGAACAGATTTTTATAGAGAGAATCAACAGAGCATCACAGGGAGTCAGAAGTGATGGCAACTAGAGAAAGAACGACTGAAGACATATCCCAATTATGGATACAAAAGGATGCAAGAGGAAGAGTGCCTAACTCTTACGCTCGCATGCACAAGCACACGCTCATTCTTCTCCAAGAGCTGGCTTCTTCCCAGCTCCCAGACCTATGCTTTTCCCGTTCCAGGCTCTGCCTCTGCTTTCTGGAATCAGGGGATTCAACCTTCTTTGTGCTCATGTTGCTCCAGCTGTTCCTTTGTACAAGTTGCTAAGTAGGTTTTTTTGAGGTCAGACTTATTTCAAAAAAGCAGGCAGTTTCTGTTTGTCAACAAGTGACAGTTGCACCAGGAGAAAATCCCAAACCTCAGGATTCCTTTTCCTGAGCTGGTTCATGTTTTGACCGACCCCTGCTTCCCGTGAAAGAACCTCAGCCTCTAAAATAGTGCTGGCTCACAGCCTTGCTTCTTGCGGGCTCAAATATTTCAGATGCCTACGGAGATAAGTGGACTCTGGTCATCCCCAGCAACACACCTTGGTCATTGAACAGAGCAGAGGAAGCTGGTGGCCAAACTGGTGCACACTCACTCAGCGCTTCAGCGAGGATGAACAAAGCACACACTGGAGCAGGAGGTTCAGCCCCATGTCCTCATCAAATACCATACAATGAGGATTAACACCATTTCACAAATGCATTTCAGGAAATGGGGAGGAATGGAAGCCCCAGTTCAGCAGCATTGTTTTGTCCCACCTCTTGATGGCAAATCATAAAATTCTGGTGGGAAGAGGTTTTCACCTCTTAAACTTTCAAACACTGAAATAGGGACAATTCTGTAGAGAACGCCCTTGGAGTAAAAGGAGAGATCCCATTAGAGTTCCCATAAGAGTTCAGGTGTGCTTACATCAGGGCTGCAAGCATACATGACTAAAAGGTAGATTGTGCGAAAAAAAGGGGACAGAGAGGGGTATTCTGTGCCTCTGTTCCATTGTCTGAGCATCCTCTCAAGCAAGAAAAAACATTATTGACATTTATTACTTATTGTTACTGAGTTCAAGATACAGCAAAATCTAATATCCTTGGCTCCTGTGATAGTAGCTGAATGTCATAATTTTCTACTGCTGCTTTGCCTAATCACCTGGACTAACCTGGACTAACAGAGACAAATCTTTTGCACAGCCCAAGACTGTATACATGCATACCACAGCCTACCACTTTTCTTTTGGCTAGAGCTCCCACCAGAACAGAACAACTTCCACCAAGGGGGGGGAAAAAAAGCAACTGTTAACAATCAATTTTTTGAAAGAATGTAGCATGATGCCATTTTCCTTATAGGCAACTGGTATCCCATGCAGAGGCTCAAACAATAACCAGCTTGGCAGGAGGTGGAGTAAGAAGATGACTTGGGGGGGGGGGAAATTATATATATATATTCCCTGCTGGCCCTCACCCTCCATGTCCTCTGGATTTCTTTGTGCCTCCATTGAAAGGGGTCAATAGCTCCCAGCTTGAGAAATGCAGCTTTTGAAAGGACTATCACCAGCATCTGTATTTAAAGCATGCCTTTTACTTCATAGCCCCCCCAGCTAATGCAGAGCTTTTAAAAAGTGAGCAGCAAGATAAACTTCCAGGGAAAAGGAAAGGTGAAGAGTAGAGGAGAAACACTACTTATCTGCCTTGGCTTTACTGACACTTTCACTGGAATAAAGCTTGATTGGCAAAGCAAGGACAGGGAACATAAGCTGCAGATGATCTAAAGCACTATGGATCATTACACCTTGCTTTAGTCACCACCTCTCCATCCATTAAAGTACATTCAAAACCACTACATGAAGTAGCCAACCACTAACCTGGAAAAGAATTTCAAAGGGATTAAAAACATTGGGCAAACTAATACTCAATATTGAACACATCAAAGTTTTGCAACTAAATCTTCAGTGTTTAAGAATCCGAAATTCTTAACTAGATTGCCTGAATCAATCAGGCAATCTAGTCAAATTTTAATGGGCTTAATTAACTTATCTTGATAATGAAAGACTAGCTCACTGGTTAAGTTTATATTTAGGCTTTATGTTTGAGGAAATACTCCAGAAAAGCTAAGACATGCCAGAACCAGGATTTATTGGGAGGGAGGAGGAACAGGACCTTCTCCTTTAGTGCCAGGGGATGCAGCCCATGTGGAAGGCTGGCACATACCCGGTTTTTCAGGACCTCAGGCTCCGCTTCACATTGCAGCCTCATTCAAACATCAATAGCAATTATATTGCTGCTGCTTTCTGTATTAGGATGTGGTTTTTAGTTTGGAAGTGGATGAATCCAAGTGTCCACACACGGAGTTTGTACAGCTCGGCTGTTACAGCAGTCTCCAGGTGTAAACCAGTTGAAACTCCATCCATGTGCTTTAGAATCTAGCAGTTTTCATTAATAAAACTTGTCCAAATTTGAGAAGCAAAACAGGTGAAATATCACAGAAGGAACCTCCTCTTTGTATTAAGTGGAGACTAGCTAAAAAAGACCAGCTATGATTTTCCAGCTCCAATTTATTTGACTTTATATTCATCTGGCTATTTGACTGGAGTCTTTCAGTATGCATTAGAGAAACTCACAATATTCATCTAAGACAAGCCTGAAATTCACAGATAGAAAGGTGAAGTAGTACCTCCAGCAGCACCACACACAGCAAAAAGCTATTTCATATAACTGCTATGAAACTGTCCAAGAGACAAGCCAAAAATGAGGCCAGAGAATGCTCTAGAAGCAGAGAAGTAAATTGCCTCTGAGAGTCTCTAGCACTGGCAGCATATGACTTTGCATTTCACTTTAGTTTCCAATCATACATCTTTCTCACAGGCATTCAAATACATTAGTCTGTGTCTTATCAGATCCTGAATTATCATTGTAGAAAAGCTCCTGTCTGAGAAATGTAGTTCAGAGAGGTTTATGGGGCTGTAATGAGTACTGACAGATAAGCCACACTCATGCAAACACACTTGCAAGTGATGTCTGGTTTAACACAATAGAGCCCTAAGCCTTCATAATACAGCATAGGAAACAAAATCCTCCCATCGCCTACTACTAATTGCATCTGCAGTGGTCAGGAGTTGAAAGAGAGGTAAGCAGATTAATTCTATTAGACTGTGCAATAGTATCCCAAGGGGACAAGGGAAAATCCCATCATTTATATCAGGACTGGTAGATATTGCTGGGAACGATGTTACATACTAGTAGGGGATTAAGAGTTTGGACTAAAGGGCCTCATTTTTTTTCTAGATCTGGTTTCCATGAGTCATAGCGATTAGAACTGCAAGGCTTTTCTGTTTGTTTTTTTCCTTTTTTTCACCTAGGGATGACCTGAAACATCTTGCCCAGTTGAAAACAAAAGTATTAAATTAATTCCTTACTTAACCCTTTCCCCACAACATACCCTTCCTTATTCCTTTTTCTTAAAAAGTTTTCTCTTTAAATTAAGGTAACTTTTAATATAAAATTATTTTAAAAAAAGAGGTCCAAGTATTGTTTTATCAAGACCTTGTATGCAACATTTTTCTTTTTTCAGAATACTTCTCCCACACTTTTAACCTGTATTTATCTCAACTATATGAGCAGTCTTGGTCCTCTGGTAGTTGTTCTTTTCTGAAAAACATTCCCTGTGCTGTAAATACAATGTAAGGTTTCACCCCTACAGACATGGAAGGCAGAGGTGACAAAGCCTCTCTTGAGCCAAATGAATTGAAAAAGCCCTCTGCTGAATCCAATGCAGCATGCCCAGACCCAGCAGAAGCCGAACCTGAGCATCAGGAGCACTGTCTGCCTTACCTGTGTGCTGCTTTGAGGGGACAGACTTTCAGAGAAATACTTGTTCTCCTCAAGAAGAAGTCAGGTTGTACCGAACATGCATCGGTCAGGGTCCTTGCTTCAGGTCGCTAGCACTGTGATCCGGGCTGGTCAACCTGTGAGAAGCAGCAAAGAAAATACATAAGACACATACCTCCATACTGGGACTGAGGAGAAGACCATGGCCTTGTTTCCACTCACTTTGTCCTGCTTAGGTAAAGATCAGCTCTTTCTTGCACACCTAAAGAATGTAAGGGGAAGCATCTGGCAGTGACCCTGAAGACCCTGTCAGGGTCTGGACTAAAGGCAAGATCTCTTTCCTCCTTTCCTTTTTCATTAAACCAGTCAGTAAAGGGCTTTGACCAGAAGGCAGGAGGAGGACAGGACTATTTCCAGCAGCATATAAAAGAAGCAACAGAATTGCTCTGCATCTTCCCCTCCTGCTCCCCTGCACAGGAGGGGAGAGTCACCACGGAAACAGGAGAGGACAGAAGCACCAGGAAGAGATGCTGTGAGTCCCCAAAAGGCAAGTCCCAGAACACAAGATGGAGCAGTGTGTGATAAAGGTAGTTAAATGTTTACCACACACACCCCTTTCTGTATTGTATGCAACAAATACACACACATATGTTCACTTACTGGACAGATCTGTAGACTACAGCTCTGTGCTGAATGGAGGGACCCAGAAATGACTGAGGACAAAAAAGAGGGCAAGGTGGTAGAGCTGAGAGGCAGGTAGGGGTGGGAGGAAGATACCAACAGATACACAGGGGCTGAAAGCAATAAAGCAAGAAAAGAATTCGGCAGAAAGGCACCAAAGGCCAGTGGGAAAGGAGGACGGATCATGCCAGATCCTGTCTATTTTCTACTTGCAGAAATCAGCCAGACACAGGGCACAGAGGTGGAGCCATCACTTTAACAGAGCGATTGCTCCATAATGCTTTCTCTCTGGAGAACAGCAGAGAGTCTGGATCTCATTCTCCGTGACAGCTCCACTTTAGATATGAAGATGGCGCCATGTAAATCCATTTCATAATATTAATTCTCTCCTCTCTAGTCTACCTTGCTGCTTTGGTCTCTTTTGAAGCCCAGACCCTCTATTCTGCCCAGCTCCTGCAGCATCCCAAAGCCAATGCCAAGTATCCACATGGAACATGAGGGAGCATCACTGACCTCCCTGCATCACAGTGCTTAGTAACTCTTCCACAGTCAAGATGAAAAGTGGGGAGAGAAGGTCCTTTCACAGCAACTCCTCCCAGCAGCCCCCATAAGACACTGAGACGGGGCTACAGCCGGACATCCCAAACTCCCCTTCTCTGCATGATGGCTGGAGATGACAGCCATACTGAGCTGAACTAGCACTGAACTAGATTACAAAGCCACCCCCATGCCAGTTGGGAAGTGCTAATGTCACAACAGACCACATGAAAGGAAATTCCTTCCATGTGCACTACATCAGCCCTCTGTCCGCAGCTCCCTACTTCCCACCACAGAGGTGTTATTTCACACTTATCCAGGACGAGGAAGAGGATTTAGTGGCACACGGGAACACTGCATGCTGTGCCCACCCTCAGGCACCTTGGTGAGGAGCATTCTGTGTCCTAGACATTCATCTTATGTGCACTAGAGTGGCAGCATGGTCTAGTGAGCAGAGCAGGAGACCACAAAACCAGTACTCAGGCAGATGTTCTCCATGCCCATGTCTCTAGTGGAGCCTTTCAGCACACTTTCAGTTGCAGTTCATCCTCCTGTTAGTATTTGTTTACAAGTCTCTTTCCTGCTATGTACAACCTGGCATTTCAAATTCACACCTACCAACCACATTCTGGTTTCTTTAGAGAGGAAGCGTATTTGAGAGGTGCAAATGTTTGTATGTAGAAAAAGCACATGCCTATACACTTCTGTATGAGAAAAAGGGTCTGCTGCCTGGTAGAAACATATCCTATTGAATGCAGTCCTATTCCTTTGGATAGTAACTCCCAGCCATTGAAGATAGTGAAGGAAAAAAAATTCAGGTTTGTAAAGCTACCTGAAACCACAAAATGGAAGGTGTCAGGCAGGTGTACAGAGAGTCATCAAAAATTTGATTCAATGGCATCTTTAGTAGCAATTTTTCCTTTCCACTATGGAAGAACAGAGCTATCCATGTAGACAAACCCCATTCATCTCCTATTACCATTCTAGTTGATGCACCATTGTGATCAGAAGCACAGGGCTCCAATATATATAGGGTCACTAATAATGTATTTTACCTTCTGTGCATGTTTGTTCAAATGAGAGCTGTCAATCATCTCTGTTCAAGAAACAGTAAGAAAAAAGATGTATCAGGTCATCTAAATCCTCCTCTCCAGTGGAGGGTGATGCCTCTCCTCTTCTCCCTGCTCTGTTTATGTGTAGTCCAATTGAGAGTCTCAAGTAGCAGAAATATTCTCCCTTCTTACAGCAGACTTCAGAAAAGTCTGATGGAAAGCTGTCTTAAAGACTTGTTGCATACATAAAGAATCTATCCGGGTTTTTTTTATTTTATTTTAAATGTGATTCTTTTGTATCCGGCTAAAGCAAAAGCATTAGCATGTGAGAAATGGGAATAAGGACAATAAAAGCCAGACACCTTCTCTGAGGCTGATGTAGAGGGACAGACATTGACAGCAGCACCAGGGGATCCAACACTCCTTTAGCCTGCTGGTGAATTTTCAAAATAGTAGGCCCAGCAGACTATGGATCACCTGGGCTCAATACATCTTTAATATGAAAACAAAAATAAACAAGAGCTTAATGTGGAATTTCTCCTGGTTGTTGTCCTGGTTTTACATTCTCTCTAATCTCAACTGGCTGCTGTGAGAGACAAGACCCTGGATTAGACACGATACGATGCAGCCTAGCATAATTGTGGGTGGTATATTTTGCAAATGACAGTTTTTTTCTACCTTGTACCTTTTTTTCTACCATGTGTACAATCACACACATGCTTGTATAAAGCCACTTAATCAAGCATAATGAACAAGAGTTTTCACTATATACTAACACAGAGATCAGGAGGAACACAAAGAATTCCTATCTAACATTTTCTACACCACAAATAACACCAAAACAAACGTAAAACAAGCCAATTCCTCATTACCTAACATAGCACAAATCTCTCTGCATTAAATATAGCTGAAAGGGAGCTGTGGAGTTGGCATTAGCCTGATAGATGTTGAGATGAGCTGCATCAGAACTGGGTATCTCAGCCTGAAACAGTCCATGTTAAAAAGACATCAGCTTATTGTTTGATATGTGTATTTATTTACATAGACAGCTTGCTGACATGCTGAAAGGTTGGGGAGGGTGGTGTAGGCTGGCATTTTAAACTCTCAGTAGGCATTGAGCATGCAGTTTGTTATCCTTTGGTCATGTCACAAGCTTCCATTTTATTTCTGAATGGTGACAAAAGGGGGGAGCAGGGAACGGTCGCCTCCACTGTGCAGACTTGACTTCCCACTTTGCCCTCACCACATAAGGCAGCATTTCCAAGCTCAGCCTCCACAGGTTTGCTGCCCCTAGGGCTCACCTTCCAACTTCTGAGGCCTCTGTGCCTTTGATACAGACATGAGAAGAATCCTTGAAAAACAAGCCAAGCACAGCTCCTCATGCATAAAAAGAGATCTTTTTTTACAAGAAAGAAAATTAATTAAGTGGTTAAAATCCCACAGGTTGGAACAGCAGCCGAGGAATTATCTTCCTATCAGGTTGGTAATAAGGACTGAAAAACCTCACACAGACATTAACAGCTTCATATGGGCTCATTGGCATTCCAGATCAGATGTGAGGCATGGCATTCCCAGGAACACCAGATGCAGCTCCAGTTACAGACCAGACTATTGGCAAACCACATTTTGCCCTGCTGAAAACAGTACTGTCTGAAAATTAAAGGTACATACCTATCTACAGAATCACTTTTTCTCACAGAAATTACGCCCAGGGAGACTGTAGGTCACAACATCCTCCACTGGGTTGTTCCAACACACCTCTGAAACCTGTGTTTAGATAGATAAGCATGTGTGTGTGAGAGAGAGATTTATTCAACATGCTGTGGGGAACAGCCCAGCACACATCTAGGTGCACATCAAATGACATGATCAGACACTTACCAAATCCACGACTTCTACCCCATTGATTTCTCCACCAACACTGCTGGCTGTTTAACTGTTAACACTCACAAGTACTACTCAATACTAATAAAATAATATAGATTATTTTCCATTCCCTGAAATGGAAAAACTACCTGATATGGGGTCAATGACAAAATGGCAAGCATGATGCATTCATGGTAACCATGAAGAACCACAGAGCCTACTGAGCACCACACTGAACTGTGCCAAGCTATTCAAAGCTGCATTTCAGAAACACTTTAACTTCCCCTGCTACTGAGGCAAAGTAAATTGTCCCCTGACTCAAAAAGAGAAAGACAGAAGAAAAGACGTAAACTACTGACCATCTGTCTCAAAACATGCCTTTGGACATCTTCCTGCCCTTTTGTTACTGTTCATATCACAAGAGTCTCTTGAGGCCCCACAGAACCAAGGTTTTTACTGTGTGGAGCATAAAAGAGCCCCCTGCCAGAAAAGCTTACGGTCTAAACAGACAAAAACAGGAAAAAAAGAAAATACAACTATTTCCCTTGTTACAAATGAGAAGTGAAATACTAGTGGTAAAGATGAGGCAGGAAGCCAGGGACTACCTCGGAAGAGAACATCTTCAGTCTCAACCCTATTCTGTCAGTATGGCGATCTCTGTTTCTTCCTTTCTCTTTCTCCTGTCTTTCCCTGTTTCTTTGTTTCTTTTACAGTCTATAAAGTCGATCTTTAAAAGCAAAGTCAACAGCCTACTGATATGCTTCTCATTTTCAGGGGAAGGAGATTCAGGGATTCTGATGACATAAAGCACAAAGAATTAGCTAGCACCCAAAAATTGCCCCAAAGAAGCCAAATGCACCACCATCACCACCACCTTCCAAATGAACAGCAAATGCTGGTATATTCATGTTGCTTTTTAATATAATCATGGGGCCTTCAACTCACCCACTCAGAACCACGCTCATGCAAGTACTTCTGAAGCATATGTTTCAGACATTACCCGTATGTTATCAGTCAATACAGATGACATCCCTACCAGATGAGATAATTACTTTCAAATTGCACTGAAATGAAAGATATCTCTTGTAAAGGTTTCACTAATTGCCCAGAGTTACCAAAGACTAAGGATAATACAGTATTTCCCCACTATGTCTGCCTCTCATTAATCCAAATGGCCTCTGTGCCCTAAGCGTATTAGAAGAAGAAACCAACGGCACTTCCTCAGCAATAGGATTAAATTACCTGCCCTGAGGAATCAGGTTGCCTAACAGAAGCATTTGTGTTATTAATAGCTACTTCAAATAATTTTAAGTCATCATTTAACAAGCACCACTAGTTGCTTCGGGTTTTTTGAGTTTGAAATATCTGTAGTGCATAAACAGCAGTCAGTCTGTTTTCCAAGTTATTCTTTCTTGTTTCACTCAGAAATAATGTTTGCTGTCAGCCTGAACTGTTAATTTAGGTTTGCCGTTGCTGCTCTCTCTTCTTTCCTTCAATAAAGGGCTGGCTGATCCCTGGGATACTATAGCACAGAATTTGGGTTTTCACATCCAAGTTGTCACACTATTAGTTCTGACAATCTGGCTGTTTTCTATTATATTTTTTAAAGGCTCTCATTTACCTCTCATATTTCTGTCCTCAAATTCACCTGACCAGCCATGTTGACACTTTTGGGCAGGATGTTCCCAGAACTGCAGAAGCATACAAGGGTGGAAAGAAAACAGACAGTCAGTGCAGCACACACTGTATGTGCAGCGAGGGTGTATGTCTATTACAGCAATTCAAACATCTGCTGGTAGTGAGGTTAGTTTGGAAAGGCTTTGATTCCTGCCTAGGGAATTTAGTGTCATTTGCTTGCTCCAGGAGAATGCCATGGGTTTCCTCGTGCAGTGTTAGATTCAAATATACTTTTATGTATTACAGAGTTTTATGTATAATACATGTGTGTGTGATTCTGGTCCTTCAAAAGATTTCTCAGTTCAAAAGCTAATACAGAATGAAGCACTTCATGGAGTTGTATAGCTCTTCAACTCTCCTTTGGAATTCATCATTAGTTCTGCATAACTCATATCTCTTGTTTTATCTTCTGCAAATCCTCTTTCTATAAACAAACTCTAGATTCCCCCACTCCCCCAAAAATGCCACTTAAGACCTGATTGTTTTTCTTGAAAGACACAATAATTTTAAAGGGCTTAGCAGGAGTATTTCAAGAGGAAAAAATACACAAAACCCAATAATCAACTGATAAAGGGCAAAGAAAAAGCCACAGCCAGTTATGGAAACGGACATGAAATGCTGTTCCATTATCCTCTTGAAATGAAGAGTAAAATCTTGTAAAATTCCATTCCAGTGCCCACAACTCTGCCTAAATCCTCCTGACCACAGTAACAAAGCCATGACATACCACATGTCTCAGCATTTTCATCATGTTCCAAACATCTAGCACACGGCTCAAAGGTTTTGGTCTTTCAAAGTAATGAATCTTGTGATCAGCGCATGAAATCAGATTGCTAAGTGCAAAGGGAAAAAGAAGTTGATTTTCTAAGAAATGAAGGAAACCAACCCTCTGCTCTCAAATCCTTCTTTATATTACCCACTGAGCAGGTCAGATCTCCTTGCCCACATACTACATCACCTCTGCATCACCTTGTCACTCAGTTTCCAACCTTCTGCTGTTCTTAACTGCTTCTTCATAGAGTTTGCGGTGAGTCCAGCTTTGCATAGGTTCAAATAAAACACAATAAAGATCTGATTTTTTCAAATTACGGAACTTAAACTCTGAATAAAGGCTACCATAGAAGGGTACAGTGCAAATACAACTCTTGTCTAAGTCAAATTAGAGCAGCTTTAAAGATTATCCGTGAGAAAAGTTCATTAAACCATGCAAGCTTGCAAAGACCCACACCACACATGGAAGTACAGTTTAATTAACTTGGTTGTAAATTGTACTGTCATTGAGCAGTAGGGCTGTTCATGGCAGGAAACTTCAGGAAGGGTAGAGCAGAGCCCTACAGAAATAGCTACTAGATTTTCACGTACAAAGAATCAGATGCCAAAATGTAAACACTATTAACAACATAAATCTTAAAGGCCTCAAAAACGTTTGCTCTGTCTGCATGACAGAAAGGCATCTATTAATCACAGAAAGACAGTAACTGGAAGGGATGAAGAACATACAGTCAGCCAAACAAACAGCAACAGAAGATAAGGAAGTACTTCAGAACCAGGCAAAGAGTTACATCCATCTTTTTCTTCTTCTCCCAGAAAATAAAAATAAAAATATTGTCACATTATAAAAGCTATGTTTTTCTTTTTCCCTTCTACTCTCTGTATGTTACAAATAAACAAACCCAAACTTCTGACCACCAATATTTCAGGAAAGAACAAATTTAACAGACTTTTTTTCTGGAATGCGATGTTGTAAGTGGTCAATACTTTTCAATGGTCCAAAAGAAACAGTAGTTTTTACAAGTAAATGCATTAGCAATTTCAGCACATTAGAAATATAGGATGAGGTAATTGTTTCCTTAGCTGAGGCTAAATTGTACAAGCACCTTAAAGCCATTTTGTGCTGCGTGGCATTCAGCAGAATTATTGCATACCAGAATGGACTGACGAGGGAGAAGGAAGGTGTGTATTTCTTGCTGGTATTTTTTGGTGATGGTGCTTCTGAGGACTCATACCAGCTGTCATTACTAGGGCATGTCCCCTATTTGCAAATGTTTTTAATCAGCTGCTTTTCCTCCAATCCTTCCCACTGGTTCTCTCTTCTGTCCTCTGCTACTTACTGAGCTAGTAATAAAAAACAGGGCAGCATAATGGAAATTGCAAATATGGAGCGGGTCAGGCAGTTTAGATCAAGGACAATTGTTGTTATTACATGGCACAGACAGAACAAAATACTCTGAGGTTCTGCAACAACACTGGTTGAACCCAGCTTTTCATTCCCAAAGGATCTCCCAGAACTGGAGAAATGGGATGCCACCCCTCTGAAAAACGCAGAAAGCAAGCTCTTTGGCTCATTGCCACAGTGCGTCACCAAAGAAACATCTCTCCCTAGCTTTCCCAGTTATTTATACGGTTATTAAAATGTGAAATAATGTTTTCTGTTGTAAAAACACTGTATTGTCAGAGAATAGCCTTTTGGAGGACTCTCCTACACAATTAGTGAAGGAGCACTTCTGAGCCTTGAACATAGGAGGAGGGATGCCAAGGGAAACTACAATTCTACTGAAACTGAGGGCAGAATTCCGCAATAGAAGCACAACCAGATTCCAAACATTTGGATAGAGAGCAGCTTCACAAAGGTTTCAGAAGTGGTCAGTGGTTTGGGGATGCATCTGTACAAATGTCCCCGGCCACATACTCAAGACTCCTCAGGCAAGAAATACTGCGCCATTTCTGAAAAAACTGGCCCTCTGGAAGTGTTTCAAATGAAACAAAGAAAAAATCTGCCCTATTCTCAAAGCTTTTAGATGTCATTGAAATAAATGGTGGGACTTCCGCCTTGGTCATTAGCACACAATTTTAAAACAGCTTCCAAAATACTTCACATGCTGATGTTACTGGTTTTTGGAGTCTGGTCATGTAGTAGTCTGTGGAAGCCACAATGCAATTTATTATCAGCCTTAACAATAAAGAGGGCTTCTAACTCTCAGGTTTCCTCCTGGCAATGGCACCCAAGGGGTCCCATTGCAGGAACTGTTCCTTCCAACCAAGACTCGACATTCTGTTTTTCTACTACAGAGCCACCTGCGAAGGTATGTCTTGAAAATGAAAATGGCCTTATCTTTTGCCTGGTCTTTCCCCATGCCTTTTGTTTGTTTGTTTGTTTTGGGGGTTGGGGTTTTTTTTTGGTGTAATTTCAGCTTCAATTTTTTTTCAGCATTTCAATAAATGGCACATCTGCACTTCAGCACTTTGCACCAGACTAGAAACAGTGAAACTGAGAGACAGGGAAAAAGGAAAGACCAACATTACTTGTAAAACAGCTTAATGAAGACAGGGTGTGAACTGAAATAAACCTATTGGCCTTATAATCAGCAACAGGAGTGTTTATTGGCGCTTAGCTTTTGACTGCAGCATTCCACAAGAGTCTAAAGGAGGCAGCATACCAACTAATTAGGCTGGCATTGACATCAGAAAAGCATGACAAGGAAACAAGTGCACAAAAACTCTCTGCTGCATTATTTATTTTGGTCTCTTGGGCCACACAAGCCCACCAAAAAGCTCCCAGCTCAGCTGTGGCATAGCTCTTAGGACAGCTGCTCTGCACAGCTGTATTTAATTTTGGGTGGAGTTAAGTGTTCAAAGGCCCTCAGGAAGCACCTCCTAGATGCAAAAAAGCCAAAGAGAGCTTCTCCAAACGGAAACCTCTTTCCTTTGACTCACCTGGGGAAAGCTGCTGCTTATAACCCATGATTACTTAAATCAGTATTAATGTCTGGCTACCAGTTGGCAAGATACAGCAGTCTGCAGACAGCTCAAGCTAGGACCAAGAATAAATTTTTATCAGCTGAGAAATGCTTTCTGGTACATGGAAAGTGAGCCCAGCAACTGGGAGAAAGCATGAAACCTTAGGAGGCTGTGAAACCTTGCTCTTTCACAATGGCAGTGCAATCAAGCCTTATAGCCTTTGAAAGGTTTCTCAACACCTGCACAGTTCCAGCCCGTCCAGGCAAAGCATCAGACACCTGATGCACAAACAAGCCAGTCTCAAGACAGCAACGAGAGATGAAGTGTGCGTATCCCTCACCTGAGTACACCCCAGAGTGAGTTTGCCAGAGCTTCTAAGATATATGCTGCCAAAGAATTCAGCCCACTCTATCTTCTAGCTACAACAGAAACCACATGCATTTTAATGAAAGGAGGGTGAGAAGGAAAACTAAGGTTCAGGCACTAGCTGCCATCCCAGTTAAAAGCAGGCAGAGCATACGTGTCTAGAACAGGAGGCTTCTTTCACCCTTGGACCTCACCTCAGGGGCAAGACAAGTGGAGGAAGCATTTGGCTCACTTGGAGCTTTTCTTTCTCAGTGCCTCCTCTGAACAGCTGCCACACTGTCCTGCTCATACCCAGGGCCAGGCGAGTCAGGGATCTCCTTTGACTGTCCTGTCCCTACAGCTCACACTCTGGACAGTGGACTCCTGCACCAGGGATTAACTGGAAATGAAGAAGGTCAAATAAAATAATCAGTGTCAGCTCTGCCAAATGAACTGCCAACCAGTAAGACAAGAAAGCCCTCACTAAAAACAGATGCAATATGCAGGAGAATCTCTCAGTGCCCAGATAATGCTCCACAGGGCCCTTTTCCATGTGCAGCTGTTTCCAGAGCACTGCAACCAGAAATTCCAAGCCAGACAAGTAGCTTTTCAAAGCAGACATTAAACATTCATTTGTAATAAACACCCTCCTGAGCCCCAGAGACCATTGAGAGGTGTAGGGAAACACAGCAAAAAGAATCCAGAGAGGCCAGATTCACAATGCCTCACACTGTGGTTATTTGAATATGGGAAAAAAAAGAAAGACATGAGTTTTCAAAATGGTCCATGTGCTAAGAAATAAAAATGATATTTTATATTTTGGACACTTTAGTTCTTCAAGGGCACTTTTCCCTTATCTCTGAACAGCAAGAAGGCATGCTTCTCATTGTTATTTTAGAAATGTATACAAGAATTTCAAACAAGCTCTCTGCTTTGCAATGCAATCCTCAGACTGAAATGTCTCTACACTTACAATCTTTTTCTCTTCTCTCTGTGGAGCAAAGGGCAGTTGGGGAGGGCAAGATCTGTGAGACTAAAGGCTGGGAACTCATGACAGTGGCTTGATATTGCTCATTTAATGGCTTTGGCTTGTCCAGTTAGAGTGTTGTCTTTTATTTGTCTATTGATTTTATTTTCATGGTACTGTGGTTTTAAACAGGACTGTAGGGTTCTAGGAACATATAGCAGGAAAAATTCTGCAAAATTAGATGGGAGGACTCACATAAAGCACTCTGTAGCCAGGACTGAGAAAGGAGGTTGCTATATGCAGTTTCCACAGGAAATGCTTGTAACTCAACAATACATATGGGATTTTTTTCATAAAATTACTTAATTTCACATAGGCCAAAAAATAAGTATTATAAAGATTAACATTTTGAGATATAGAAAGAAGGTGGGCAAACACAGTTAAATAATAAAAATGCAGCTGAGTGCATAGCTAAAGCTTTACAGCAAATTTGTTCATTTATTGTAATGTCCACTGTGTATTAGCATTTCCATAAATACTCTGTAAATAAGATTTAGAAGGATTGTTTCAGTTTCTGCTGATAATCAAGTGTTAAAGAATGGCTGCAGAATAAGAATTTTGTAATTCAGTGCAAATATTCGTGCAAGAAGCTAGATCCTATGAATTACACACATTTAGTCAGGGAGCAGAAATACTATTGTGTGACCTATATGTCAAAATACAAACTGAATTGTGCAGCTGGAAGCTGAACACTTGATTACCAGCCACTGAATACTAAAAAGGAACTGCTTGTAAACAACCAGCAAACAAAAAGCAATCTATGAATAATTTCAAATAACTCATGCAATTAAGAAGTCAATAAGTTATTTGTAGACAATTTGTCAATAGAAATTACATAAAAATGTATTTTAAAATTTCTACAAATTATCATGTAGACATCAAAAGAGCATTTATGATTCATCATGAAGAGACATAAGTAATTATACCAGAGGTTGAAAAGCCATTTTATTTCTTGTGTTATATTCTGTAACTGATCAGGTGTACTAGGATAATATTTTTAGTTTTCCCAAGGTATAAGCCATTAGTGAGTGATGGAGGCAAGATGATGGAACTTGATGGCTAAGTAATCCGATTCGCTCTCAGTAAGTTTGAGCAAAATCTGACATCAGTGAATCTGTATTTGAATGTAGTAATGGCATTATTCAATCTCATTCTTGCAGGTGGTCATACCAGATAATTTCATTCTCTGGAATTGCAAAAGAGCAGCGACCTGCATTTCAACACACAGTACAGCCCTCTTTAATCCTTTAAAATTTTAAAGCACCTGATTTGCTACTAATGTGCAGTCAGAAATAAAAAACAACCACAAACCTTTCCAGTGCTCGATTTTCCAAGAGCTAAGAGCTACAGGACAGGGATCTGAAGCTGGACATGACAGTCAGAAAAAGAAGATTGGTGACCTGTCTGCACCAGTAAGTCAACTAATTGTTGGACTTACCACTGTACTGCAGGGAGAGGCCGCAAGCAGTCACCAACAAGCCTAAGTCCCCCAGGTTCACGGCAGCAGTTCTGGATGGAAATTTCATAAGCCTCCCAGTTCATGAGGAAAACAGCAGGTTATGGAATTCAATGAAAGCTGGCCCTGTTCAACTGTGATGAGATCTACTCCAGGAGCAAAAGGAAACACATTTTTAGAAAGGTCTTATTCTGAAGGAAACCATGAGGTTTCCTTGACCTCAGTAATAAAATGGCAGGAGCCAACATTGTTGCAGAGATTTTGCAACATTTAAAAATGATTTTATGATTCTACTTCTCTCATCAAATTTGAGTTTCATTTGCTTTTTACATCAGTTCCTCTACTCTTGTAACAATGGAGGTTGGTATGTGACATCCGTTGTTTCACATAGAAGCCTTTACTTCCTTCCTCTTGACCTGAAATGAAGAACACTGCAGTAGGTGATCCAAGAGGCACAAATCACACTGACTAAACAACCAAGTTTGCTAACTCACAGAAACCAGTGCAGCAGAAGGGTCGGAGCAACTTCCTTCCCAAACAATTTGAGGGTTTTGTTACTCTGCGTTGGGTCATGTATTTTCATTCATTTGGGGTTCTACCACTTGCCCCTCCTAAAAGGTTTAGATCTCTGCTTATTACACTTCAGCGATGCAACATCTCATCTCCACAGCCTTCCAGGAATTACACATTTGGCGAAATGTTAACAGCCATTAGACTTGACACATTTCCTGGGTGTTTTACAAGTGGTCTCAAACACATGTACTGCTTCCTTCAGATCAGGTACGAGACCAGATGAAGAACTTGCTCTCTAGAGATAGACCGAGGTCTATCTTGATATCTCCTGAAAAGCAGGAGGGCAACCTAAGTAGATGGCTACTTTTTGCTAAATACTGCTTTTTGCTGTAATTGTACCTCTCCTGGTCCACAGGAGCTTCACTGGCAGTATACGTTGTAACAAAGGCAGCTTACAACTTGCATTAGCACATCGTTGTGGTATAAGGAAGCATTTGAACAAGACTAATGTATTTGGAATTGAGAGAGAGACAAGGTAATTGAAAGGGATGGGAGAGTGGTCACAAACACACTACACCTTTAGCGTGGAGTCCAGCAGTTTGGAATTAGTTCTGGCATGGTTGTCTAACCATTAGATTAATTACATTTCTGCCAGCACTCAGCCATGCTCCTGTGACATCCCTTCCCTGGACACTCTCTTCTCTGTTTGAGTCACCAGTTAGAGGAAATCCTGGGACAACAAGGACCTCCTTTGGGGCTTTATTTAAACAAATGGACAGCTCCTCCTGAACAAATGCCACGGTCATAATGACACCCAAACCATTTTTCAACATTTCACAATGTACTTAAGGAGGAGAGATGCTGTCGGGCTGAAAAGCTCAGGCAGCAGGCCATTGGGAATCAGTCACACTTCTTGAGGTGACTGACTTTAACTCTTTTCTTTATTTCTTGCCCTGCTTCCTCTATGGATAAAGTTGCAATGTAGCTGTGTCATCCCCAGCTGCAGAGTCTGTGCAGCGTTTCCCCAGGAATCCTTGGATCTATCCCAGCTCAGGTGGGGCGTCAGGTAAGGAAGCTGCCAGCCTTGTCCTCCTGTTAAATGGAAGAACTTTGCTGTCACGAGGATACCGAGTCAACACATCACAATTTTTGGGCCTTGCAGAAAATTTATCTTTTGAAAAGGAATCTTTTGAAAAATCTTACTTCAAAAAAGAAATTTTAATAACACCAGGAAAAGCAAGCAATTCCCAGAATCTTTCACTTGACTCTGCCATAGAGAGACAAATAACTTTATTACCTCTTTTCCCACTAACATGCCCCTAACCTATCCCAGCTTCACAAGTAGATTTTCTCCAACAGATGGTCTAAGCGATTAACATAACTTTGCTAAACTTGGGGAAAGTGTTCTCAACATGTATTTATTTAGTTTCCAAGGCTGATGCTTCTATTTCAGATATGAGAAATCACATTTACATGTTTAAAAGGTTACCTCCCCCAACAGCACCAATAGGCCTAATAAAAGATCCAACCTACTTTCCCTGTCAACCTTATCCAAGAAACTGCCACCGAGATGTGTTTCAGTACAGCTCTTCCCACTGAATCTGCTTATATGTCTTTGCCAGCCTCTGTTCATATTTCAGTCAATAAAGGATGAAACACTAAAAGCAGCAGCTTTCCCCTTGAAGCATACCAAGGCATTAGCTTGCTACAGCAGTTGTATTTGCTACCCGGACACGCGGGATTGGGTCATCCTTTTCTTAGGCCAAGTGCTCAGGGAGGAAGAGATCAGCAGGAGCAGAGCTTGAGCCTGCGAGCAAGAGACCTTGCTTTCAAGTTCTTTGTACAGTATTTATAAAGTATCGATGGAAGCTGTAGGTGGCAGCTGGTTAACATCCTATAACACCACTACAGAACGATTTTATCCAGAAGTTAAAGAGACCCTCGTAATTAATTGAGGCCGCAGAAGGAATGCAGGCAGACCAACTAATTACCTCCGACAGTCTGGCTAAGGCACTTGCTATTCGAACACGTGTTAGGGGATCTCTAGTGTTTATAAGCAGTGAGGATTTCTGCTTTTTATCTCCACTAAAGATGCATTTCTAAATACTCAACGCAGCTCCTTCACCCAGAGCCCTCACTCCATTTTGTATTGCAACAGCCTCGCACAGCACAGCCTTGCTCAGACCTGCCATCCACTCCTGACAACTGTAAGATTTACCTGTTATGTATCAATCAGCAGAAGAAAAGAGTGTGAATACTGAGGTCAGCATAAAATAATCCAGAATTGACAGCTCCAGCCACCCAAGTTGGACATTTACTTGGGGGAAAAAAAAAATCAGAAAAATCAGTTTTGCACTGAGAACCTTGCCAGGTTCAGCAAAGTGAGCACAAGGCAAGTGGAGCAGGCATATAAAAACCCAAATCATATCTCTCCAGCAGAAGGAAAAAACGTAGCGTAATTTTAAACAAACTTTCATACAGCACTGGCCAAAATATCTGCTAAGGGTACTTATGCAATAAATCAGCTTTTGATTTCTGCTTTAACCTCGTGACCCTTTAAATCTGTAAGTAGAAAACTTTGTGGTTAGGAAAAAAAAAAAGTAAAAGGAGGGATCAAGTTAAAAAGTTCACCTGGCAAATATGCAAGAGGCTTAAAAACTACCAGCCTCATTTCCCCAGATTAATCTGCAGTGCAAATGTGAAGATGCTAATGATTTATATCTCACCCCTCTGCAGCAACTCCCTGTTGGTCTCTTTAAGACAGAAAAATGAATAATAATAATAATAATAAATGTATGTGCTCTTTTCATTAGCAACTCTCAGCTCTCATTTCTGACTTGGTATTAAAACATCAAAAAACAAGCTCCCCAACCCCCATCCCACGGGGTGATCAATGATTCTTTACCACTTACAGAAGATCTAAAGAGGCACCTAATACATTTATTATGTTACAGCCACCAGCACAAATTCTTTTCAAAATGTAGTAATCCACTCCACGTGATACTTAACTCCCCAGTAGGTCCTTTTGCAGTCAGGTTAATAATTTTCATATTATGTAGGTAAAAGATTAACTGTGAATACGTTGAATCCAAATTTATAGTATAGTACCTCCTCCATTTGTTTGGTTTTAGGCCCTGCTGGCCTCTACCTAAGATTTGACAAATAAATCTCATTTGGCATTGCTGGCAAATGCATCTTGATTGAGCATTTGGGATCAAAGAGGGTCTTCTCATTTCCTCACACTGCAACTCTAGTGGTCTAGTCTCGCTTTGTCTTCCTTGTTCAGCAGAAGCAGCAAGCAAGCGAGTAAGAGAGAATAATTCCTTTCCCATAAGAAATTCAGCTCTCAAGAATTTATTTCTAAGTTCTGTGTTTTATCCACACTGCCTTTAGAATGAAATACTTCAGAACATAATAATCTATTTTCAAACTTCAACAGGCACCCAAACTCCTCTAAACTAACAAAATCTTCAATACAAGATGGAACAGTAAGCTCTAAATATTACTTTGTATACTTAACAAAAGGCAGGTGTTTTCTCTCTCATGTGTTTCCATCCTGAAACAGCACCCAGCTGATGTGCTAGCACATTATTGTGTCCAAGTCAGCAAACCCTCAGAGCAGCAGTCTCCCCTTTGAATCAAAGCACTAGAAATTCTCTTTAGATATCAGCAAGGCAGAAAGTAGAAGCAGCCACCTTTCTCTCCCAGGCAAGCCCAAGCGAAGCGACCCAGGTGTGTTGTCTGGCAAAACATTCCCATCACATCTTTTCTCCAGCTTGTTCTCCTCAGGGGTGTTCCATAGAGAAGCATTTGTGCTAATATGTGTGACATCCAGGAGCAGGCAGGAGCAACCAGGCTCATTCAGCACAGCACAGAAACAGCGGGAAGTGGTTGGTGAGGAAAAGAAATAAGGGAAAAGAGAAGAAGCCAGCAGATCCTGAAATTCTGCAATACTTTGACCTAATAAGAAGATGATTTTACAAATAGCAGCTATGAACCTGCTAAAGATCATAATGATCTGAATGGAAAATCTGCTGCCAGAAACCACCTGCTACCACATGCACAGCTACCAATCGCTCCTCCCCAAAGGAAACGGGAGCCTTGTATTTCAGGGAATCAATCCTGTTTCCAAAATGAAACACAGATGGTAATAAACAAAACCCCAAATACCCATGAAACACAAAGCCCTTCAGTGATAAAAAGTCAGACTTCCAGCTCTCTGCTGGACAGTGACCAACAAGGACAAATCCTTGCTTTGAGTAGTAAATAGGCTGCAAAAGCAGCCAGAGAATCATTTTTATTGGGTGGTGTCAGTTTTGAGCTGGACTGGACAGAATCCCTAATCCTTTGCCTTCATCCACTCCAGTCAGGTCCTGGACTGCTGCAGATATATTTTCAAGGAAGTCTAAAATGAGATCTGAGAGGTGAAATTAGAACTTCCTTACTCTAGTTGCCTCCCCAGATGACAGGATGCAAATTCATTGCCACCCCTAAGATAGACCAGATAAGCACTGTTGTCAGACACAGGCACAACAGCAGGACTCAGGTGGGCTGGGAAAAACAGAGGCCTGCTTAGGTAGGGAAGAAGACTTTGCAAGAAGCCTTTATTTTCTAATTTTTAGATGTTGAACAAACTCAAAATCCTGTCACACTTCAACCCCTTCAAAACAAAGCAAGCTGAAAGGAGAAATTATTTGCATGTTTTCGTGATTACATTTTTTTCCAATCACAAGCCTAACGTATTTTCTGGCCAAAAGTTTTTCAGATTAAAACAAGCAAACATGCCCAAAACATTAAAGCTCTAATCATACAGGTTTTAGATTTTAAAATACTGACTTCATAGAAATTCCATAGAAAAGACTGTATCTTCTTAGACCTCAAAATATTTGGGAAGAAAAGACTAAGGCATTTACAGAACATGTGTATTGCTGGCTCTAACTAAGCTGAATAATTAGCAGAGCTCCTAACCCCAGGGTGGCTGGAGGCCTGGCTTTCCCTAGCTCAGACACTAACTATAGTCACTCATTATTATTCACCACTGGCTCAGCACAGACAATACACACACTCTGCATTGTCAACAAGCAAAGGAAGGTACTCTTCCTGCCTCAGTGGATTTATATTCTAAGGCCATCAATCTCATCCTGACACTTGTACACGTGGCAATCAGCAGATGGATCACTGTCAAAGCACTTCATCCTTTTTACCTTTCTTATACTAAAGAGAACACAGCTATATTTGGTGACTCTTTAATGAAAATAAAAGCTGGTCAAAACATTTTGAATTCAAACTTTTTCAATCAAAATAAGAGAGAAAAAAACCCCACTCCATGGTAATCTCTCCTGGTTTTCAAATCATTCTACTTGAAAAGCAGCTTTAAAGAAGACAGTATTCAAAGAATATTTGGAGCTAACAGAGAACAGCTTACGAAGAGCCAGCAGAGCTTGAAGCATTCTAATTCTTGCTTGGGAAAGAGGTGATAGTCTTAATGTGATTGCTCCCAAAGTAGAGACAGGAACCCCTCTGCAGGGCTGCCACCACGCACTCCAAACTTGGTATATCTAGTTACAAATGTATTTTAATTTGCTGGGATAAGATTGGGTAAATGGAAAGAAATTTTACACTGACATAGACAGGGTAGTGACTTTAATGTGCCAAGCCAGTGTCATGCTGTACAGCAGCCCCATACCCAGTCAATACCCACCTGCTAGGTCAGTCCCCCATAGTAGTTAGCAGTTGCAGTGACTTCCTCCATTTCATTGGCCACACTAGTGCCAAGTCATGCTGCAAAAGAAAACTTCATGCTTCTTGGCCACAGATGAGGATGAGGTAAAGCCTTCATCTGATACAGTAGATAGGAATAAACAGGCCTGGGGTTTTTTCCAAGCTGTTAAATCTGTAATAATGTGCACACCAGAATGAAAGCAGATGAAGAATCTACCTCCAGGAAAGTGCTCTAAACATTACTGAAAGGAAACCTGCCTCAATTCCCACTGAATGGAGCTGGAGGAAACAGAGATTCATCCATTTACACAACCACAGCAGCTAGCTATGTTGCTACAATTTTCTCCAAGGCTTTCCTGGTTCTAACAGTCAGATCTGCCCTTTATGGATGTAATTTTTGGATGCCCAGGCCACAGCTACAAATGTTCATCAATACAGTGCTGGCAGAATGCAAACAACCTCCTGTTGCCCCTGAACACAAAGTCTCTTTTCTCCATCTCTTTTTTCCATCCTCTGGAAATCACTCACATGTAGATAACAGTTATGCTAAATCAAACATAGCTGTAAACCCCACATATTCCTCAACTTCTAAGGCATGACATCTAGTGCCTTTATTTCATTGAGAACAGAAAGGGATAGCAGGGTAACTAAAAGGAGATTTCTACTACTCTTTGGTTTTGGTAAGATACCTAGTATGAAGGAGAGTCCAGATCAAAGAAAAGGGAGAGACATAGGTCTGAATGAAGTCCACTGGAAAGCTTGAAGTTTTTATTCTCTCACAAAACACTGGATTTACTCCATGGGCTGTTCGTCCTTTCTCTAATCTCTTTTGTCCCAATATGTTGCCTCTGGGTTTGAAAGACTCCTTGACCCCTCCTGTAGTTTTATGCCACTGCACCTTAGCCAGCTCAGGCAGAACTGAGTTGAGTTTGGTGCCTCCCCTCCTAGCATGAGCATCATGGGTGCTGCCAGGCACTATCAAGAGGCTGGGGAGAGTGGATGCTATCCCCATCAGCATCTTCTGAATACTGCAGGGGAGTCTCTGTCCTTTGGAGCCTCTGGGCAGCTGACTGAAGTGGGCAGCCACATAAATGTGACACAGCACCAGTCTGAACTTCCCAATTTAAAAGGTAAAAAGCGACATAGCCCAGCCCTGTCCCACTCCATAGGTGCAATGAGCTCCTAAAGGGGAGATGGGCAGCAGTTGGGCAGGTACACACTGGATTCCCTATTTCTACCCTCTTTGAGGCAGCAAAAGAAGAGACTTACGGTCCTCTGCCCCTCGCATACCTCTGCAGGGGAAATACAGGTGGTGCTGCCTGAGCCCAGCTGTAGCTAAGTGACGCAGGGCAGCCCTTGGCAGAATCACTAACCCAGAACAAAGTTGAATTTAAGGCCTAGGAGTTTTAAAAAATGAGGTAAAAAATGTGACCTTTACATTCAAATTGTGCTTTCAGGTTTACGTACATGCACTCTGGACAGCATACACATACAAGTCTCTGGACTGCCAAGTACTGCATGGAGGCTGAGTGCTGCTGGCTAGGCTCCATCCCTGGGAACTCAAGCCCCAGCTCTGATGTAGAGTTCCATTGTGAACGAGTGATCTTGGGGGAAATGCTCACATCCGGGCAAACATCCCTTTTGAAAAACCAAACCAATAAATAAATAAGCCCTTGCCCTTCTGAACAGGCTGAAGCACACAAAAAGTTAGTCCCAACTGCCAGCGTGGCAGATCAATCACTTATTGATCATCATGCCCAATGAAAGAGTCCTGCACTGTGTGCGCAAAGGACAAGCCTGTTTTCCATCTGAGGGTAACAAAAAATCCTCCAAGTCACTGAGCTGAGACAAGCATACCAGAAATCAGGGTGGCAAATGACAGCATTATGCATCAGAATATGAATTATGTAAAATCATGCATGCAAACACACAGGGGAGGCAGACACCCAACTTCTCCCAGTTGTGGCAGACTGTAGCTCTTCAGCATGGGCCTGGAAACTCCTTAAAATCCCCAAAGGAAGGAATATGCAAGAGAGACTATTTTTTCCCCCTGCCATCCTTTTCATGCAAATTTTTCGCAGCAAGTATAGCCAGAAATGAGCATATGATACAGACTACCGGCTGGATTTTCTGCTTGCTGACTTCAGTTTCACAATCCCAAGGCTCCATTTGCTTTGGTGGTGTCACTCCTGGTTTATGAGGGAGGGAAAAATCAGGTCCCCAGTGTGCAACTCAGGCACAACACTAAGTGTTTTCCTGTAAAGTGGTTCAGTCATACTCTCAGAAAATAACTAGAGCCAAGAGTGATTTTATAAGCTTAGTGGAAAATGTCTCAAGCCAGACACAATGGTGCGGGTTGCGAAAGGCCCAAAACACCATCTATACCCTTTGCCCTTAGGCTTGATGTAGCAATCTCTAACTGCTGACATCTGTTAACTTTAGCAGACTTTCGAATTCTGTTTTTAAAACAGATAAAAATGAGTAAATGAGCAAACTGTCCTGACAAGAAACCCTAATTTCCATGCCCATTAAATACGAAACCCTTTCCAATCTTCTCCAACAGCTGCAAGCATCCTTCTGAAAGTTTCTGGGACCCCTGTTGGCTGGCTGCACAGCAAGTCACAGAAGCCTGACTTGCTCCTTGAGACAAGAGATTAGATTTGTCAAATGGGTATAAGAAGTTAACGGGGACGATAAGGTTAGACATGCCAAGCAATTCAGCAAACAACTCTGGAAAGAATGATTAGATCTAAGCTAATCAAATATGATAAATGCTGACTTTAAACCAATTACTTAGAATGATTTTAGATGTCTGGAAGAACTGAGCTGAGCATTACAGTGTTGTAATCAATGGATGTGCATGAAACTGGGCAGGCTCCCTTCTGTACTCCACCTCCCAAAGAAACAGAAATTCAAATTGAACAGTCCTTATGAAGAAAAGGTCTCTGAGTTTTTCTAAATCTGAAAACTTTGTCCTGGTTCTAGGCAGGTTTGAGTAGCAGGGAAATCAAGATCAGTTCCTAATTTTTTATTTTTTTTTTAAATTTCAGAAAATAAACTTTTATGACTGTCATGGTATTATGCAAGTTAGAAATCAATACAGATGTATGCTTAGTCTCCACTCTGACCGAAGAAAGCCTTTTCCCCCTACAAATGTCATCAGCTGAAATAGTCAAAAGAAAATATTTGTCTTAGAGAAATGTTCCATTCCTTTTTCTCTAACCTACAATCCAAAGACCCTAAGGTCATTTTCTACTCCAGCTGGTGCCTCCCTGCTTTCTGTGGCTCTGCACCATCACTTTGTAAGAGGCCTGTGGCTCACTTAAGTCATACAGGCTTAACACAAAGATCAAGGGGGTTTTGAAACCAAGATCATTTTCATCAGACTTATAAAACTCTAGATGGGAAAAATATCTGGTCTCTTAGCTGCCCATGACATTTAATGATAGCAAAGACAACAACTGAAGGTTAGGCCAGAGAGCTTCTCAGTCAAGTTGGCTTTGATGTTAATGGCTTCAGTAATAAACTCACTTGCTGTTCATGTTTTCATGCTGAGCCTTTATTCAGAAGGAATACTGTCTGTTTTTTTCCAAAGCCTCTTTCATTTATGTAATGAAACATATCAACCTATTTTTTTTCATATACTTTTATTTGTGGTCCTGGCTTGTTCTAGCACCAAAATATTTCTTCAGTATTTTGTTAAAGAGCATAGATACATTCATTCATGCTTCACCAAACTATTTTGGACAGAGAAGTTTTTGGGGAAATTGCTTGGCAAGGTTTCAAAGAAATTAATGCTACTTTATTATTAGGATTTGTAAAACATAAATACAGCTCCCAGACGTTTTTCCTTTTTCAAAAAACTCTGTACACTAGGAAAAGCCTCGAAGCTACCACAAACTACCAAACTCCAGACCCAAGGATTATTTTGTAGAAAAGAGTATGAAAATATTTATACTATATGCATTCAGAGTACAGTATTCTTGAATTATGCTGGATGCCTAAAACATACCTGAATGTAAATAGGATGCACCAGCATGGTATGTGTTGAAATTAAATACAAAATATATGAAAGAGAATTTTGCTTCAAGACCTTGCACTCTCTCACTCCCTGTCTTTGAAATGCTTTTACGAGCCAGGGAAACTCCAAACAGTATAGAGAGCATCTGAGCAGAGCTCAGAGGCATCTCTCTCTGCCCAGAAATCCATGCATTTCCACTCATGCTGGACTCTGCAGGGTGCAACCAAGCTCCACATGCTTGGTCCCTGTATACCCAGGGTAGTGCCTGACAACAGCTCCACTAACGAGCCTCTTGGAGGCAGTTTTTTATTAGTAGCAGCACAACTCTGTGTTCTTAAGTCTAAATGACTTCCAGGCTAAGCTAACATGCAACTAGTAGCAAGCAAAATTCCTCCAAGTCAGCTGTGATAGACCCTAAGGAAGCATTATGCTCCTTAGCGTGTGCAGATACACAGACTCAATTCAGGACCACCAACACAAGTTAAGCAAAACTTAAGAACCTAATGGCCTGAATTTTTTCCTAAAGGGTTTGTTTAAAGAATTTTGGATGGCAAGCATGTAAAGGAAGGAGAACTTTGGATGGATCACATTAGTTGATTTAGAAGGCTTTGTATTTCAGTCATGGTCAGAAATTTACCTAGTACAGAATCACAGAATATACTGAGTTGGAAGGGACATGGATCAGAGGCTAACGACTGAGCACCACCTGGGCAAAATTGGTAGACTAGGAAAAGAAATAAGTGTGAAACAGCACTAGCTAGAAGAACTAAGAATAAACTACTCAGATGCACAAGCGATGTATTATCTCCAGGAAGAGGGGTGGGGGTTAAAAATGGTGTGGGAAAGAAACCACGTGAAGTGATGAGTCAGCAAATAATCAGTTAAAACATCTAGCTGTAGCTGTGAGGCACTGGCCTTCTGGAAATCATACTTGGAGCAGAGCCTAATACTCTGCAGCTGCTCTCGTCCACCATAAACTCAGGGGCACCAACTTTGACCAAAAAGCCTGGGCAGACACAGGATAGTCCTATGAAAGTCCTAGAAAGATTCCTATGGGAAGAAAGCCAAATGAGGCACGCAGCTTTCCTTTCCCAGTTCACCAGATTACATGAACACTACTAGCATTTTCTGGGAACCAGTGCAGCACCACAATTATTCCTGTTCTTTAAACAAAGCTCTGCTGGGCTTGGGTGATTAGATGCTTAGAGCTAAGAAGAAGGTGGACTAATTTTATTTGGCAAGGATTCAGATCTGGCAGTACCTGGAGGGACAACAAACCCAAGCAATGTACAAGGGTTTAATGACAGCCCAAGGAAAATTATGAAGACCACAGAATGGCATGAATTGAGAAGCCCACATTAGGCAGCAAGCATGTGAGGGGCTCTCCTGCTAGGTCAGAGGCAGGCAGCAGCAGGTCCTCAGAGGAGGGATGAGGGCAATGAAAGCTGTGCTGGCTGACTCTGCCCCAGCCATCAGGATCACAAACCCAGCCTGCCACATGTCCCATTGGCACTGGCTGGCAGTAAAGTACCACTGATCTAAGCTGTCAAAAGCAGTTTCTTTATTGGTACAAGCAAAAAGTCATCTCTGGGCACTTTAGCTCAAAACATCAAATAAAGCTGATATCCACCAAAGTGTTGA
Organism: Pachyramphus minor; assembly: GCA_013397135.1. Classification (NCBI taxonomy): domain Eukaryota; kingdom Metazoa; phylum Chordata; class Aves; order Passeriformes; family Tyrannidae; genus Pachyramphus; species Pachyramphus minor. Next base: position 149,338 of record VYXB01004796.1, on the reverse strand, counting down.
ATTTGTCCAGGTAGCCAGAAGAAGGTATAAAGACAACAGCCTCCAAAGAAATTAAGCTGCCTCTAACTTGTTATTTTTCAATTACAGCATTTGATGGCTCACTCAACAAAAGGCTAAATACCATCCTGCCCTAGCCCTAAATTTCCACAAGGTGTAACATTTATTTGGCCCCTGACTTCAGCCTTTGCTAACAGCTATTCCTGCTACATGGATTGCATCCAGAGGAGAAAAGTATTTTGGGGAGGAAGTACTCAAATCCAGACACTGGTTCTGAGGCTGTTTGGCCCTCTCCAATCTGCAACTTGTTTTGCTGAACTTTTGAAGGGCATTGAAGAAGATACTGATAGGAAAGTAAGTAGAACTACATTTACGAGAATTCCTTGTAAGCACCAGCCCCTGAAAAATAAACTGGGATACTGCTGCTTATACTAAAGTAGAGATGAAAGCCTTTGGTATATTCCTTTCTCTAAGGATTAGAATATTTTTTTCCCATTCCACATGAAGATTTATAGTGGGCTTTAATTCCCTGTAAAAGAGCAGGGAGTACTCCATTAAGGATGGACATGGAAACTATGCAGACAAGACTGCTGTTGGATTAACATTTACTTTAACTCTAATTTTCTGGTGACACATACAAGTGTTTGAAAATAATAAAGGTTGTCAAAATATTTTCCATAATAAACTCCTACACACAGCACATTTACAAGACCAGCACAGTCTCCTACCCAGCTGGTGCACTAGCTGCTACCAGGATATTGTCTGATTACTAAGATGCCATTGCAGCTTGTGTGGGAGCCTGCCTTCTCACTATATGCTGCAGCATTCCCCCTCCTTGTCCTTACGTTGTTGACTCTCTTACCATGCACAGTGTCCTGCATTCTCACAAGTGGTGGCATTTAGGAAGCAGAGGATTTCTCACGTAAGGGTAAATACAGATCCCAGAGGTATCAACTATCCCAAAACAAAGGCAGACTGAAGGCAGTATACCTGTATACAGGCTCATGTAATGCCTCTGGGCAGGCTGGGGAGGACAACAGCAAGTCACAACTTCCCCACTTTACTCCACACTAACATGGTTACACATACAGGTTGCAAGGATATGGGGGATTTCCATTTTTGCTAAATATCAGCAGCAAGACAGAAAAAATGAATTTAAGATACACTCTCAATTTGAGGATGGCAGATTCATTCTCACCAGGCAAGCTACACCTCCTGCCTCTGGCTTGGGATATAAGCTCTGGAACAAAGATCCTGAGGCTTTTTATTTCAGACCTTCATTTAATGCCCCAGTAAAGCTTCTTCCCTGCTCCCCTCCCCACCCCCCCCCATATTATTAATTGGAGATATAAAAAGAGAAGCAAACAAAAAAGTCCTCAAAAACCCATAACAGGGTGAGGCGCCCATGCTCTCGGCCATAATAACATTCACTAATTAAAACACAAAGCAGCCAGGGCTACAGGATTAATGGACATGGTTTCCTCTTTTCAAGTCTTGCCCACTGACAGATCGCCTCATTCCTTCCTTGCTCTTGAACCTCTCAGAAAAAAAAAATAATCCAGTTTGCTTATCTTACAGTGTGGGGTTGCCATGGAAACTGCATCCCCCTGTGAGATGCTCTGTCATAACATTTCAGCACTGTATGGAAGGCTTAAAGACACAGCATCCTCTGCTCTGAGGGCTCCTGAGCTAGCCAGAGTCTTTGCAGATAAGCAGCTGTCAAACCTAGTGGAAGTCTAAAGTTGGGAGGAAGCTATAAAGAAGTAACAGTAGAAACATTTAGTTGCTCAGTTCTTGCAAAAATCCTCTTATTGCATTGGTAATTAATATTGACCAACAAGTACTTCAGTTTGGTGTAAGACACATTTTGCTCTTTGGAAAATCTGTCTCCCAACAGCCTGTTGAAAGAAAGAGTGCTGGCACCAAAACATAACCCCATCATTCTACCCTGGGGTAGCACAAAGCTCCTCTTTAGTCAGGGTTTTATGTCAGATTAGTCTTTGAGCCCTATTTTCTCAGTCCTTTTGTAAAAAAGGAGGGGAAAAGTAGCAAGCACAATAATTGCACATAATGGGAACTGGCCTCCTATAGCCTGCTCCTTAATTACAGGGATGGCTTCCAGGCTGTAATCACTAGGGGTCCAGATGGAAGTTCTCCAAGCTCTTTGAGGGACAGAATGTGTCAGTTATTAATTAAACATATGAGGCAATTAGCCTCAAAACTTCATAGTAAATCACTACAGCTGTGTTACTTTCACTTTTTCCCTTGGTGAGTGCAAGTCAAATGCACAGTGCATTTCCCAGGGGGGGGTCACAAGAACTGCAGCCAAAAAGCATTCCCAAACAAGACCTTTGTTGTTTGGTAGAAAAAAAAGTGCCTGCAGAAAGCTTGTTTTCAGAAGTCAGCTACTTCACAGTCACATCCCCTCGTGAGAGATGATGGATTCTGTGTACGATAGCTATTCACCACTCAAGCTGCCTGGTGTGGAAAGCAGCTGAACTCTCTCTGTCATCTCAAAACAGCAGCCTAAAGTTGTTCTGGTACAGCAGCAGGACGAAACCATTCCTGCGACTGACGTGGCCCATATTCCAGCATCAGCTATCATCTGTAATTGATTGTTTTGGAGCTTGTCAAGATTTCTATCTTGGTAGACTCCAGCACATGTAGGACTCTATTGCTGGTTGGTCAAACATTTGAGAACAAGATGCTGTGTTGCAATTCTTTGTCTATCTCCAGGTTCAGAAACTAGGCCAAAACCACAACAGTTGTTAAAACCCAGTCAGTGATTTATTCCAGTATTTGTATTCACAGAAAAAACTCAGTCGCATTCAGGCAGCCTGACGTCAGTGCATTGTCAGTCTGCGTTTTACTCTGTGGTTCAGTGCCACAGTTGGACATTCTGTCATCTACAAAACCCTCAGTTAGTTTCCCTACACTTTTCTCACATGCAGCCGACAAATGATGCAATAAGTCATAACTGACAATAGTAAGAATTGGGTGGTGACCTCAGCCCTGTTTTACTCTAACATATAAAGCGCTTGTGTTCCCTAATAATAGAAATGCACGTTAACTTAATATGCTTAAGGTTTATCCCAGAAAAGAAAAAAAAATAAATAAATTGAAAAAGCAAACCTCACCCCAGAAACTAAGTCACTTGCCATCATCCCCTTCTAGAAAGGGGCAAGTAGGAACTTTCGGCAGGCACCAGATTTAAGCTGGATTTCTAAATCGGGTGTAGGAAGTCAAACATTCCTGCCCAGAGCAGTCAGAATGTTACAGCAGAGGCAGTATTTTCATTTTCCCCAGCCAAAAATAATTTAATACGAAACTCAAAAATGAAAATAATTTAACCACACTAGTACATCTAAACCTTTAGGGTCTTTGACATTCATGAAAGCAGGGAAATTGTTCTGTATACAAAGGGTTACCCAAGAGTAACCTGATTAAAAAACAAGCCTCAAAATCAAGCCAAACATCAAAAGAATAATCTCTAATTAAATATGCTGGGGATTTTGTCAGCCTATTACCAAGGTCTTCATGATCTTTTCTGATTTCCCAGGGCTCAGAAAGGAATAGAGACATTAAACATTCTGTGTGTACTTCCAAGAACAGAAATGAAGAAGAACAGACACAAATTGCTTGAAATTCCTCTTAAGATCCTATACCTTGTACTTACAAAAAGGTGGAACTTCAACTTGGTTAACTCAGGACATACTGTCACTGCCAAACAAGCCCCAAGAACACTGCGGCCAAGGAACTTATTTTTTCTGGAGGTGATTGGCAAGGCAGTATACCACTTTGTGATGCACAGGTAGACTGCTTTTCTCCTTCAGACTTTTTCTTTTGTGCTAATGGTTCTGGACCTCTCTGCCTAATTGCACTTCATCCGTGAAGAGAGATTTATAACGGAACATAATTTTGAGGGATTAACTTTGACGCTGGTACATGGCCCAGCAAAAAATTTATATTAGCTGTTGCTCTGGCCAAAGAATAAGAGAGAAGCTTATTACAAAGGCAAACTCCCAAATTAGTGCTGATTTGAACCCCATGCCACTTTACTGCTGTTGATGATGGGAAGTAGCAACAAATATGAAGCAAAAAGCTATCAGGAAACTAGCTGTCAATTTTTATTATTGAATAGGGTGACCGAAGTCTTTGTTCAGGTACAAATCTTAAAGGCAGAATGGACTGAAGACAGACCACAAAAATAACCGGAGCAATAATATGCTCATCAGGGTCCTTACCAAAAGGTTCTCAGGGAACTTCTAGTCCAGTGTGTCCAATTCAGAAGGCTGGGAGAGTATAAGTTTTCTCCCTTCCTCCCTGCTACTCAAGAATTCTCCTAGAAGTTGTGTCCAAGGCAAGGATGAATGCTTTTGGGAGCCACAGCAACATTTTACCAGCACTACTGTCTCTGGGAAGGTGCATAGCTATAGTACATGCACAAGGCAGGGCTACTCCCCATCTCTTGTGTCACCCCAGAGTCATAAGAGCACTTCCAGCTATTTGGAACCATCAGTGGGGACTGTTCTAACCCCAGCCAGATCTTAACTTGAGACTTTTAGATACGTTGTTTAACCCACTGAGACTCTGGTACTAACTCTAACGGCAGCCATCGTGCTTACACTTACAAAAATATGGAGGTAGGAGGTCAGACCTCCATTTAGACTTTTGACCTTCACTGCCACAAGTCTCTTGGAACAAAGTGCAAGTGGACAGGACATCAGCTAGAAACAAGCTGTGAACTTAAAATATGGCTTAAAATATTGCCAGTGCTATGATTCACTACCACTGTGATATCACTAACAGACGTAAACCACTACAAGCAATGGAAGAGAAACAAATCTGGAAAAGCAAGATAAACTGGGCCCCTTCCTAGTATTCAACAGAAGAAAGGAGGATTCTTTAGGATCTGTCATCTGAAAAACACCCAAAAGCACAAGACAGACTTAAATATATACAACATGATGTACTTAATAGAAAACAAGGCTAGAAACTCTGCTCTGGAAAGGTCATGACACGTTGTAACCAGAACGTTCACAATGATCACATTTAGCTTCATGTCAAGGGATCCTGGCTCCCCAGATCACCTGAACAGTTTTCTGTTCCCTGTGCTTTCCTATTTCTGCAAGTGGTTAAAAACTTTTTTCCTTTCTCTTTTTATGCCTTATGGATAAGAGGCAACTTCTCTGATGGAAGTGTCTTGTAGGACTCAAGTGCCCATTTACACAAAATAATTTCTCCTGAAGGCTTCTTTCAAAAGCAGGCTAATGCCTTCCTCAGCTCTCACTGAAATCAGCTGTATTTCTTCTACCAAGTTGCAGGCTGGAGCCATCTTAACTGAAATGGTGTGTATATACATAAAGTTTGCCCATCATTTTCACACATCCTCTCAGGATTAATCCAACCAAATAAAGACTGTTATCATAGATAATTGAAGACCCATAAAAAATGAGACAAATCTCCTTGCAACATGTCTAAGAGTTTACAAGTAAAATATTTCTTCTTATTCTTTCATTTTCTACTGTTTGATACTATGCTTCCCATGAGGATTAGTTGTTGACCTCAGTGATAAATCTCTCCATATAATCTCTCTTCAAACTACTATTTAGCAAGACTTATTTCCTCTGTTCACATTATGCATGACCATTCTTATAGCTGAGTAGAGCTACTTTATGGTGAACACTCGATTATCCCAACATCTCCAACTGCTACTGAAAGGGAGCAGGGCAGTTGGAGGCATCAAGGGAGAGGCTTGTCCTTAGATCAACTCTGATACAGGAAAGCCTCGCCTCAGTCATATCACACAGTCCTGAGCATGGCAAGACCAGGCTGACAGTCTGGGCCTGACAGCCCTGTGACATCCCTTCTGTTCACTTGCTAATAGAGTATAGAAAAGCTTTTTGTGGTACCTGGCACAAGCCATAATAGTAACTTGAGATAAGCTCATACTACACTTACTTTGCTAGTGTTTGGTCTAATGGAATACTTCAATAAATTGTCAAGGTAGACCCCACTCACCAGGAAATGCTCAGATTAGACAGGCACAGGTACCTTTAAGGATTCAAAGACCTACTTGGTAGTTTTGCTGAAGAGTAACTGTGACTCACCACTCTGCAGACTGGTGGGTCAGTCCAAGGTACAGCATGAGAGGACTGCTTGACATATATTTAGAATGATAGCTTCAAAATTGTTATTATGCACTGAATAAGCAGTACCATGGGTGACAGATGGGAGGGTTGCATTAAACAGGGCAGGTGAAGCCATGAACTGAGGGAGGTAAGGGAACAAATACATGGTTATATCATGCACTGCAAGCACTACACAGGGCTAACACTGGGGAAAGGGAGCAGGCAGGAACCACAGCTCACTAGCCCCTCCATAAGAATCTGCTCCCAGCCTCCCAAAGTGTGCTTTTCCTATATCAGCCAACAGCTCCTTAATGTACAACTTCACCATCAACACCACAGCATGGGGGGTGATGCATCCAATCAAGAAGGGCTCCAAAGTGCCGCACCAGCAGAAGTAGCTTAGTAAATTACAAAACTCTCCTCAGTACCATTACAGAAGAAGAACAGCTGGAGACAAGATTCTGCAATATGAATGGCTCACAAAGGAAGTGAACACCATACAGTCATCATGGCTTGGCTTCGCAAATGAAGATTTTGAAGGGCACTACCTGCGCTTGCTGCAGGCTCCCTGATGGCTGAAAAGGCCAATGCACGACAGACAAGTCCAGTGGCAGAAGGGACAAGAGAAAGATTCCTCAGGCGGCAACAACTGGACGCAATCTATATAACAAAGCACATTTAATGTATGTATAGCTGTGGTGTCTGGTAACATGAGAGCCTATTAAAGGGCCAAGGGGTGCCAAAAATACACTTCAAGTGAAAAAAACCAAAACATAACCACAACAAAAGCCACAAGAAGTCACACACGTAATGGAGAAGGGGGAAAAAAATAAATTCCTACACACAAGGCCATAAAGCATACAAAGGGGTCTTCAAGACTACAAGCTGGACATCCATATCTTTGGCATGTCAGCAGGGCCAAATAAAATACACCATGGCTAGGTCCAAGTAAGGGGATATTGCATTGCTGTGTGTGGATGTAAAATCAAATTCTAGCAGCAGCATGGCCACACCATCCTACACATCTAAGGCTCTGTTTACTGGATGCCCTGATGTAGTTATAATATTTCCAGTTCCAGAAGCACTTTTCTAAACACTGTCTCTGGCAGCTCTTTAGTGCAGTGTAGGCAAATACTTTTAAATAGCTTTTCTATGTCTTTCTATTTCTCTTCCTCTCTTTCTGCAAGTCTGTTTCTCTCTTTGTAAAAAGGGGAGCAACATCAGTTAAGTCATCCAGCAAATGGAAGTGGTTATGGTTTCTGCTAAAAGGGACGCTACAGCCATGAAGCTACCACAACAATTAGTGATCTGAAGTCTAATGGAGCAGGAAGCAGCAAACTCTGCAATAAGTTTTAGAGAATATCCACACTAAGCACACCAAACACACATTAGGCTAGAAGAAGGCCATACCAAATTCAAGGTCCCCAATATGACCTTTACGTGTGCCTGAAAGAACTTGCTTCATTCAACACCTTTTAAGCCTGATTGAATCAGACAGTCTCAGCGGTTCCCACATAGGAGGCATGCAAGTTCCGCTGCTATGAGCACTCTCTTCAGCGGTATACCCTGGCCCTTTAAGCTTTGTTTAGGTATCACGCTCAAGAGCTATAGAGCTTCATTAAGCTATCCAGGAATACGGGTCTGATTGAGCCAGACAACATCTCTACAGCAGCACCACCACCACTAAGGGCAGAATCACATTTTGGTTTTCATGCAGAGCTGGTGACAGCAGCTGGTAACCCAGACCAGAAATCAGGAGCAGTCATTAGCAATGCTGGTTCTGGCACAGACCTCCTTATCTGTACAACTGCTTTGGCAACTCCCAGGGCAGCCCGTGATACCCCTGTGTCTCAGCTTTCTCACCCACATAACAGGGGGAACACACATCATTTCTGTATCTCTCTGGAGTGCTGCATTACCTATGGTTTGCTTACTGCCACAAACAGACCAAACAGTACATTTCCTCAGCTAAGCACATCAACAGACAAGTTCTAGTCTCAACTTGAAGGATATGTGGAAAGTTAACATCTTTGAGCCTCCTTTATACCCACCAGCAAAATCCACCCACCCCTGTAATTTGCTTTGAAATAAGGGAAAAAGCATTAATTGTTCAGAATTATTTGCTGGCTGAACACCTAAGAATATACATTCTCTGCAGACACGAACTTGCTCTGTCCCAGGGCTTGGGAAAGTACCAGTTTCACGGGTGCATATCACTATCTTTCAAAAGCCTCACCGAAGCATGTATGACATGAACTTGCCTGACTAAACTTAAGACTTTAAACCAGAACAAACATATAAATGTGAAATGCACAAGACCCGTCTGAGCAAGTTACTTTCAGATGATTTTCCCGTGAACATCTAACAAAACTGGAGTTTACATTAAATATACACTGAGGATTTTATCTTTCTTTTGGGGCAATCAACATCTGAGTTCCTCTGCCCCAGGAGGTATTAGCACAATCCACTCTGATTAGACTCAGAAGGGGGAGCAAACAGACAATTACTCAGATAACAATCTTATCTGAGGACAGAAATGAGATTAGTGGCCTAACTGCAGTGATTCTTCCCCAGATACACTGTTAAAAAGACTGACTAACTCAGCATGGGACAGAGAAGGAATTTCCCTGTGGAGCCTGTTGGCAAGTAAAGTGATGTGCAATTCTTCCCCTACTGGTCCTTTTCCAGCATTGAGAATTATCTGTTGGGACCAAGTGGCCATGACCAGCACAGGTTCCAGGTTAAATGTCTTCCTGATAATGGAGCAGCTGGGCAATTTCTTCCTTCTAGTTTTCTGCTGTTACAGGACCCTTCCCTGTCAACAGGAAACATCTCCATCCTGCTGGCCCTCCTATTATTTCATTTTTGCAAGTCTACTTTCAAAATTCTCAGATGGCAGAGCACACATCAGCTTTCCATGAACTTAATGACAAATGTTATTGTGAAGGCCTCCTTAAACAGTTTTGATTTTACTTCTCTAACTTGATCTCCTTCTTTTTAGTTATTCTCTTTACAATAGCCAATCTAAGTCCTCTCCTCTGGGTGTTTACAGCCTTCAGATGTCTGGAATGATGCCCAGTAACAAACAGGGCAACATGAAGGGATATTAACAGAACTTCTCCACGATAAGGATCCCAAATAAGTCTGCACATTAATCTCACAAAGACAAGATAATTAATACAGTAACAGGTCAGAAGCCAAACTGCTCAGAAGGTTGCTTACACCATGCCTACGCCAACAGGTTTACACAAGGGCCTTACAAGTATTCCCTGCAATGGACACCTCAGACCAGTCTTGAGATGCCAACTTTGTTCCTGATAAATTCAGATGCTGTAAACTCTGCTCTGCTCCTGCGTGGGTACAGGGAGATGGGGCATCTTCAGCAACTGAGCTATGAGTTTTGTATCTCCAGTATCATTTCATGAACTTTTTTCGTTACCAAATTGCAGGAAGAGGACAAAGACCTACAAAACACAGATTCACCAGAAATGCTATGCCCAAAAGGAATAAAAATTTCAACAGTCTGGGTAAATCAAGCTGATGACAATTTGAAAACTGATCAAAAGTGCTAGCAAAAAGGCAGAGGGGTAAATTTACTTCCTGCAGTATGTGACAGCATCGTGCTTCAGTATTTGCAGTTTTCTTTACACATCTATTTAGACTAAGATGAATAACCTTATAAAAATACAGAAGTAAGCAGCAGAAAAAATGGGCCAACTGCTATACTTCTGCTTTGCTGATCTGAATCCGCAGCATTTATTTAGTTATAATACTTCATATAGGAAGGTTATTTATATAGACAGGGATTTCTGGAATTCTGCAGGATTAGTCAATCCACAGTATTCTCAGTGCATGAATTTTAGCATCAGAATTACACTGCCTGGATATTCAATGCCTAGAGTAAATATTTGGGTTGATGAAGGTTAAACAGATTAGTCAAGATGAAGCCAGGGTTCTCTGCTTATTTACACAGAAGCTTATTAAATATTGCTGCTATTCATTTAAGAAGTCTAATTTAAAAGAAAAACCCACAAAAGCAACAAACAAAACATACTTACCCAACCTGAAGTGAGACAGCACCAAGATTTCTATCATCTTCAGCCTGGGTATGCATGTGACAAAGCCACACACTGAATCACAAATCTCACACTCCTTGGCCTCCTTATGGGAAACATGCAGAGGAAACAACAGCTTCAGCACAAGCTTGCTGCTCGAGTTTCAGCTGCACCAGGGAAATGGGATAAACAACACCCCTCCCGGTTCTATTCAAAAACAAGAGGGAAATAATTGGTGTGAAAACCATTTGCAGCTCAGTTACACTTTTGAGATGTGAAGAGGCAGTTATGCACAAGGCTGTCTGAGACCTGATCAAGTCCATAAGTCCTACAGTGGAGAGGATTTCCAAACCTACTCAGCAAAGCCACACATTAGCTTTCATCAAAATCAGCAATAAATTCCACTCCATTACAGCCAGAGCGGCGTTAAACTAGGTCCAATTCCTAAGCCCACCTGCTGCATCCTCCAAGCTTGCAGTCACATTTTTCTGTGGCATGTCAAGTGCCTGATTCAAAGCCCCTCCACTGCCAATAGGTTTTGGATCAGCTGGTGAAGGACCACTAGTTAAGCATTAGAGCCAGAAGGCAAAACTTTGATTTCGCTCTTTGAGACACGTAGATTAAGTTTGAAAGCAAAAGGACAAGCCAGGTACAACAGGTACACAGCTAGCACAAGCTAAAAGGTTGAGGAGTAGCAGGCAGGTATTAGCTCACATTTCTGTCCATTTGTTAAGTTTCAATTTCTGAAAAAAAATTTATTGAAAGGAACAGACATTAAACAGTTTTCTATTAAGGCATCGGGAAAAACCCACTTGTTTGCAGAAAACTATTCCCACTTGCTGGCCTTCCAGCCTTCACTACTGTGCACCTCCAGCCCCACTGAGGTTGTGTTTTGTTTACCATGCTCAAGAAAATTTGCATGCACATTTTAGGCACTTTGGAAGAAGAAAAACTGCTTCCCGTCCAATCCACGGTTACTCTGAACAGATGTAACATTCCTAAGAAGCTCTCAGCTGACTGTCTTTGAAGTCTGAAGAAAAGGGGGGGGAGGAGGGGAAGGAGGAGAACAAAAAAAAAAAGCTCGACCTTGAAAGCTACATTTCTTCCCTTAAAAGAAGTAGTCTTTTAAGGGAACTCTTGTGCAAAATAAAAAGCAAATTCTCCAGATCCTTATCTCATGCTATTTTTGAGAGCCTTTTCTTTTGTTCCTTTGCTTTTGTCATATTTTGGATTAAAGGACTTTCATAGACACAGCACCCGTGCAAGTGGACCATTCACCATACCGAATTTGTGCCCTCCATTCCAGCCAGGGCAAATCCTCCCATTTCAGCTTTTCCTTTTCAGGAAAAACACAGCCTCAGAACCAAGCATGACATGGAAGATTTTACAATAGACATCTTGCAAAGAGGAGTTCTGCAAAGGTAAAGCATCGACCCAAAGTGAATTCCCACCCACAAGCACTTCCACGGCACATCCCAATCCCACCTTGTGATGGGTCGGGGTCTGGACAGCACTCATACAGCACATAGACTTTCACACAGACAGCCCAGGGAGCCACACTGTAACCTCTCACACGGCCACAGCTGAAAATATCATTATTTTATCCGACACAGCTTGCACTTACCCCAAAATTGTCAGTGGGGACTAAGTTAATTTTAACATGGCAAAAAGGGGCTGCTATTCCTATTTTGCTTCTCTCTTCTGCTATGTCCTCGGCGTTCTTCTCCTCCTCTCTCAAGCTCAGCTCCTCCTCTGTTTGCCTGCCCTATTAACCTTCTCCATATCCCACCCACCCAAATTTGCACATTATTAGGCATCCAGGGCCTTTTGTTCAGGTCCTTAAACAAAAGCATGGCTACCGCATTTCCTGGCAAGAGGTGCCTTATCCCCAGTCATCACTTCGGGCAGCTCTAATAGACTCATTTCTCCCAAACACAAAATCAGGCCACACCAGACAGGCGAATTCAAGGACATGTCCTTTCCCGAATTCCACAGAGCAAGATAAGCCTGTGAGCCTTGTGCTTATTTTATCTTAACTAAGTGGCTTCCCCCATTTTCCCACTCAGTAAAAAACTAATTATTTACCACTGAGGCACGGAATAGGTTAAAGTTTCCTCTCTCTTGTCTCAGTTCCCTTTGCAGATTAGGGAAAAACAATGAAGTCTCCGCACTTTGTGATATTGCTAATGCTTCCTGTGGGGATAGCAGAGCTGGCTGAAAAGAGGATTATGATTACAGTTTAAAAGGAGTGTGCACTGTACTGCCGCAAGAGGCACAGGCTTATCAGAAAAGAAACTGAGCTGCCCCCAAACTATGCACGTGGGACTCCTGCCTGCCTTCAGTTCTGGCTGATGGCTCTGCCTCAGATCACACACCAGCTTATCAGGAGTGATAAAGCAGCAGCTGAGCTTGGAGGGGCTGGTGGGGGTAAATGAGTAACACAGTGCAAGCAGCTTGCATACGTTCACCATCACAACACACCGTAATGTTTACAGCTCATCCCACTGCATTCATCTGCAACAAAACACCGGGCTGGCCAGGGCACAGCAGAGTGCAGGGGCTGTGTATTCCTGCACTGCAGAATTTGGAAAAAAAAAAAAAAAGTGTTGGTGGAGCTGTAGTAGCTGTGGTGATGTTGTCTGGCCTTCCCCAGGCAAGGCTGCAAATCCTTTAAAAAGCACAGCATCATCGGTGAGATCTGCTCTAAGCAGAGTCTTTGAGGTGCAGCTTCTAGTGCCAGTGAAGGGCCTCTGTCAGTCTCACTGCTGAGCACAGAGTGCACACAGTTAAAGGAATAAAAAATTACCACTGTGCATTTGTAAGACATATTTCTACCACTCTGGGCTCTCTAAGGTACCATGAGTAAGACAGCAGTTTACTCACATCCATACACCTCTACCACCACAATTGCTTTTTTATAAAACCAAGGCTTTAGCCAAAACAGTGATGAAAATTCTTTGACTTCAAGGAGTGCTTAACCTATGTGGCAGGATGTACCTACTGATTGGTGCCCAGATCACTGTGGCATTTTCTTTCCCTTGTACAGCTTAGCCAGCATGAAAACCTGAGTCCTCTTTGTAGGCACATTCTGATGACGCGTGAGAGGATTTTGTTGTTGCCATTGCTTTGATTGTTTTTTTGTTTGGTTTGGTTGTTGTTTGTTTCTTTTTTAAAACTCTATGCCTATGTTTGCTCTTCTCCAAGTAGTTTGTACAACTGATGCAAGCTGAAGTTATCAGATATTCCCCCTCACCCCTAATTCTGTTTGGAGGGGTTTAATAGCTCCCTATCTGCTTGCTAGAAGGCTAGAACAGCGAGCAATAGGATTAATGCATGTTCTCCTGGATTTTTACAGGCTTAGAAATCTCTGAGCTTCACTCCCACAGGCCTTACCCAGTATGGCACTGGCTCATTGCACACTGCTGTTCTAAGCAGTCTTTGCCACCTCCCGCCACACACCAGAAAAACAACAGACTGAACCTTCCAACCGGTCATAACACTGCACAAAACAACAGGTTTAAGTTGCTCACAAAGCACTTCCATGTGCATGTTTTAAACCAAGCTGTTTGACTCCTGCAGAGGGATAAGGTCTCTTAGAGTCAGTGAAAGTTGGATGCTTTCAACTAACCGAAACAAACCTTTGTGTGTTGGTACAGTTCATGCATCTCTGCTAACCTTTGCTGCTGGGTGCCAAACTTGCTTGGGTTTCCTCTTTATGCACTGTTCCTTAACACTAATCTGAGAGGAGGGAATGGAACTGAAAGTCCAAAAATTCACCTGGGTTATGGCTTTTAAAAACAGAACAGAAGCTTTCCCATCAACCTGCCTTCGACCAACTTGTGCTTTAAGGGACCTGTAAGCCCCAGCAGAGACCTCAATTCCAGGTGACCAGTCTGTGATGCTCCCTTATACTCTGACAATAATGGGGGCAGAGACATTGCAATTCTAATTTCAACTCACTGATTTTCAAGTCTTAAGTCATCATGTAGGCTCCGAGGCTTGGGAATGCAAAGCTTCAGTGTGGTTCTCAATTTCACATGCTGAAAGCCAGGTGACTTAAGGTATGCAAAGAAACTTCATACCTCAGAAAAAATGTCCTGCTTGATGGTGTTTTAAAAATTATCTAAGAAGATTAACAGGATTATTTGAGAACAGGTTCTACACAAGGCAACAGTGAGAGGAATGACAACCTTAGCAAGGAGGACCAACACAGGAGGAGCAGGCAAACAATCCAAAGAAATCTATTGAGGTGAGGGTTGAATAAGTAGGCTTGAGAAAAAACAAATTGATAAGAGTGGATTCACGTCTAGTTAAACGCACTTCATCACCATCTCCACAGAAAAGTCATTCTTTTTAGCAACATGGATATTGAATTGTATGAGCAGCATTCCACAAGCTTTCCACTCAAATCTGCTCAATATGTCTCTGCTCCTTCCAGCCTCAGGGGCTCAGATAGAGACCTTGACTGACAGTGACATACATCATCATACTATAGAGGCTCTCCATAAACAGGACCCATCCACAGCATGGGCTGTTGATTTAAAACAAAGGAAAAGCAGACACACTTTGTCAGGCTGTCACTAGCAGTGATGTAGAGAGAAAACCATTTTGCAAATGATGGCTCTTAATGTTTGGGCAGAACCAACCAAAACTGCTATCCAAGAGAAAGCTGTAAGAAGCAAGGAATCAAAAGTACTTTTACAGGGAAACTTTACACCTCTGTCCTGTTTGACAATGTAGGGCTGAGCCTGCATAAAGTCTACTTTAATGGATTTAACCCAAGATGAAAGTTATTTAGATAACTATCTATCTTCCAGTAGGGATTAGGTACACAGAAAATTGCATTGCAGTCACAATAAACAGAAGCAGCATCAACAATTCATGATGAAACATGTTTTCCAATATGGGCCTTAATGTCAAAGGCAGTGATTCATATTACGACCTGCACAGACTCACCAATGCATTTCTCACCAGTCATCTCTACCACAGAAACAAAAAAAGAGGCTAGACTGAACTCCAGGAGCACCACACTTCTCTGGCCTCTTGAGCCTCCTTACCTGAAGGATATGGAGCACTCTCAAAATTTTAAACTGGGGAGTACTTGCGGCCTTACTTGTATTTGTCTCACTCTGCCTATACAGACACTTTGGTATACCAACTCTCAGAATGCAATTTATACATTTCTAAAATCAATCAGAATTCCTAAGCTTTTACAAAAAGAAATGAAAAATATTACTCTCAAACAGCCATCAGACCTAGAAGCCTAGGTGACTGTCACGTATTAAAGAAATTAAAAGGCTGCATTTGAGATAGGGATGGGAAGAGCATACGCTATCTTGAAAGGCTCCGATTAAAGCACTCTAAGTATCAAAATTCAATTTCTTTCAGGTTTTGCAAACAACAGCCTTGAGCTGAATGCTGCCAGCCTGCCTGCAGCCTTTGAGGAGATTAGGTTATTACCAGCCAACTACGAGAACCTTAAATCCAGTATTAATCCTAATTCCCATTTAGCCACATCTTCATTGTGAAATGAAAGCTGGCTGTGCATGAACTTGCACATGCATTCTCCCATGTGCAATGATAGGTGTCACAAACAACAGATGCTAAACCTCATGTATGTTTAAGAAACCTGTTCCAACCATGGTTTCCAGAAAATCCTAGTAAAAGAGAAAGACTGGAGCTGGAAGAAGAGTTTGCCATGCTGGAATGGTTTTTGGGAAATGATGTGAATGGGGCAATTTTCAGCCTGAAAGCTTTTATCAGTCAATAACAGGAGATTTCAGCCCTGGCTTGGAAGAAAACAGGATGCACAACCAAATCACAAGAGCACAGAAACACCTGTGATCCTGACTCCATAATCATGCTGCAGTGGTGTTGGCAGCATCTCTCCACCAGTACCAAACCACTGGCACTGCAGAAAGCACTGTCATGGTTACTTTGTCAGGTTTTTGGGGGTAAGAGACTCAACATTCCCTCTGAGCAAGCCCTTGTTCCCCTCTCCTCCTAGAGGTTCTGAAGCTTGCATGGCCCATCTGGGCACCCTCAGACTATGATTTCCAAGGAATCAGGTCAGACCAAGCAGAGGCCTCTCCACTGCCCACCAGAACAAAGGCATCTCCTGCAATTCTTAGTCTCCTCAGGTTGAGCTGACACAGATTTGCTACAAAAGCTTTTGCTAAAGTTAGCTCTTCCTAGTGTAAAGACCAAGGAGCCAAAGTGTTATCCTATGTCCTTTCTAACATCATCTTACACCAATTCTCTTTCAAATCCCATTATGGCAGCCAAATTGGGCATGGTGTCAGGCTGCCAAGCTTGCTGAATCATCCATGGCAAGGTCAGAGCATTCAGTACCGTCTTGTATTCCTAGACAAGGAATACTGATCCCAGAGGCAAACAAATGAAAGTGAGAACAGGCTGCTGCTTGGTCTGCTATCAAATGGGACAATTCATTTAAAAAGAAGTTCTCACAGATATTTGCAAAAAAAAAAACCACATTAATTTTTCCTGTGCTTAAAGCACAAGAATTCATTGCAGATGAAAGGAACTTTTCAGGAAACGCATTCCCAAGAGAACAAAAATGTGTTTGGCACCACTGCCTATTACAGGCAAGAGAACCTCCCTGCTGGCAAGGGAGTCAACATTTTCCTGCTGGAAAAGGCAATCTGGTTTTTTAAGTAGGTACAGTAATTGCTGAAAACCTCTACTTCCATCAATGCCAAATTCAGCCACCCGAACTTCCCAAACTAAAAATGTGATGAGATTTAGGGGCTACATTCTCTAATTGGGGGCACGACTATATTTCCTTCTCCTTGCAATTGGCTACTACATATTGCTTGGTCACTGGGACACTCAAGTGGAGGTCCCAATAAAGTTATGGTACTCTGCAGTAACCATAGGCTAAGCATCAGCTGAGTTGTGGTAGCTCTCCATCTGCAGGCTCATCCCTTGCAGCTGATGTGAGGTAATTTAATTTAGCAATGATAGAGTTCAGCTAAATTGCATTACCTTTGATTTGCCGTGGGCTAAGACCACACACATGGACAACAACCACAGCTCATCCAAAAACAGGTAATTTGACTGAGTGCCTGGCTTTGGCAATACTGCAGACTGGTTCCTATAGACTTTCAGCCTAAATTCAAGCCAATATTTGATCCAAGCACCTTCTCTTTCCCAGAAGCTGTCCTACCCATCATGCTGGTGCATGTCCTGAGGCAAGGTGCCTTCAATCCTGGGAATCTGGAAACACAGAGATTCTTGGTGAAAATAATTACTGCTGCACTGAACTCAGAAATCTTTCAGAGCACAACAAGTCCAATATTCTAAACCTCCATTTCTCCAATAGGAGAGCACAGGTATGTCCAGTCTGAGCAAATGGGGAACTTTCCCCGTTTACTGTCATGGGCTGCATCCCCTACAACCATCTCATCTCAGAAACATGCAAAGAATCCACAGCCAACTCCTTTAGGATGGCAACTTTCAAGAAGCAACCTTGAAAACCACAAACTGTAGTTTCTGTTAAATCAGCATTTCGGCACCCCTTCTTTCCTCATCCAGTCAAAAGAAAAGAGAATTACAGCTTTAAAATTATGCAGGCCTCTAAAAAGTATAAAGAAAGAAGCCAGAGGTTCCTATTCTATTTCAAAATAAAGTGAACACCTAAACTGCTTATCAAAGAGGGTGACCCATTGCCTTCCAATAAACAACCTTTACAGACCATGTCTGCATATCCCACTCCCCGCTTTGGCCAGCCCAGCAACCTGCTTCTCAGGCTTATCCAAAGACCTGACTCTTCATGACATGTTTCTTCAGAAACAGTAAAGGATTTTGTTTTGCATTTGTGTTTAGTATTTAATCTGTGGAGATTAACTGCATACTTAATCACAGAAGTGACATTGACATGTTGCATACATACATCCCACTGTAAATCCTACTTTTCCCACTATTAACACCTTCAGCTTCTAGCATGGAAGGGGAGGTTATGGTAGAAGAACGCAGCTCAGGCTTCCTTCTCTTTGCACGTACAAAAACCCAAATGGAAAATGCAAAGCAGTTGCAAAACTTAAGATTTATGTCTGCAAAACAACTTGGGCACAATGAGAGCCACCTATTTATGCATGCAATCTTAAATTTTCAAGATTAAGCAAAATGTACTTTCTGTGAGAAATAAGTAACCAAGCTAGAAGAAGGTATTGAGATTTTTTTTCCAGTGATTGCACACATTTCAGGGGGAATAAATCCTTATTTAAAAAGTATTGTTTGCAATATCTAAAGCTACTCATTGAGAAATGTAAGATTCAGAGAGAGCAGAGTCCACGAAAAACAGCCTTAAAACAGACATGAGATTGGAAAATATTTTGTAACTATCCATGCTGGGAAAAACACAAGGGGACAGGGTGAATATCTATTTCTTCTCCCAAATATATAAATACACACACACTGACTCAAAATAACAAATTTGCTAAAAGCCACACAGGAAATCATGGTCAACACAATTCGTAGTGCATATCACCAGCCATATTTTCATATAATTTCAAACAATCCAAGTTAAAACAGTTTCCCCTAAAGCTGATTTCCCCAGTGTCCTATCCAGTCTAGCTCAAGATACCCCAAGCAATACAACACTGCAACATAGTCATGCCATATGAGAAAGGAAAAGCCTATTCCACAGTCTGTCACTGCTACCCAGTCTCTTTGCCTTATTCCATCTGTGTCTCCCTAGTCCCAACCCCAAACAAATCCCTGTAGCAATCATTTTCATACTGCCTGCCCTTGCTCCAGCCCCCAGGTGGTACATCTTGGCAACCATAGTCTTCATCTGCAAAACGGAAAATCCTGATGCTTTGAAGATATGAAGTAAACTAGCAGCTCATACTTAACAGTAAACATGCCTTAAAAATAACAAATAAATAACATTACAAGTTCACTGCAACCTGAAAGCCATAAGCTTAATGGCAAAGATAGCCCTGCAGCTCAGTGATTCAGGCTCTCCTGAGGGCAAAATTGCCTGGCTAGTCCTGATTAAAAAGATAAGCACAGACAGACCCATTGCTCTAACATATTTCAGAGTCAGCTAAAGGAATGACTGAGCCTCATGGGTTTAATAACATTCACTATTTCAGTTATTTATATCGTCAGTTATCCAAGTATTTACCTGGCTCCAAAGCAGAACATTAACAGAATCTCTCTAGAGTTGAATGAGATATCCCTAACACGTCAAAAACCTCAGCCAAACACCTAAATAAATGGAACAGCCATTCCTCACAGACACACACAGTACCCCATGAGGAAGATGCCTGTTTGCCTCCTGCACAGACTTAACCAGCCCAGCCACTTTGGGAAGCAACAGCAGAGCAGCCATGGCAACACAGAGCCACTGTAAACAGTATCTGCTCAGCACCCTAGATTAGCCTTGCTGCCCAGGTCACAACAGCCATGCAGAAAACATTCCCAGTGCTCTGACCTGTGTCTCCACCCAGAGCCCATGTCTTCCCTTGCTCAGATGGTGAGGCAAGATACCCAGGAGAATCAGAGTCTCCTTGGTGAAAACCTGGAGTAAGCTGGGGGCATGCCTGTGCTGCTGTAGGACACTTGTGTTCAATCTGTGCAGGTAGGATGGTCCACCCTGTCCCAGAGCCACTCAGTTATGTGCTTGACTGGACAAGTTGCTCTGACAGTGTCAGACCTCCTCATGTCATGGCAGCCACACAGACTCTGCCACAACAGAGATGTCCATGACACTGCAGGCAGGATGCATGTCCCAAAAATTATGGGGAAGCAACAGGACTCCACACTGCTACCTGAATTACTCCAAGAAGGGGCTGCAGAAGTCATCAAGCCACTGCAACCTGGCTCCGGATTAATTTTTTTTTTTGAGGGTGGAGGTGGGCACCAGAGGGGAGCTTCTCAACCCTGTGCTAGCCTTTCCTGCAGGGTGCTGGTTGCAGGGAGTATCTGCCCTACACCACACCTGTAGATAGGCTTAACTATGCATACAGAATTGGTCTGTATCACTCTTCCTTATCAATGGGAGAAGTTGTGGCTAACTGGCGAAAAGCTATTTAAAACTTAATTTCTGACTGAACTGTCCTTTTGCAGTTGAGTAGCATCAATTTTCATTTCCCCTCCATCAGCTCGGTATGTTGAAAGGGTTAAACAAGACAGCACAGCCATTAGCATTTTGACAGCTTTCCACACATGTATAGCAAAAAGTCTTTAAAATTCATTGTACTGAGATAATCCTTCAAGTCTAGCATTTCCTCCTCAGCTTGAGGCAACCAACTGGTTTCCCTCCCCTTAATACCTTAATAGAAAGCTCCAAGGAGTTGCCAAGGTAGAAGTTTCAAATATGCTTGAGAAAAGCAGAGTCCTAAAGTTCAGGAGATGTCATGTAAAGTGTCTGGGGTTTAATTAAGAAACAACTACAGAGGCATCATCTTAAATACTGCAGCCCCCTAGAGATCCTAGCTTCTATACATCACAGCTCGCAACACATGCACACACTGTTTTCCTTCCAAAATGCTGAGCACACATAGCCCCCACTAATTTCAGCTGCCATGGAAGGTACTCAACATCTCTGAAGAACAAACAAATTAAAAACCTTAACCCTTATTCCACACAACTTTAGGGACCTGAGCTCTCATGAAGATCAAGGCTGAGTTTTTTTAACAGTATTACAATCTTGAGAACAAAGCTGCGATTTTAAACTGCACAATTCACGCTAATACTTAGTAGCTCCACACCTGTGCCTGGGAAGTGTTTTTGCTGGTTTCATGTTTTGTTTGGGGGGTTTTGTGGTTGGTTTTTTTTTGGTTTGTTTTGGTTTTTGGTTTTTGGGTTTTTTACAGCATGTGCTGTTTTAATAGCTCTGAATCACTTTCTCAAGGAAGCACCCAGGAGTGCCTCAGGGCAGAGAAAGCAGCAATCTCACTTCGTGGCTTTGATTAGGATTGCTGGCAAAAAACAGGCAAATGCTTCAGCACCACATCACTCCTCAGATACCTCTAAATGGTAGGACTCAAGGAGTCACTAACTTGATAAGGACTATTAGGCCTGATTATATCCTCTCTGCAAACACTATTTTGTGGGGTAAACAGTCTGAAAAAGCCAGTCAAAGGAAAATGCTTTTTATAAACCTGTGCACTTCTAAGGTAGTTTAACAGGTCACAAGTTGACATTTAAAAGAAAGCAAGAGTAGCAGAAAGTGCACTGCAGTACAATGTGGAAAAAGGGGCTTTAGATCCCAGGGCCACTACCTGTAGTGTCCCATACTCTAATGTATATCCCAAACCACAAAATATTATTTGGCTGAGGTAAGAATTTCCCCCCATACCCAAGTTCTTTCAAAACTTCAGAAGATCTTTGTTTTCTACGAGAAACAACCAACCAAGCAATCTTTCCCCCTTCACCTCCCCCAAAAAACCTAAACAATCCACAAATAGAGCTTCATTTACAGAGAAAAAAGGTGTTCTATCCAAATTTAGTAAATACACAATTAACACAGGGAAAAGAAGAAAAGGCCTTAACCATATACCACTGAGTTACTTGGGACATTTGGCTCCAAGAGCACAGCAAAGCCATTTATTTAGCTGGGAAAAGTCTTCCTATAATACAAGAAATACTCCCTTCCCATTTTTTAAACCTGAGATGTATTTTCTAGGAGCGGAATTTGGATAGGTGCTATTCTCTTATTTTCTAGTCTGTTACAACTTCCTTCAGCAAGTTATTTAGATTTCACATACAATCAGTAAAATGGGAATTCTCTGCCTCAAAAAGGTGCTACAAAGATACAATCCATTTGCAACTGAGAGATGTTCAGATAACGTGGACCACACAGAAACTCGATAAAGAAGTGGTAGATAATCACTGTGACAGGAAACAGAGAGGCTACATCTGCCAGAAAAATTCTGAGCAACTGACTCATTCTGGTGGGCTAGTACATGGATAGTTCAGATGCCTGCCCAATCTGTTCACTCAGGCACGCTGCACTGTTTCATTATCCACCAGTCAATCTCTGTTTTATATCTGGGGCCATAGACACAATAACAAATACTACTGGCAATGCAAATCCTCTTTCAAACACATTTGCAGTAATCGGAAGGGTGAGAAAATTACCTTATCACCAGTTCCAACAACTGCATCTGTTTCGCCACCTCCTTGCTAAAAAACAGCATATCTGGACAAATCCTCGCTTTACTAGGCAGAATTCATCCCCAGGAAACATGCTTAGGGACACTGGAACAGGAAAGGGAAAGGAAGGGACAAATCTTGTCCATGCAGAGTTACCTACAAAGCTGCAAGATAGACAGACTCAGGCAGTCTTACATTTAACCATATTTCAACTAAAAAAAAAAAAAAAATCAATATTGGTCCTACTCCATACTGTTGCACTTTGTGAAGAATCAAGGATTACAGCTGAAGATTGTCATCAGCATCATGGCTTGGCTTCACGAACGAAGATTTCGAAGGGCTCTACCCATGCTTGCTACAGGCTCACTGATGGCTGAAAAGGCCAATGCGTGACAGACAAGTCCGGTTGCAAAAGGCACAACAGAAAGATTCCCCAGAAAGATTCTTTCTGCATTGTCTTTTCTCCTCGAGAGTGATCTTGCGTGAGTTCTCAAAGGAGGCAGCAGCATTATAGATGATGTGTCTCCAGACCTCCCGATTGGAGGCCAGAGCAGAGCAATGGTGATGGTCAATATGGCTGAGGTTGAGATATTGTTTCAGGGAGTCCTTTTATCTCCTTTTCAGCTAAAGATTGTAGTTTCATGTTAAAGAACAGTCTACAGGTCTAATCAGGTAGGATGCTAAGAGAAACAGATGCACTACACAGCTTCTCTTGGGCTCCTTCAGCTTTGAATGACAAGTCCTAGATGGTGACATTGAAGTCTACAAGAATACAGCTCCATCCACGAAAAGGATCTTGCAAGCCAGTCTCAGGGAACAGCTGGGGCATGCAGCACTGCCCTTATGGCAAACCTTCACAGCAGGATCCTAGTGCAGTCTGACTTTACTTCAACAGGATGAATTTGCAGTGCAGCTCAACCATACATCTAAGTTCTCAGCTTACTGGAACTATTTTCAGAGTAACCTGACTTTTTGTTTTAATTCACCATCCCTGATTCAGAAGAGTGAAATCTTACAAGCTTGCTTTCCCCAATAATTTAATTATGCTTAACAAATGGGCAGAATATGGATATGAAATAGATACAAAGAAGTCTGGTCATTCAGTGATTAGAACACGCAAACTGACTTTTTTGGGCAAAATATCTAGTCCTTAAGAAGGTCTCATATAATTCCCAAATGACAGTTAAGAGCATAGTTGAAGCTTCTGAAGAAAGGTAGCAACTTACCTTTATCTTCCAGGGGATCTATGGAACCTTAGCAATCAGTCTCTTAGAGGTTTTTTTAAAGGTTCCTTTAATGACTATAACCAGAAGAAGCAAGAAATCTGCTGATATATCAGTCACAGATAGAGGTCTTGGACTTGATTAAGAGAAATATTTCCTTTTCTTAGATCATTTTTATGTGAAAACATACTAAGATATTATTGTAATGTAATAATTGAAAGTATTTCCTTTTTATTAACAAAAAAACCAACCAACCAACCAACCAAAAACCCCACAAAACCAACAACAACAAAAAAACATAAAAGCAAGGTTTAGGGTGTTTTTATTTGTTCTTTCAAACACTCTGTATCTGGGCTCTGCATCTCTGCCTGCAGACAGATATATTGGAGCTCATCTCACATTCAGGAGTGCTTCAACATTATATGATTTCCAGAGTTGACTGTGTGTTGTGGATTCTTCTATGCTGCATCCAAAAAAAGCTGCATGGTGATTCTGGTTCTGATTTCCACTAAGCCAGGCCTTTCACTGCTGCTTCTCTGTGCTGTAAACACACCTTATGCCTCCTACTTTAACTTGAAGGAGGGGTGAAACCAAAAAGGCAAGCTCAGACTCCTCATCTACCACAAGTAGAACACAAGTCTTAAAACAGGTTAGTGTAGACCATCTGAGGATGCACTTGGCTTCTCTGAGACAGGAAACTCCCATTATTTAAACCTCAAATACACAATGAGGGCCTGGAACGTTTTACCTTTGAGTGCTTTGTCTTTGCTTGCGCAGTGATGAAGCTTGAATCCTCAGTCTTTTCCACCCCCCCTCTTTAAAAGAAGTCAGAACAAAATATAAAGTAAAGGCAGAGTGGCATTCTCATATAATCAGAACTGCAGTGTTCACCTCAAACTTGCTATCCCATCTTTTACAACAGATGGAGTCCCTGAAAGCTCCCCTTGGCAGCCAAGCAGCTAAGAGCACAGCAAGGTTCAGGTGGCTGAGCTGCACTGGAATAACCAGATTCAGGGTCTTCAGTGCTGCAGAGGACAACCACAGAGAACAAACGCCCTCGCTAAGCACACACCCAGCTTAGCTGAGGTCCTCTCATGACTTCCTTCTTATCTCCTCACCCTCCAAGGAGAATTAAGAAAGGATAGAGAGGACCACTTTCCTCCCTGTAAAATGGGGGAAAGAAGGAATTGGAAGAGGGAGGCCTGTTACTGAAACCATGTGTTAGCCCTGCCCTTGCTGAGCTTGCTGCAGTCAAACCAGCAAGAGAGCGTTTCATCCTGTTCCAAGCAGCTCCTCTCTTGCCCTAAGCATTATTTTTCCTACTCTGCTCAACAACAATGGCTGAGGCACAAATATATTAGCAGTGTTCAGCTGTATTTTCCTCGGCTCCTTAAGGTGCTTTTCTAATAATATTACTCAGAGGAAGTAGGGGTTTAGGAGCTATATAGCCTTGTACAGCCTTGACCCTGCCAAAATACACCAGCAGTGCTTCAGGGTCAGTCGTTCTCCTCCTGTGACTGACATGCTGATTGTTTCTCCAAGGTCTTCGGAGATTCTTTGTTCTACTCCATGAACAGCATATCCAGGGGAAACACAAACTTGCAGAACCAGTGAAGAAAGACACCAAGGTCACTGAGGAAGATGCAAGGACACCAGAATGGGAACTTAGTTTTTCATGGCAATTGCATTTTTTGAGGTTTAAATTTTGTTTTCATTTCACATAGGGAGGAAAGTTTGGAATCCACCTTTGAATCCTTCATACAAAAACCCATGTGCTCTAGAACAACAGTTCTAGGGTTAGGACATACATTTCTAGCATGGAAGGCAGGTAGGAAACCTGCTTTCAGGACCTTGTTTTGGATTTGTGACAGCATAGGTGAAAACCCCAAACTGCTCGGCTCCTACCCAGCATCTCCGTTTTGACTAAGAAATTCTATCCTAAGTGCAAGAAATTCACCCAAGGAGAACTGAGCGGAGACCAATCCTTTCCCACAGTGTTTCTAGTAAATCAGCATTTTCTGTAGGCAAATTGTTTCCTTGAAAAACTCCTGGCCTCAACTAGTAACTAGTGTGGTTTTTACTGAAGACATAAGCCTGTAAGGAACCCACGCAACCAAGGTTCTGCTTAGGAATAGCTCACCTCCCCTGTGTAGGGCCACAGCAACACTGCATAGAAGAAACAAAAAAGATTTTATTAAGTTTGCCCTGACACCTCAGGATTCTCTCTTCTAATCCAGTAGTTTATGCTGCTAAATAGAGGAAAAGAGGTATAGTGGGAAAACCTCACATGCTCCAATCATGTTTAACTTATTTTTTCCTTAGTGTCAGACTGTAAAAATGCTGCTGATGTCCGAGCTTGTGTGTGTGTGGCAAAACCTTTGGAGACTGGGCTGTGATCAGCTTTACACACTGGGGCAGACAGCATGTTTTTCTTCTGTAGCTCTAAAGAGAGGTAAACCTGTCTCCACAAGGAATTCAAAGAAAACATACAGTAATATCACAGATGTATCTCATAGTTTGTCTTGCTGATTTTAAACACTTCCTATGAAATAGCTTGAAAGCATCTCCAAAAGCACAGCCTTCTTAAACTATGCTCTCCAGAAAGATTTTTTTATTTTTTTTTTTTTACTTCTAAACACAGAATTTTACGTGCAGTACAGGATTATCCTATATAGGCCACTGACACTCCATAGAAACCTAGATAAATAGCTCTATTCCCACATTAAATTTTGTTGGCTCCTCTTCCTTTATTGCTAAGAATATTTCAACTGGAACAACATATTTGTGCCTTTGAGGTTCTCTGTTCCTGCTGCCAATTCCCCACCTGGAGCTATAATCCTACACTTGTCACAAACCCAGCCACTGCTACAGAAGTTATTACAGCTACAATCTGCAGATTATAGCAACTTCTAATAGGGGATAAGCAGCAGGAAAAGGTGAGTTTAAACAGCGAAGAACCTGCTGGTTCAAAGAGCCCTATTATTAATATTTGTTATTTTTTAAGCATTCATTGAGCACTGTAGAAGATAAAAGAATGAATCGAAAGAAGAACCAAGGAACCAAGTTTATATAAGACAAGACAACGGGAGAGCTTAAAGAATGTGTGCAGTGTCTGGAGAAGAAGGGAGCCAAAGAAGTAGTGCCAGCAAGAGAAAAAAAGCCACACCTTTTATCAGCAAGATGTTCCTAACAACAAGAAGTATGAAGAAAATTAAAGAATTCTTCAGTGTCTAATCAGAACTGTTCCCCGTAGGGGATCTTTTGAGTATTATTACAAGGCATTGGCATATCCTTAAAGAACAAAGATTTGGTCATAAAAAGAAAGCATGTGGAGAGGAGACTGGAAAAATAACAAAAGGAAATGCAACTGGTATGAGGGCAAAATCCGGCCCTGGACAGACACTTCACAGAGCTCCAAGTAAATCCATTTGTGTAAAAAGTTAGAATGAGGCATAATTCTCACTCGGGTTCTCCACCATAGGCAAATTTCTCCCCTTTCCCACAAAACCTTTGCCCCTCTTGCCCCAGAAGGACTCACAGTTGGTACTTCTCTTCCCTAACAAGGATGCAGGCTCATGGCTTACACCATTTTAAACCTTCACACTTTCAAACAAAAACCCACAATGCTTCGCAGCTCCAGTGCACTTTACCAAGATAAGCTAACAAGAATGTTCATCATACCCACATGCTGAGGGTACTGTCTTCATTTTCACAGCTGGTGAAACAGATGCTCAGAAAAGCAATGCAACTTTCCCAGAGCCAGAGAGTGTCTACAGCAGGCTGATGTTATGTTGGCAATTCACCCACTTCAGTTCTGAGCAGTAAAATCAGTGATATGACTTGGGAGTAAGAGTCCTGATGCCCCCTGCACCCCAAGGCTAGTGCAGAGCTTCAAACACTTCCCAGAGAGCATAACGTTATAGAAATACTGTAAGAAATCCACTACAAACTGAAACTTAGAACTATCTGCAGCAACATTAACAAAGAAAATTAATGTTTTTAAACTAACTCAGACTCCTCTCTTGCCAAGCCTTCCCCAGTGCAGTATCAAAAGATGATGCAGAGCATGAAACCTTCTGCTACTTTCATAACAGTGGAGAAAGAAAAAAAGAGAGAAAAACGCAAAACAAAGGGAAAAAAATAATAATAAAAACCCCAAACAAACAAAAAACCAAAACTAAACCAAAACAAAAAGTTAATCCAGACAATCTCTGGGAAGCCCTATTCACTCTTAAACTCATCAGACTGTTGTTCCTGACTGATGTTTCCCTTAACATTTAAAAGAAGAGAAGCTTTTAATTAACTAAGCATCACTGTAAGATGAAATCCTTAGCAGTTTTGAACATTTTTTTTCAATACTATGAACCCAGAGTCATTCATCACATCAGCAAGGTATTAAATTGTCAATTCTCAGGCTGCCAAAGCAGAGATCTATTGGTGCTGCCAGCATTGTGCCTCAAGCATTTCCAGAACTAGCTCTCAGTTTTTCCTATATCTTATTCTGATAAACAGCCTGGTGTAACTCTAGAAGATTCCTGTTACATGCCATATTCCCATCAGAAAGAAAAGTTTTGTTGATTGACACAAAATAAGCACCTCATCCTAAGAAGCTCTGAGAATTCCCTCTGACCTTAACAGGAACAAAAGGCAGTCAGCAGTTCAAAAATACATCAGATCCAAAGTCCACCCCTTTTAATAACATTCTGATATATTCATTCCTTTATTCTTCATTATTTCTCATACATATCCATGGTATACCCACCACATTATTATCATCTTTAAGCTCCATCAATTTTTATCAGCAAGACTGACATTAAAACACATTTTGTTTTCAAATGACTACAAAAATGAGCACATCAACAGTGACAGTGACTCTCATTCCAAAATCCCCTGAATTTCCAGTCAGTGGAAATCTCACTGCTATCCATTTACACTGGCAGCAGGTTTTGAGGAGCTCATCTGACAGGTGATAAGCAGCAGGAAAAGGTGACCCACAGGTCCCACAGATTTCCATGAGAAACAAGTTCTCAACAGGTCTGAGAAACCAGCCCAGTATAGGCATAAGCTCTTTCTGTACAAGAAAATCTGGGGTTTTTCACTTCCTGAGAAAATGAGATGTGCTATCAAGTGAGCCAAGAACGAACTCCATCCTTGCTTTCCCAGCATAGAGGGTTCCAGTTCAGTGCCCTGTGAGGTCCATGTCTCAAGAACAGGCAAACTGCCAGTCA
Organism: Pachyramphus minor; assembly: GCA_013397135.1. NCBI lineage: Eukaryota > Metazoa > Chordata > Aves > Passeriformes > Tyrannidae > Pachyramphus > Pachyramphus minor. The sequence goes on along the minus strand of VYXB01004796.1, from coordinate 120,578 downwards.
GTTCATTTAGGTCATTTTTCCTGAAGAAGTGTAGACACCATCCTTTAGTGCAATCTTTATTACTCTAAAACTCTCTTCTCATAGACTGTCATACACTGAGCTTTCTGTAAGGAGTAAATATAGTAACTGTTTCCATAATAATGTTAAAAATACCCCAACAGATTAAATTCAACAGATGAAACAGGGCCATAAATACGTATGTCTAGCAACATGACCAAAATCACCCTTCTTCAAACTGGGCATTGGGCCATGAAAAGAAAGCTGCTAGCATTACAATTTCAGTGCTGAGCCTTACGAGAAGCACAGAGCTGCAGAAACATTCACTACTCTAATCATGCACAATATACATGACCTGAGCTGCAGCCAGGGCCTCTTAAGCTCCTGAGCCCCTGACAGTCTGTGCCACTGACCCACAGTCAACAAGTCACCATATGGTACCCCATACCCCATTTCACTCATCTGTCATGTGGGCTTTCCAGACATCTGGGATGGCATAAGATGCATTTAAAGCTATTTATGACTCAAATGAGAAGTCTGAAAGAATATAAGTGATATTATTACCTCTGCAATCCTACATGGCTTTTTACATTAGCAGTTTGGTTTAGTTCCACTTCCCTGAGACCAACAACCACAGTAAGATTTTTTCCTGACAGTGACATCACAGACAGAAGGAATAAAGAGGATACTGGGTGTACTGCTTCCAGAATACTAATTAAGGTAAACTCCAGATCTTGCTAGGCACCACAAATACTCCAGCAAAGTCCCTCTCTAACATGGCCATGCACCAACTACGGGAGACAGGAGCACAGGAACAGAGATGAACTAAATACAGTAGGCCCTTTAAGAACCAAGTAATATCAAGCACGTGGATGAGAATCAGTTTCAGCACTGTTTATTTCATCAAAAGCATCCTCTGTTTCTGCTTGAAGTGATAGACTGGTCTAAAAAATATTAACTGTATTTGAGTTTAAGAATTGACTCCTCTACAGTGACCTTTCAATTTCTTTCTCCAGAAGCAGGAAGCTTACATTTTAGACCAGGTTTATTTAGTAAACACATAACAAAGGGAAGATCATGATGGTAAAAACAAACAAACAAACAAACAAAAAACCACAGCCCACCAATGCCCAAAACACAAGAATGTCCAGAGATTTATTAATCGTCAAAGCCCTTGTTGGAGAGACTTCACAGTCAGAAGGGATTTTGTGCACAAACTAGCTCCTTACTAAAAACCTGTGACAGTCAAAAACCCACTCCCAGCATCTCTGAGGACAATGACAAAATACTGGTTTTGGTTTTAACTGAATTCGGTGAGGATAAGTTGACACCACATAACTACTCTCAATTGTCATGCAATATTTGCTGCATATTAGTCCACGAGAAATTAAGAATTTACATTAGGCATCTAGTTCTCCAAAGCTTCCTGTACCAAGACACCTGCAGAGGCAATTCAGATCCAAAAAAACCTCCCACACATACAACTCACCACGATGGTGAGCCTCTCTGCCTCTAGCTCTGAGGAAGACCAATGAAGGACAGCCCATTGCTAGAGAACAAAAGATGGTAGAGGTGCAGAAGCAAATCCCTTTGTAAGAGTAAGGTATCTTTATTATAGTTTCTTTCTTTAAATCTTATCTGTGCAAAAATAAATAAAAACATGCTGACAAACTGGTTTCGCAGATGGTGTGGTTAACAGAAAAAGATCAATGCACTGCCTTCCTATAGCCACTTCTTTCAGTCTCAAACAATTTATACTAAATTAGCCCAAGGCAGATCTTTACCAATGCAGAAATTATAAACAGCAAAGCAGCTGCTAAATGCTCCAACACAAGAGGTTGGCTGGGGAGGAGACCCATCAACTGTTTGGTGGGCACTGAATTCACTCGAATCTTCTGCAGCTATGCGAGAGTATAACTCACTCACCAGTTTGGAAACTCAAGACTGAAAGAACAGTGAAATGAAAATAAGTAATGTTGATGCAGGGGAAGAAACAGACACAAGAGGAATGCTGAACTCTACAGTCATGAGCAAAGGTAGGACCAAATGCAACTCCACTGTCATATCAGTTACAAATGAGACAGCAGAGAGCATCAGAAAGCTAAGCTCTAGCCATCTGGAATATATCTTCATATGAAATACAATTAAACTCCAGTAATCTTCCCAGTGCTGAGAAGTGGGCAGTATAGAGGAAAGGGACAATATAAAACATGACTTTTATATTGAGAAAGAATGGAGCTTTCCATACTGATTTTTCTGTGCAACCATTTTCTTCCTTCATTTGCTACTTCCAATTAAGATTAATAATTGTTTCCAGGGGGAAAAAAATATTTAAAAGAAGAGAACTCGTAAGAGACAGCTTAAAAAGAAATGAGCACTTTCAGTTCCCATACAGCTTATTTCTATGTATCCTGGGGGAGAAATACACACGTTTTGCCTTCTCATGCAAATACAATACTTTGCTTTGAGTCACTGTTTTAAAGTGAAAACTTCCCAAAACAAGTTACTTTCCAAGTCTCACTGTGCCACTTTTGGGATTTTTTCCCCTCAAAAACAAAGAAAAATGGATCCAAAATCTTTCCCTCACATTCTATTGATAAATTAGTTTAAATTAAACAAAAAAATCATAGTGAAATTAGTAAAAAAATGCAAAAGTAGGGATTGTCTTGCAACAGTATTCCCAGACAAGAACTGCTTCAGCAGCCTCACAGAATTAGCAAGGAGTATACATATCCATCTGTTTTAATTATAACTCCCAAACAGACCTCAGACCTGCTACCACCTCATGCAATGACTCATCTTCAAGATGTCAAGAACTATGCAATAGCTCACAAAACTCTCTAAATAAAACTCGGACCACCATCTGCTTATTTAGATGCCTTAGGCCTCAGTTTTGTAGCATCTGAACTTTTCAAGTCCTTCCTCCTCTAAGACCTACAGCCCCATAAATCCAGTAGCTTCTGTCCCCAGAAAACAGTTGTGCCTGTTTTCCTGCAGCCTGGTGAGAACAGACAGGACTCAAGATAATTAAATAAAAACACAGGAACTTCATTATTTATTTTAAAGGAAAATGTGTTTTCTAGGAAAAAAAAAGTTCTTTAGTTGGGCAAATCTGTAGCTGTTTATCAGCTTAAACTCATTATCTGTCCATATGGTCTTAGCACTGTGGTTTTAAAAAAAAAAATGGGCATGCACTAGCTGATGAAATGTCATCTGCCCTTATGCCAGAAACTAGTATTTTTTCATTGACGTCAAATTAGGATCCTTGCCATAAGTGAAGGGCTACCATAAGGATAGTCATAATATTTTAATTATGAAGAGATCTTTCAGAAGGCAGCAAAGAAGGCAGGGGTAGAGCAAGAAAACCCATTCACAAAAATACAGTCACTTAATTCACATTTTGCCTCTGCTCTAATTCTTTTTTTTTTCGGAGAGGTGGGATGGGAAGAGACCAACTCAACTTAAAAAGGAAAAAAAGAAAGGCAAGGCAATGAGACGCTAAAGCCAATAAACACACATCAAAGTATGAGATGGCTCTGCTTCAACTGCCTACAGTATTCAACCTGGGATAGATTAAGGCAAGACAAAAGGTGCTAGTAGGGAAAATACTACCCCTACAGCAGTGCGGATCCTCTCCCTCACTTGCTCAGTGCTAATAACTGAGCTCTCAGCCAGTTCTGCTGCACTGAAAGTGGGAAGAGCAAGTGACAGACCCAGCTTTGCAGAAACCCAGATTTGTCCCCCATGGTCTGCTGTTGGGGATTAGCTCCATGCAGCGAGCCCGTTTGAAGGCCTTCCCACTCCCCCTTTGAGTCACTGCAGTGAAGCAGTAGCTGGGTTTATTGATTCTGTGACTCATGATTAGCCATGGGACACACGACCAAAGGTTTAGCACAGGACATTAAACCTGACTGAGCTGTCAACTTGGTTATTCCAAGGAGAGAGAAACAAACTGAAGTCAAGTCACAGTAACAGATGTTTCTCATGTTTTATGAACTGCAATATTATTACTGGTTGCAGATACAGTTTCTGCCTTTTAAAACAGACCTGCAATGGTGTATGTGTGAGATTATTTGAACTAAACAACACACAGACAACTTGGCAAAGGGCTTTAAGATAGCTCAGCATTTTCATAGTCACACAATGATTCCTGTTTCCCTTTCGCCCAGCCCCACCCTGAGAAGTATAATACATATTAAAGGAGCCAAAAATGAGATCACGCCAGGATAGAGTCGTTCGTTGCCATCATTTGAGTTGAGAATGCAAACACTCTGATCCCCCCACTCCCCTTTTGTGAAAAGCACACTCAGCTGCTTCTTGGTTTCCACTGTGGGGAAATTAAGTTGTTGGGATCCATTCTAAGTTTTAAGAGAGCCTGGAAACAGAAGACTGGTGTTTTTCCCAGGATGTTTTATCATTACGCCTCAGGGGTAAAAAAAGGGATTTCCCCGTAATTTACAAAGGAAATCTGAAATACCCTGTGAGCGCAAGCCACCCCCAAGCTCATTCTGCTCCTCCGTTCCGAGGAGCGAGCGGGGGCGCGGCCGGCGCTCGGAGGGCTCTGCCGAAGGGTCGCGCTGGCACCGCACAGCGAGAAAGCCCTCTCGTGGAAACTACCAGCATCACCCACCCGAGTCGGACCCTTGGAGCCGGCACCATAACTGGCCCTGGCCCCGGCCCGAGAAGCTGCGGCTGCCTGGGGGGCCGCGGGTCTCCCCGGCTTCCCACCGGGCGCCCATTAATTACCCTCCGGGCAGCGGACTGACGGTCCGCGTCCATCTGTCCCTTTCCCAAAGAGTAAACTACCCTTTCACCTGCATATCTCACGGGCTCAAACACACAACGCGGGTAGCTGAGCAGTTTGTAGCATAGATCTGCCTTTCAGGAAGGGTAGAAATTTTATCTGGATTTTGACGGTAGTTTGCCACATCTCAGAGAAGTTAAAGCTTTTCCTTTCTCCTTCTCATCCCGCTACGCTTAAATTCGTGGCAACTGTATCACATGGTATTTTAGTTTACGCCAACAAAAACTGTACCGCGGCCACAACAAATACAGAAACATTAACTGCCTTCCAGGGAGGGTCAACATTGGAATCATTCTAACATACCATATAAATACTTCAGTGAAAGCAGATGATGAAGCGCATCTGTACATAACGCTACACACGTGAATTTGAAAGATTCCTCCCAAATTATGAAAAATATAAAGAATGTATCTATTTCTCCAAATGACATACCTATCATTTGCTCTCAGTTTGTATACTTTTGTGACAGAACAACCACTGCTCCCTACAAAAGTACTAAGTACCAAAATAAGCCTTTTACTGATAGAATCCATCAAACACTTGGATACATCCTGTTGAACTAAGACAACTCTTTAACAACTCCACACACTTTTTACCCACTATCAAAAATCCAGGGCGAGCTCGTGTTCACAATTTGCATATCCCCAGCCGGGCACACAACTGTCTCCAGCACACTTCTGCCTAAGCAGCTTTGGTAGCCATTGGCTATTCGGTGAATTATGTGCCTAGAGTCTATTATTTGTGTACAAATAATACAAGCAGTAGTCAGGCCGAGCTTACTAATTGCTGAGAGAAGTACTAGAGAAACAAAACAAAACAAAACCCAGAAATTATGATTATCAAAAAGACTTCTCAAGAAAAAAAAAAACCCACACTCAAGCACAACGCATCTGAAAATGCAAGTTATTCACTCGCTCTAACATTTAAAAAAGAAAGTTATGATAAAACTTTAAGTGCCCAGTTGTTCAGCTTACAAAACCCCTATGTAGTACCTCACTAATATATTACTACAGCTATAAATCTCTATTAGCTAGCGGGCACTGGCCCAGGCGGGTGGGATTGCAGATCAGCAAAGTGTGAAAGAGAAAATTCCTACCGGCCCGAAGTCAGACACATAGTTAACTCTCCCACCCTCCTCATCCGAACTTCCAGGGTGGCAGCATACCCCAACACGCGACAGAAGCAAGGCAGGACGCTCCGGGAACAACCTCCGGGCGCCAGCGGCTCCTCCGCTTGCCTTTACGTGAAGAGGGACCCGGGAGGGATGGGGGCTGGGGTGGGGGTAACAGAATACAGAAATATAGAGGGCAGGCTCTGAGGAGACGCTCCCGAGGCCCAACCCCAGAGACTTGTTACCAGCGGGGCAAGTTCAGCTGGATCGGGCAGCCGGGGCGCCCTCCTCGACCTCCTGTACTGTCGGGCTGGCTGGCATCTCAGCCCCGGAAACTTGCACGCCCAGCACCCCGGGGAATTACGGCGCTCCAGCACATCCCCC
>VYXB01004796.1:0-113900 GCA_013397135.1 Pachyramphus minor | reverse complement strand
GGCGCGCCTCTGCCCGCTCCGCCGCGCCCGCCCCGCCGCCGGCCCCTCTCGCTTGCCTCCTCCTTCATCAGAAAACTTCCCCGGTGCCCTCGGCCGGAGCCGCCAAGGGCAGCATGGAGTAATTCGTCCCTCCCGTTCCTCGCCGGCGTCTCCGCCGTTCGGGGCTGCGGAAGCCGCAGCCCGGGAAGGGCGGCCCAGGGGCAGCTTGCCTGGGATCTTCTGCCGGAGATGAACCCTGAGCCCGCCGAGCTCTCAGGAGGCACCGAAGGCGAGCTGGCTAATCCCAGTCTGCAGGGTGACCCTGGTAACACCCAGTGGGCTTCTGATGCACCGAGAGGATCCCCGGGACGCAAAAGAATGAGACCAGGGAGGTGGGAAGGAGGTCACCCCTTGACTGGTACCTCAGTGAGAGCTGCCGAAATGCCTTCGAAGATCTGCCAGGGAAACTTCAAAGGATGACACTGCGAGACTGGAAAGACTTTCAAAATGCATACCAAACTGAACGAAGAGCCCGTGTGTATGCGACGCGGGAAAAGCCAACACTCCTAAGCCTGGTTTCCTAAGGAAACATGGCTTATGCAGTTGAGTTGTCTGTGTGTGCCAATAACTTCTGAGCCAGTTAAACAATTTCAATACCGCTTGACAGCTATGAATTTCAGAAAAATAGGTAACTGTGTAGAAGAAGTCATCTCTTTGACTGTTTTTGCACACAGGGCAACTGCATCTCAAGTCCAACAGCATCTGACCAAGAAATCTACATTGGGGTTCAATTCAGCTATCCCTAGGGAAACTCTACTTTGATGGTCCTGATACTCAAAAAAGTCCTTGCTGGGCTGGAGGGAAAGAAATTGAGAGATGTACAGAAGTAGCATGTTAATAACAATCAATAGCTCAGAAGCAAGGGCATTAGTAAATTGGATGTTGCACTCTCGTATAACGAAAGAGAGAACAATCCTGCAAGGGCCAGATCCTGCAAGTATGTAGATGTGTCCTTGTACTGATAAGAAGTCCTGTTTATTTCATGATGCTTTGCAAGATGTGAGATGCAGGTCTGGACTCTTAAAGCTTAGCAGAAGAACAAGAGACAACAGGAATGTCTAACAGTGCAGTGTAAAGGAAAAATAGATGTGCCAGCATCTCATTATAAATATCTCTGCTAATGTCTCATGTATTTGGTAATGAACAGTTACAAGGCTCCCCAGGTGCAGATGTTTGTTGGTGTTGGCTTTATTTTTTTTTCCTAATGCAATCTAAAAATAGGGTGATACACATCGAATTTAACAGTTATGGTCCCAAATCTATTTCAGCAAAATAGCAAAACTACATTGAAAACCAGTCCGTATTTGTAATGTGTGTTTTGTTATAGTCTATTGTTTAAGACAGGCAATCATTTCAGGGTCTGATATTTTCTTGTAATATTTGGGCCCATGTTTTTCCATTTCTGTTTCGCTAGTCATTTATTTGTGTCACACAGCATGATCCTAGCTCTCCTTGGTCTTTGTGGCAGAGTAGGGAATTTCCATTTCTTTATTAGACACAGTTTGACACGAGGTAATAGCCTTGTTCCTCATTTGATTCCTTTGCAAAGGACTCAGAGTGCTATTTTCCAGGAGGCTGGCTTGTCATACCCCTTAAGCAGCAGATCATGGCTCTTTCAGGCAGAGATTACATTTGTGCTCTACAGAACTGTCAAACCAGGCTCCACTGGTCCTCCCCCTGCACCTTCCATAACAATCTCACACGTGCACCCCTGCACTGTCAAAGATTTTTGCAGGACCCCACATGCCAGGGAATTTTGCTGTGTATCGGTGAATAAACCATGAAAATGTGTGCGTATCTGTCTAGCTGCCCAACTCCCACCCTTGTTTTGGGGCCTTATGCACAGATCTCATGCAGAGGGTTCCCTGTAAACTCTCTGGGCTTAGTCCTGCCCAAAACACCACAGTTTTAAACAGCTCCAGATTCTATAGACAAGATCCCTTCCTCATCAGGGACAGTCTTGGCATTTCTCCAGCAACTACCCCCCCACCCCCTCCAGTGACATCATTATTCTGACATTTTGGAAAAAAACCTGCAGGGTGATGTATCCGAAGACTTGTGTATGTTTTCTGTTTTCCGTCCTGATTCTATGAAACTGTTTTGTAAGTGAACAAAAGTCAACTATATGTGACCCCAGCTTTCAAATCTTCCACATCCTCGCATAGACACAATAGTGCTCTTACATGCTCAACTGTGCAATTTAAGAGGCCACTATTGCAAATTAGCTTCCCGAGTTTATAGTGCTTTCACTATCATGAAGGAATTGCTTTGTGAATCCCTGCCAGCACTGAATTGAGTTTTACATTTAAAGCTGGGGTTTACATTCTTTTTCATGTGTAAAGGATATAGTGTATCCTCTGTGAACTTAAAGCACAACAACAATCTTGGATACAGCCAATTTTATGATAGATAAATATGCAAGAAGGCTGGTTTACTTATTTTCTGATAAATACATTACTGAATTGAAATCAGAACAAGGAAGAAGTTCCATGGTTTAGCCCAATACACTAAAACCACTTTTTCCTGTTTCAGAAGTGCTTAGAGCTGTGGCCATCCCACTATCTGGAGGGTCTGTCTCTTGAATATTATACATCATATATTGATACATCATATGTATCACAACATGAAAAGCCTTTCCATCACACTTCGGATAGGCTTGAGTTTTCAGAAGCAGAAACTGCAATGTTGAGAAGCCACAAATGATTCTGGGCAGGTTCCTCACAGGTATAACTGTATGGATTTTAAGCAAAACAAAACAAAACCCATAGAGCTAATCCATTACTTATGAACCCATTCTTGTCTGTGCTTCACATATTAGTTCTCAACTTCACAGTTTCCCTGTTGCTTCCTTCCCTGCACTCCCCACCTTTCCTCCTACTTCCTCTGCCCTCAGACTGCTCCCTTTCTTTTCCTATTATTTTCTCGCAGTATTTCTACTAACACCTTTTCCAATTTGCTGTGAAGGCGGATAAAGCAGGAATCCACCCCTGATACAGCTTGGCTGTGATTCCTAGAGCTGGGCTGACATGCAGACCAGCTCATTGCCTAGGCAGATGGGCAGAAGGAAACTCTCTGGCATCTGCATGCTGGAACCTGAGTACCCGTCTATTTCCAGATTACCATAGCACATTCCAGGAGCAATCTGTGCTCAGTAGAAATCACAGTGTTATTAACTCTGCCATGAGACTGAATGGCACTTCTGAGAGTGCAAAACAAACAAGGTCTCAGCCACAAAGAGCTTAGGATGACAAACTGACTGTCTGAACCTGATCACCTGCTCCCAGATAAAGATAGCAAAGTAAAAGATCTTGTTTTTCTGAAATGTCAAGCACTAACAGTGCTGACTGAAGTTACACTGATCATTATGCTCTCTCATCTGCTATCAAACTGCTTTCCCAGGGCCCCTCCATCAGGCCTGGGAAAACAGCATGAGGGGGCAGGTTGATGTACTGGTAGCAAGAGGTTTGTTCGAGCTTCATTATTAAAATCATAACTAAAACCTTGTCAGTGTATTTTTCAACCTAGTTTTGCTTTCCCAGGCTCAGCTGGGAAAATTGGAGCTAACTTGTTTATGAGTTGGTTTCTTTGTCAATATCAGCATTTCCCAATCATTTCTATCCAAGCAACAGCTAACATTTTGGAGAAAAAAATATCATAGCCGTCCTTCATGCAGCTTTGCCATGTTTTCTTGTTTTTTGTTTTCTAAATCAAGAACTAAGCAGCATTTTGAATATTCATTTACAAATTTATTTTTTCCAGCTTTGTTTTCATATTCACTAGGTTACATGGTACCATACATGTATATCCTTCTGAAGTGAAAAAGCATGTTTTGTCATCATTTCATATACTACCTTCTCATGTCTTTCAGACCCACAGACCACAAGATGGGAAGCAGGTTTCCAGGGCAAGAGACATGCTTTTCTTAAGATTATCCAACCCATGAACAAGAGTTTATGCTCACTGAGATACTCAAAGAGCTAGACATAATTTTCCTAAATGCTTTCCTGCCACCTCCCTCTTTCCTTGTCTTTGAAGTTGCAAGATTACACAAAGGAACTGGCAGCAGTGCCTAAACCCAAACTGCAGCAGCAATGATTGAACGAACGGTTGGACTCTGCCCAGAAAAATCTCAATTAAGAGAATTCTTTGTAATGATTTTAATATTCAGCATTGAAGGGATACTTTTAAAGCAAAATGAACATATTTGAGATGACAGACCTTTCCACAGCTAACAATAGGTAAAGCTGTATATTACTGAACTAAAAAAAAAAACAAAACAAAAAATATCCTGTCCTCTGTTTGCTTCCCCCCACCCCCAAGTTTCCTAAAATGAAAACTAAGCCAAAAAGCAAGATTTCCAACTGCACATCTTTTGAGAAAATTCTCAACATCCATATTTCCTCTGAAATTTGCAGCTGAGATTTTTCTGTACTTCTTGAAGCCTGTATGGAAAATAAATTTGTTCCCTACAGTCATTTTAGTAATTTTCACTAAGGAGGGACAAGCAAAATGGAGGCCCCCACTGCGCTAGGAACCCCACAGTCCCTTTCCCCTGCATGTTTAAATATGATGAGAGACAAATACAGAAGAACAGATATCCTCATTTACAAACAGGAAATTGAGGCAAGAAGAATGAATGCTGAAGAAGTACTGGAGGTCTGTGGCAGCTAGGAGATGCTGGATCACAGACAAGTGCCTTACTCATCAAAACATCTATCCTCAAATGCTTTGACTCTTGTTGGCAACAAGAACACAAAGAGAGGAGGCTCAAATACACTTTTAAAACTGCAGATGACACTAAAATCCTGAAGCTATTTTTCTTCTTATAAGATTTTACAAAGCACCTTTCTTCTCTTAAAAAAAAGAAATAAAGAAAACTAACAAACATAGCTTCAGGGTTTATTTTTCCTTGAGATGTTCCAATTAAATAACACTTTATTGGACAGTTAAAGTTCTTCACTATTTTTCTGACAAAAACATGGTACGTAGTTCACAGGTATCTACAGAGAACAGCAGTAACTGCTCGGGGTGAGATGGAAGTGTTGAAAACTTCACTTCTGACAACAGTTAGATGGTCACCCCGCAATTTGTTTCAACACAGCCAGTTGTGTTGCCATAACGTGTTAAACATCTGTTACAAACATATGGAATCCTCCTGGGGCATGTAAGTTGATGCCATTCATCAAACTATTTCACTGTTTCCCTTCTCCCCAAATGACTCCCTCCAGAGAGCCAACTGAAGAAAAGTATGCAAATGTCTACATGTAGAAAGGGATCCTTAGCCAGAAAAGCGGTGATAGCTCCCCTTGAATCAGGGAGAAGGTCCCATCCAAATAGATTCTTCTGAAGCACATGTAACATGGTTAAGGACAAAAAAAAAGAGCACATCATCAGAACTCCAAATCAGTCATTTCCCTCCTTAGATGAAAGGAGGTGGCGTGGGGTTGTACAGCAAAACTGATCACCATTCTGCAAAAGTCAATTTACATGGACACTACCAGATTAGCTGGGAGACGGCTGAAATAATGACCTTTGCTATGGAAGGACCTGCTGGTGTCACACAAAAGAGAATGTTTTTAAATCCAGAAAATTGAACTGTCCACTGCCTAAACACTGGGATAAACATTCATGGCTGAATAAAATGATTGCAGGAAGGTTGTAAAGTGCAACAACAGTGTCAATGAGTCGGAGCAGTGGCACTCAATTTTCACGGCATAAAATTTGCTGGACATGATCCCAGATTTTTTCATGATCAAATTCGGTGCCCTAAGTGGGGTGTAGTTTTTAAGATCTGGGCCCAATCTCCAGTGACACATGGAAATGACATATCCTAACAAGTCATTGATTGGATGGTGATGCTACTATAACTTCATTGGAATAGCTGCTGAAAATTACACAGGTTTCTTTTGTTCTCTGAAGCTTCTGTGTTTTTTTCTATGCTACTTTCTTTAATGAAAGATAGTACTTCTGTGCAGACCTCTTTTCACATGTCATTCACCCCCCTTCCAAGCATACACACAGCCAGGGCAGAAACAAAACTGCTCAGGTTTTCCTTCTTTTTCCTTGGTCTCAAGAGTCCTTTGTGCATTTGTGCATGAGGCAGCCCTGCTCTTCTGTCAACAAAAGGGAACTTGTAAGTGAATAGAGCAGCCATGCTGGGTATAGGAGCTGCGAAATTGCTGAATGCTGCGCAGTGGGATTGAGCCAGACTTGATACTAGTGTAAGATTAGTTATTTTTAAAAATGCATCAATAAAATTAATGGTCCTTGTGAACCCTTCACCAGGCACTAATTAATCAGCCTCCGGTTTTCACAAGTGAGAGCAAATGAATGCCAGGAGTATGCAGTGACTTCCCCAAGAGGATTAGAATTATTAGAATTTAGGGCTTCTAACCTGTGATCAAGCCACATCATTGCACCTCTGTCAGCTACTACTCAGATGTGAGGTTTCTTTATCTAAAGATAAAAATACTTTCACTGTCTGGACAGTCATTAGTAAGAACAACTGCTATACAAATAATGTTATTTTACAGCTTGAAAGTATGGATTCTTGTAGGCCACTGTGGAACATAGGTTGGAACTATGTGAGTCCCTTATTTGTCTGATTCCTACTATGAATATTTTAAACAACATTGTGAGTTACTAGCTGCTGTTTCCTATCAGGAAGAGATAAACTGTGGATTTATTAAAGGTTGAAGCCAACTTCACCCTTGGTTTTACTTTCAATGAAATAATGCCAAAGACACATTCTCTTAGCTGAGTAGCCCTTAGACACCTACCACAATTAACTTACTGTACGTACAGCACAAAGAAAGAAGAAAGAAACATTTTCTTGATTCTTGTATTTCTGAGATGCTCTCAGTGACAGATACAGAAACTAGGTTCTGTTTGAAAGATTTCCAAGACTAGATGAGCAGACTCCCAGTCTACTAGAAGGTTGAATCCACCAAACTCCTGAAGCCTGAGAAGTATGGAAAGCCAGGCAAAGGCTCTGAAACTTCCTGCTCTTCTGTCTTGTTGTAACCAGCCCTTTTGTGCAACCCTTCATGCCATGTTTTGGCACTTGTGATCCTCCTGGCTGTGATAGCAAATTGCAGAAGTGGCTGTGAAAGTTAAACACTTTAAGAAGAAAATTTACCCAGACTTTTCTGAAATGTGCAACTGTGTCAAGACTAAGGAGTTTAGAGGGAAACAGGGGCTGCCCAAACCACTTCTGCAGCACTGCTGTTAAGACAGTTTCAGTTGCTCTAGTAGAGGTGCAGAGGAGAAGAAGCGATGCAAGGTTAGCTCCTTCTGTGCAGTCTACACATCCAGTCTGTACATTCTGTGTTCCTCCTTCTCAGTACATGTCTCACAGCCTCTCTCCTGCTTTTATCTCCTCTTCTTTTCTCTAGGCTCATTTTCTCTCACTATCTCCATCCCTGTTGTGTTCTCTACAGGACTTTAATTCTTTGCTTTCCCCTGTGTATCCCTGTGATAATCCTTCACTCCTTCACTAGCAGGTCTTCGTGTTGTCTTTCAGGTGATCTCATTTTGGTTCCACAGATAAAGACACAAAACAGAGAGTGGATAGAGAAATGGGGGTCAGAGACAGTCAGAAGAGGCTTTTCTCTTTAAACTGACAAATGGAGGCAAATTCTTCTGTTGCAAGCAAAAGCAATAACATGTTAGAAAGGATGAGAATGGGAACTCTGTCTTTCTTGGAAACAGCACTGAAATAAAGCAATAGTTTTGGGAAGCCCAGGGTATTGGTAGAGCAGCTGGTCTCCTTCCAATTGGGATTTTATGTGTTCCAGGGCTATAATCAAGCAAATAGAGAATTTGCCAACCAAGGCTTTATTCAATGTGCCAGGGAGCAGCCATCCCTTCACCTCAGCTAGACATGTCTTCACTAATGTGCAGCATGTGCATGAGTCACTAAAGAGCCTTCAGCCTTCATCAGTCAGACAAGTGCAGTTGTGTGTGCAGCAGGACCAGCAGAGGCAAGGGGATGGTAAGCTATTAAGAATGAAGCCTAATGGCCCCTTGAGAGCCCTGGGAGGGGGGAAATAAAATAAAATTAAAAAAACCCTTCACCTGAATTTTAATCATACCCAAGGGAAGACATGAGATTTAATACAAAACATTACACAGCTGCTTTGCTACACGAGATTAACTTCATGTAACAGGATGAATAAAAATATTCCCACTCCAACTTTCTGAAACATTCTGCCCTGAGGCAGTGAGAGAAATGGCACAGAATGCAGAATGAGGCAGGGGGATGAGCTAGAGATGCTTTTAAGCTCTATGCAAGCCACCCATCCAAAGCTGGGCTCTGACACAAATCTCCTTCAGCATCTCAAATTAATAATTCATCCTTAGCTGGGTGATCATTACAAGATCTCTATCTGCAGACAGACAGTCAGAGAGAACAAATGTAAGAGTTAATGCCGACTGGCAATATTGTGAACCTCTGAAAGCAACAGGCTATGACAGCACAGCTTAAGTACTCCTAGTGCTATGCTGAGAGCCTGGGAATCTGCAAAAGGCTGTAAGTGTGCATGTGTGAGGAGTGACCCACTTCTGCAATTGGGAGTTGGAAAGTCTCCCAGATGCGCACATGACAGTTTGGCAACACAGAGAGAGAGAAGTTCAGGAGACTAGCAAAAGAGTTCAGAAGAGGAGTGTGAACAAAAATACCAAAACAGCAAAACATCCAGTTGTAAATTCTTTGTTATCAGTCATCCAAGACGAGTTGCTGTCAAGGTCACAAGAGATCTTTATGGTAGAAATGAGGCAACTTCCCTCAGCCACCCAGAGAAGTTGTAAGCTCATATCACAGCCTGTCAAAGTCAGCAGGGACCTAGTCATAAGTTGATTTACAAGGACATCAGTTGGAGATATAGTCTTTTTACTTTCCAAGCTACAGAGTAAATGCATGCCCCTTGACAACTAACTTTCCCTGGTAACCCCGTCAACTATTTATAAAGCAAGGGAGGTATTTCCTTAGTGCTCAGGATGGCAGGCAGTGTGCATTTTACAAAATACACCATAATCAACAATTTATAAAATTAACTATTTCCTATTCTTGATAAAAATGATCAGAAGCATCCAAATGGTCATTGTGCACATTTTGCACTTACCTTTTGGGGACAGCAGTCCTATTAGGTCCTGGAAATTAAGGAGCTTCTAGCACTGACTAGGCCTTGGAAAACTAATCCATATCTCAACAATTGCTATGAGTCAGACGTGATTTTCTTCTTTTACACCAGATGAGAATTCACAACTTCAGTGTGATGCCAGTCATGGGAATAAGAAAACAGAGAGTTGGACAGCAGTGTGCTCAGGGACATGGTGATGCCTGCTTAGTCTCTGCTGGAGCTCTGGAAAGGCAGGCTGGCTGTGGCTGTGGCTGCTCAGACAGAATCAGGGTTATTCGCAACAGATGCAGCATGCACTTACCTGATCTCTCTCAGGTGTCTGGCAGCAGTAGTTGTAGCAATCCCAGTTCCTCCATGCCTGCAATTATAGTTGTACCCCTTCCTGCTACTCTTCTCTTGCCTGTGGAAACAGCAGGCTCATACCAGTCCCTCATCTTGGGGGCTGAAAAATTCACCTTTTTCTATGCCATGGAGAAGCCTGGAATCACCCCCAGGCACTGGTGATGCTCTGCAGCTGGAGATGTTCTGAGATGTAAATCAAGATACATGGTCATAAAGCAGCAAGTGACAAGTCTTGGAGGGGAAAAAAAAGGTGTTATCTTTAGTAACCAGGCCAAATGCCAGCTCCAGCTAAGATAACAGACATTCTACTGACTTCCTGCAATTTTCCTTCAGTGAAATATTATCCTCTTTACTTCCTGCCAGAGTGTCATTTAACACTGCTTTGCCAGTCTACTGTGATTTGTTCAGAGGAAGCTGCATTTCAGTAAAGACTAATGTAGCTCCACTACATCAGAGGTGCATCCAAACTGTGTGATTCAGAATGAGATTTATACACATATTCCAGAAGATGCATGGATTCAGTAGTTTAGCTTAATTGTGGTCAGTGAATCTTTATTACAGGAAAAAAAGCAACAAATCAGTTACATTCATGTACGACATGAGCATTCTTGTTTCTACCTGGAGACTGCATATCACTAAAATAATTTTCTAAGAACAATAGCAAGACCCTCTTCCTGTAGCACCCTGATCTTGGATTCCAGCAGTCACTAATCCTGTCACCTGGAAACAACTGCTGCTCCTAGAGACCTCACTGAAGTACCTTCCAAACAGCAGGTTCCAGCCGGTTTCCACTGACTTGTTGGACTTGATGATCTTGAAGTTCTATTCCAGCTTAAACAATTCTGTGACAGCTACTGGGCCATTATCTTCAGCAACATTTGCTGCATATATTGAAGTGTTCAACACCAGGTGGAATGGGGCTTTGAGCAACCTGATCCAGCGGGTGATATCCCTGCCTGTGGCAGTGGTGTTGGAACAAGATGATCTTCAAGATCCTTTCCAACCCAAACCATTCTGATTCAATGATATTGCAGTTCTGCCTCAACAATGGCTTGCAGACACCACTAGGTGATACAAATGCTTATCTTGAGCCCAAGATAAAACCCCAGGAAAGCAATTTATTTCTACCTGTATATTTTCACTGGAATATGTCAGTGTACCTGAGGAAGACATAGCAACTCCCGAAGTAGGCAGGAGGAAGTGTTGTTTTTCTGTTCACAATGGGTTTCCTCATCAATCAGGCATGTTCATTAAAGCTTGCTTCCTTTAGCAGGATGACTATAAAGGACAATTGTGGAGGAGGAAAAGGAGTACAGACTTATGACACGCCATTTTCCAGGATTTGTCCTGAAGATTAATTTTATCCACCCCTTTAATGAAGCTGAGTCCTCACTGAATGGCTGACCAACATCTTTTTCCTCTGGTGTGATTGTACAATAACAAGACATCCTCTCAATACATGTAAGGCCATAATGCACCTTTCACGGGTGCATTAAGTAGTGAGCACAAATCACAGGCCAAGTAGGAAAGGCATAGCTATTCATTGCAATTCAGGGAGTGTCAGAGCCTCAGGATCCATAAGGTCAGAACTGCTATAGTTAATAGGCAATTTCTCCATCAAGTGTCACACTGTTCACATGTTCCTGCTTTGCCCTTTCCTCCTGGAGCGTTGATGGTACTGTTGATAGAGGTGGGACTACAGCCAGCTGTTCTCTGACATGAGGTGTACCAGGCAGTGTGATACTGCCCTCAGCTCCA
The DNA here is from genome assembly GCA_013397135.1 of Pachyramphus minor. Lineage (NCBI taxonomy): Eukaryota > Metazoa > Chordata > Aves > Passeriformes > Tyrannidae > Pachyramphus > Pachyramphus minor. Next base: position 102,621 of record VYXB01004796.1, on the reverse strand, counting down.
GAAGCTGTCAAAACCATCATGGATTTATATTCTGTGGAAGTAATTAGGGACTCCCCATTGCTTCTCCACTCATCTCCCATTTGTAGGGCAATCGCATCAAACTAGAGCTGTGCTCAGTGAACACTGCCAGCCTTCCCTGAAGCCAGTAGGGACTATTAAGAGAGGTTACTGGGGCAGATGGAATATTCCCTATCAGAACACACACACAGAGCTATAGATTTTGCCTTTGAACATAGCCTTTGGCAATTTCCAGCAGATGAATTAAAGATGCTATTCTCATTGGGTTTTTTTAATAATCATTTGCATCACTTGTTGCTTCTAGTCATAGTGATCCCGTCTGCAGTCTGTGGTAAAGATACAAATTCATTTTTTTATTCCCTACTTGATTTTTTCCTTCCCTACTTGATTTTTTCCATTCACTACCTCACTCTGTCCACAACTAGCACAGGGAAACAGAGCCTTTGTGTTAAGGGATCTGAACGGGAAGCTGCTGCTGCTCACCAGACTCCTTTTGTTAAGTTTTGCAAGGGGAAGGGACTGGCTTAGAAATGCTTAAGCAGTTTTCTTCAGCTAGCTTTGGTTCTTGCCATATTTTGGTCCTTTCCTCACCAACAGTCCAACAAATTGGACTAGCAGTTCTGAGGCACAATCTGAGCTCATTTTACCCTCCAGAATCAGGCAGATGCAGAGAATTTCTGAGGCCTTGGGCTTCCCACTGTTACGTGAGGCTCACGAGGGCATAAGACCCATGACTTCTGCCTGGATGAAAAGCCAAGCCCTTGCAGTTTTCTGTTTAATGGCAGATCCCTCCAGCAGAGTCCTTGCCCTCCCCCTCGGGTGAACTGCCATTGACCCAGTGAATTCAATTAGTATGGTTTTTCCTATATCAAACAAACCCCACATGGCCCAAACCAAACATGGTATGTTTGAAAACAAATGGATTGAAACAGCCCTAATCTACTCAGACATTGTCCTCTGCATATGTTCCCTCCAATTCAGCCTCCCCACAAGTACAATCAGGGCATCATCGGGATCCCGTCTGGTCTGCAGTGGGAGTGGGGAGCCTACAATACTGCAGAACAGAGAGTACCAGTGATTTGGGCCTGTATCAAATGGACCATTACAGTGCCTCTACAGTGCTTTTTGGGCCAGTTTTATGACTGTCTCCACTGCTAAGCCAGAGGGTGCCTTAGTTGGAGTCCTAGGAGGAATGAGTCCTTGTATGACCTTGATTTGTACCAGTTATGATTCAGTGTATCATCACATGCAGTCTGGATAAACCCCACTACCTAAAGCACTTCTGTAAGCCATCAGAGCAGAAACCACAGCACCTTGCCTGGAACACTCTGAATCACTTCAGCCACTCCGTATATGAAGATTTTTCTTTTATACCACAGGGAAGTTGTCAGTGCTCCCATTTATGGGGCCCCCTGATCAGCTACATCTTATGAATGCCAGCAAGAAGAAATCCCACGTCAAAGAGGCATTCTCCACCTGACTTGTCCAAAGGAAGAGCCCAGCTACAATGAGGAGAAGGGAGCTGTCTTTGCTGGCAGATTGGCACAGACACAGGTGTTGCAGCTATTACTGTCATCATAGACAGCATAGATTTGTTAGGAAACCCTCCTCCAACACAGTGCACCAAGCTCGGCACTCCTCACACCTCTTCAGACAAATCTCTCATGCTCAAACAACACTGCCACTAGGCCTGCAGTGATGGTCACTTGCCTGAGGACACCTCTTGTGTAGTACACTGAGGACATGTTCCAGAGATACACTGAAGGACCAGTGACACACATAGGAATTTCAAGTCAGGACTATGCAATTGGGCTGCAAAGACACTGATGAAAAAATCAGTTGTTCTTAGCACAGCCTATCCCAAAAGACTTCCTTCATGTGATCATTCAGACAGCACTTCTGGGCATTCAAACAGGGAACTTGAGCCATCTCCTGTGGCAGTGCCTGGTGAGGACTCCTGACCCAGTGGGCAGTCCTTCTTGTTCAGCTTTATCCCTCTTGGAGGCAATCTAACATCAGGAAGGAAACGAGCCAGGGGCAAGTATTAATTCCAGGAAGAGTCAAAGGCAGTGAACCTATTCCCTTTATACAGCCTTTATACATCTGTTTTCAGTGTATAACACATGCCTTAGGTGAGTTTAACAAAACTGTGAAAAGAGAAATCCTGTGAAGCTAGACCAGAGATCTTAGGAGAATATATTTGAAAAAAGTGCTGAAAAACATAAATTAAAAGTTATCACATTTTCTATTCCAGGCTGCCTGAAAGGCATGACATACATATCCGTGTGTAGTGGATGTGAATTATCCCACTGGAACCAGTAGCCAGCAATCCAAATTTCTGAGATGAGCCATTCTTTTGAACCACTTCCTTTGCCCCAAAAGCCCTTGACAGGTTTTCCATATTCTTTAAAATACTCGATATGTTCTCAATTTTTCTTTTTTTATTTTTTTTTTCCTCTTAAAGGCCCCCAGGAAGATAAAGGGCAAACACTAAAGAGGAATTTCTGTTGTGCTACCCAATCACATAATAAGTAAGGACCATTGGAAGTTGCAAAAGCTAGATACTACCCCTGTGGCAGGGTGCTCCCTAGGGGCACTCACAGGCAATTTTTACACCCATCGTTGCTTCTTTTTCCCTGCAAACACAACACTCCTTACAGAGAACTCACACAACAGTGCAACTATCTCACTGAGAACAAACTAAAATATACTGAACAGACTTCTGGAAAGGCCTTCTAGGAGAGCTGGGAAAAGCAGTACAATCAGTAGCATAAGTACACCAGCCCAACAGAATTCATTGTGAAAATATATTGAGCTGGCTCTTATGATTTTGAGATTTGAAAAACTCACAGGAACGCTTGAAGTTACCCATTTACATTTTGTTACCCAGAATGCACTTCCAACCCATCCATTTCCCACAGGCACCAACATCAAAGCTGTGGAAACAAGCTATCTTTGCATAAAGGTTTTTCTTTTTAATTAAACATTATAAACTAAGGCCAGAAATTCCTTCGTCTTTCACAGCTGGAGAAAGCATAAAGGGAGAAGTGAGGGTAGAGAAACAGAATCCATCAGTCACTGTACAGAGAGGGATTGCTCAGCCGTGGATGCTTACAATTGCCTTCTAACTGCTTGGCTCATTCATGTAACATATGGTGAAGTAGGGGAAGCCCACCTATAGCCCAAAGGTCACTATGCCACCTGCAGACCCCAGACAACATGCAGTCTTGCACAAATACACATGGAAGTAATTAGTGAGGCAAGGGAGCTGGGATTTGAAGCAGAACCCCCTCAAGTCTGCTGCATTAATCCTTCCAGCTGAGTTGGAGAAGAAGTCTGAATTCCCAGGGGTCTGATTGCTGCAGCTTGTAGCTCAGGGTGGAAAAAAAGGAATTTACTGTTTCCTTACCACGGACATGCCATTGCATTTTTGGGGTTTAGGTGGAAAGAAGAGCATAAGAGAGTTCCAAAGGTGCCAGGTTCACTTTCCTCATTATCTGCTCAGTCACAGCCTGGCAGGCTGCTTTCTCTTGCCAGTGTTGCTCTTCCACGTGCATTCAATTTAGAAATTACATTTGGGTTGCTCTTTTTATAAATTTTCAGTTGAAGATGATTTTAGAGGTTTTAGGGACCAATGTGATAGATCCCAGAGAGTGGATATGGGGATGTAGAGTGACAGGGAGTTTGGATTCACCTCTTCCTTATAATGTTGCATTTTTTAAAAGTCTTAAATTGTGGCTGTGCCACCCTTCCCTGCATTACATGGTTAATGTCTGCTTACACAAAGATCTTGCAGTCTTGAAGAAATGAGCCTGATAAGGCTTGGCAAATCATGGTGGTTACAGGGATGTAATCTTGGAGTGATGGGTTGAAAACAGGCTAAAACAAAGTGGGATTTAAGAAGGGTAAGAGGATAAATGCACCCACCAGGGATCCGAGGTTCAGATGCCAGTAAGTCTTCAGTTTTCTTCCCCAGTAGATCCAAACACCTGTGTTCATTCTACCACATTTCCTACCAGGCAACTTGGGAAAACTTTGTCAGTCCCCTCATGATATTGGCATATTCCTCTTGTCTCCACCCTGCTTTGCTTTACTGGATTTGTCATCTCTACCACACAGCTTCCTGTGCTTCTTCTGTCAAAGGTTCACTTCTCAGGCCACTCCTCACTCAAAATTATGACTCCACATAATGAAAATATCACCTAGCAACCAGTGAGGGTTGGTCTGGTATTGTTAATGGATAGGGGGAAAAAAACACACAAAAACCTCATGACCAAGACTTCACCTCAGTCCCAGGGCCAGCTTCTGAGCTCTGGAGTCATTGTTTTCCAGGCACTACTATGAAACAGGACTTGGAGGCAGGAGGGAATTTTTAACCAGCAAATACAGGTCACTTTTCCTGGGCCTGATAGCCATTAAGGTACTTCAGGTGGCTGGAGATCTAAAATATCCAGTATACTTCTACAGGGTGTAGGTGGCAAGGCTTTGGCAGTGGGGCAGAGGGAGGCTACAGGGAAGGCACCTGTTTAAAGAGATCAGGGTCTGCCTCATGCTGGACAAAGACAACTGCAGAGAAGTGCACCACAGGCCCACTGCAGGGCACAGCTGTGCCTGGCAGCCAAGCTGGTGGCACCTCTGTGGAAATGTATTTAAGAAAGGGCAGAAAATGCCACAGAGAGAGAGAGAGGAGTGAGCAAAAAGAGTGAGAAACAGCAGAAGAACACAAAGGTCAGAGGAAGAGGATGAGGAGGAGGTGCTCCATGGCATCAGAACATATATTCCCTGCAGATTATGTGAGAGCCCACACAACAGCCATAAAGGACCAGATTTTCCTGACAGGAACTGCAGCCCATGGAGAACTCACACAAAAGCAGAGAAAAAGTATCAGACAAAAATGAGCATCAGAGAGTGTATTACATACTGACCATAATCCCAATCTTCCCTGTGTTGCCTGGGGAGAGTAAAGGAGTCTGGAATGAAGGAGTAAAGTTGAGTCTGAGCAAGAGCGGATGAAAGGTGTTGTTTTAACATTTGGCATTTTTGTTTCCCATTACCCAAATTAGTAATTACATTTAAATTTTAATTGGCAACAAATTAATTTCCCAAAGTCATAGAATCATAGAATCACAGGACAGTTTGGCTTGGACATGACCTTAAAGAAGATCATCTACTTCCAACCTCCATGCCATGGAGGCAAGGACAAGGACAAGGACAAGGGCAAGGACATCTTCCAGTACACCAGGTTGCTCAGGGCCCCATCCAACTTGGCCTTGAATACTTCCAGGGATGGGACATCCACAGTTCTGGGAAGCCTTTGCCAGCGTCTCACCATCCTTAAGTAAAGAATTTCTTTCTAAAGCCTAATTAAAATCTATCTTCTTTCAGTTTAAGACCACATCTCCTTGTCCTATAGTGGCCTCGAAAAAAGCCTTTCTCCAGCTCTTTTGCAGGCTGCTGTAAGGTCTCCCCTGAACCTTTTGTTCTCAAGGCTGAACAACCCCAACTCTCTCACCCTGACTTCACAGGAGAGGTGCTCCAGCCCTCTGACCATCTTTGTGGCCCTCCTTTGGGCTTGTTCCAGCAGGCCTGTGTCCTTCTCTGTTGGGGGCCCCAGAACAGGATGCAATACTCCAGATGGGTCTCATGTCAAATATGTTTTGACTGTGACTAATTGATGAGCAATCTCCCTGTCTATATCTCAACCCATGAGCTTTCTCGCTCCCTTTTTTTCATTTTTGCTCCCCTTGTCCTGCTGAGGGTGGGAGCAAGCAAGCAGCTGGGTGGGAGTTTGACTGTTAGCTGAGGTCAAGCAACAACACTAAAAAAATATAGCTTTTTTAGACCATGTGATCCAGGGTAAAACATGCCCCTTATATGAATATAACTGCTTTCATGGCATACTGGAGCATGCAGTCTCTGCAGATTACTTCACCAAGTTGTTCACATACACTTAGTGAGTGGTAAACAAGCCACTGCATTCATCTCTGTGCCTCTTTTACTAAGTGAACATACATCATATGCACACCCATCTACAATATTTCTATTTCATCATTCCACTAGAAGTTTTCTTTCTAATTTTAAACTAACTGTTTACATTCTCTGGATTGTGTCAAATAAACAGACAGCACTATATGGAAGCTCAGGATACAGGAAGAACCAGGGGTGGGGAGCACTGCTAAGCACTCTCTCTTCTCATCTCTTCCTGGAATATAAATATTTGGTATACAATTCCTAGTACAATTGTCCCTGTTCTTGTGGAATTGTCTGGGTAAATTCTCAAGGATCACACAGAGCTATCTCTGTTTCTTGAAAAAAATCCAGTCAAACTCATGAGGGGCACTTTTAAGTGATCAGTAGGAATGCTTCTGTGCTACCTTTCTGCTACTGCTTGGCAAAGAGTTTCCAGGCATTTTGCATAATGTAGTCACTCACCTATGGGGTCATATTATTTCCTTTCCATAGTGGTTATCAGGGAGGAAAAGGCTTGGTGTCTGTTGTTCCTGCTGAATCTCCCAACTCTGCATTTTTTACTCACCACCCGATGGAGGTAAACAACCAAAATAACTAACTCCATTTGACAAAATGTTTTGCCTCCTGGTGAGAGAAAAGAAAACAAAATGTGCTGGGACAGCAGCAAAGTCACAACTATGGGAGCTACTAGGTGGTTCTCCCATCATATGGAGAAAATCAAGGTAGAAGGGTACCAGCTACCCAGCAAATCCCCTCACTGAATATGAACTGAGAAGCTGATTCTAAGTTTTAATCTTGGACTACCATCTTCAGATGCTTTCTGCTGTCTTTTCCTATATTTGAAAAGGAAGAGCAAACCCTAAAACTGCTCTAGGAAGCTTTTACTCTGCATCGGTTGTCAGAGTCACATGTCATACAAAGTAAGAAAAAAAAATAAAAATGTGGGGAGACAATGGACCTAAACGTTTCTCTTGCTGATTCAAGCATCAGAACACAGGCACACTCAGTTTTATAACCCAGACTAAGCCTTTTGCTGAATGTCCCCAGACTGCCATTTCAGGGAACGTTTGCAGAAAGTTAATGCCATGTCAGCATCCCCATGTGGGAAATGCCGAATACTTAGGCACTGAAAATGCAGAAATGCTTGTGTCCAGAGGCTGCTTTAACAGACTTTCATTTTCACTGAACACAGTATATTCCAAAGCCAAACATAACTCATCACTGAAAAGCTAGATAACTGCAATTCAGTGCTGCCTAGTTTCCTGTATGAACTAAATGGGTGTGTTTTAGTTCTGTGTTAATACAAAGGTCTGAAATTTCAGGCACCAGTTTTTCTCAGAAAGTGATTTTCCATCCTACCCATAAAGATGCCATCTCCCTGGTGAAAAGCAGAGTTCTCTATCCTAAGGGCCAAGTGCTCCCTGTGTGAGAGAATGGTGTTTTTCCTGTGTTATCAGTCCAATACCACAAATATGAGATAATCATGGAATGGCAGAACGGATGCACAGCTTTCAAAGAAAGACACTTCATATTTGAATCTCTGACCATCTAGTTTAGGAATTTAAAGCACCTTACCAGGGTGACTTACAGCCAAATCCTCTTTCCTTCTTAGTAGAACATTTTTCACAGGCAGTTCAATTTTTGTGGAACCATTAGGAAATAAAACAAGGTGGAGCCTATTTTCTCCACACATTTTCTCCACTTCACTCAGAGGGGAGAAATGCAGTTCTGAATCACTTCCCATCAGTGCGAAGAAAGAGCTTTAAGTGGTTAATCACACCCAGTCAGGCTGGTGCCTTGGTGACAGCAGAATGGCTGAGATGGGGTCTGAACAAGCCACTCCATGTGCTCTTCAGTCGCTTCTTAGCCCTTGTGTGTTACAAGTATTGTCAAAGTAACTGGACTCATTACCGCAATGCTGGTTCATACTCCAGGGTCTGGGCATAAAGCTGTCTCTTGCCTGTGCTGGGGTGCTGTGGAGTAAGATAAGCTGTCTGGCCTTTATCAAGATGCCTGGTCTCACTGCTTGGTAAACACAGTGAGGACGTTAAAAAGTTCGTATTACCTACAGATTCTCACAACAAATATAGTTTCAGCTTGAGCACAAAGAAAGCGCATAGGATTCCTTCCGGTGGAAAAAAACTTGGAAAGTATCTTTTGACTCCATGACCAAAATTTCTTACGAACTCAATTATTGGTTAAGTTGAGAAAAAGCTGAAATGCCTATTTGGGGTCTGACTGTTTAACTGCTAGGTTTTAGCCAAGTGTTTTAGCCAACTGTTTTTTCTGCCTCTGATAAATCGGTATCTTGACCCTTCCTTCTATGCCAGGGAAAGGAAGGCATGGCATTAGCACAATTTGCAAACTTCTGATTTAGGACTTTTAGTTACTACAGCTTAATGACTGTACATTAGCTGAACTGAGGTACCTGTGCACACTTTCTGCTCACAGTGAGTGCCTTTATTTAATACAGAGGTATGATAGCTAACCTGCTGAGTCTTTTTATTATTGATAGAAATGAGGACCTGCCTTTCATTCCTCTCTTCTGGTGAACACAGTTATCTGTGCCGTATTTTCTCCCTTCTAAATAAATCTCTTTCAAAAGTAAACATTCATGAAAAGGAATTCAGCCAAGCAAAGCAGCAACCTGAGGCTCTGGAAACATCTAACCATTGAACACACCACAACAGTCGCTGTTACCATCTGCTGTACCAGAGAGTTGAGGTGTACAGCTATATCCTCTTCTGGGCAGAGAGCTGTTCCAAGTTTTAATCAGTGTTTGGGAGAAAACACCTGCCAGACAGAATAAATGAGAAGATCTGCATTAGTCTCCACTGCAGGTGGCACTTGGCTAGCTTCCACATCTGCATGGCTCTGGGCAGCATTGTGCCTTGCACCACTGTGTGTGTGACAGCACTGCCATGTTCCCCAGACGTACTGGATTTTGGACATTTGCCACCAGGGTACGAGGGTGTATAGTTTGATGGGGGTTTGTTGGAGGTGACATCCTAGACTATTTAGGCCAAGTATACATCTGGGTTTTGCAACTGCTTGAACATGTTCATCAATAATGACCTTGAAAATCTCGGTACTGCAAAGTAGTGGTAGTTGGAATGAAAGGTACAAAGCTTAGGAGACAGTAAGTATCAGGAGGTAGCACTGATTTCAGACTTAGCTCTTGTTCTCAATTCTGCCTAGACTTTACACTCCAAGGAGCTTAAATCTTAAGTAGTATTGAAAATATTACAGCAAAAGATGAAACACTCAACTTTATGAAGTTTTAATGACTCTTTTGGTTGCTTTGACTGAGATGACAGGGCTAATTTCACTATATTTACTAGACCAATTTAAAATAATATCAATAATTTCAACATTAGACCTGCTGATTTTCTCCTTCTTCAACACTTGGCCAGCAATTTAGACTCTTTGTATTTGCAGGCTGGCTTATAGAAAATGAGATGGCATAATGCCACAGTCTAGGGAAGCATCATCACCCAGATGAGAATGATTGCTTCAAGAAATGAAAGTCAGCACTGCTAGTTATTAGACCCACAGCTGGAGAAGGGAGCCCTTTACAGGCTTCTCCCATGTAAAACAGTTTGGAAACACCGCAGAGTTCGGTGCACGGGCATTTTCTTTGCACAAAGGAGAAAATCCCGTTCATTTTAATTTTGCCAGATGGCTTTAAACATTCTGTTACTAGACCATTAGTGGCAATTTCATCCCACTGAAGGGATTTACAGATGGGATAAGAGGAGATATTTATCACTGAGTCTCTCTACAGATACACTTGCCCCAGCTCTCTGTTGCGAAGAACTGAGATTGCCCATGTTGCATGTCACACTCTCTTTGCTGTGGCAACAGTGGAAGCTCTTGTCGTGGAGTATTATATTACACAAGATCAAACCTCATGGGCTACTTCTAGTGGTTACTGACTCTTTTTTGTTCCATTTCAAACCTTGAGTTGCTGAGGTCAAATACAGTGACCCTCGCCTTCATTTGGCATCAAAGGGAGGGATACAGCCTTTACACACTGTGGGAACTTCAGCTTCAAAGGACACAGAGTCAATACATACAGGAAAGTGCCTCCAGCACTTACTCATTACTAGCAGGGGGAAGGCAGGGTTTTCCTATAGGTTCCCAGTGGGCCCAGGCACAGAGGATGCCAGCAGAACAGTTGCTCTGGCTGAGGACTGCAGAGGCTGTATGGAACAGGCTCTTTTGTAAATCTTTCAGACAACCAATTCCTTTAGGATGTGGGGGATTCCTAGGAGGCACATAGGAGGACACACCTGAGACTTCTTATAGCCCAGATCTTTACCAGTGCACTCTAAAATAATCTCAAATATTACTATGGAAGAATTCCTGAAATATCTGCCCCCCACCTACTGTACTGAGTCAAGGGCAGTACTCATACATATTTCTTTTCCTTTGAAAATCTTTTGTATGGGCTGCAGCTGGAGGCACCTGGTGGAAAAAAATTCCTTTACCAGATGATTTTACATTTGGAGGTCTGGCTTCAGTTCCCATTGCACGAACTTCACCTTTCACATAATACTAAACCACAGGTAACAAGCCTGGTCACCAGACGACATAGATGTACTTTATAGAACATGTTTGTCCTTATCAGCATACTTCTGCCTCAGTTCTCAGAGAACTGGATCAGCCTTTGGATTTCTGAATTTTTCAAAACTGAAGAGAAGCTGCTGCCAGTAGACCTCAAAAGTGGCACAAATTTACAGAGTTTGGTGTTGGTAGGCTATGAGTATATTGTAGGGTTTTTTTTCTGGAAGACTGTAGGGAAAAGGTAATATTTAAAGGGTTTTTTTGGTATACTTTCCTTCTCTCACATACTGTAGTTCTTTCTTTTGTGCCATTTCTGTTCTCTGGTAAATTATACAGTACATTGTTCTACAAGTTGCTGAGATGGTCTAGCTTTAAACATAGATATGTTAATGCAGAGACAAACTCCTGAGACTGTGGGACTGCTACTGGGAGTTGTATGCCTGAATTAATGCAGTTCCTCATTTAATTTAATACAGAAAGTATCTCTATAAAATAAAAAGCAAAGATTTAAAAAGTAAACAAACAAACCCAAACCCTGCAGAAAAGCTCTCCCATCCTAACAGCACCAAAATAAATGTCTTTTCCATCTGGTTCAGTTGTGTTCAAAGTTCTTCAGCAGTAGCTTGAAGATTGCAGTCCTATTACCACGCTCAGATGCTCAGTTTCAAGAACTGCTGTGCACTTCTGCATCCCCTCAGGCTCTCACTGGGAAGGGTTAAAACTCCTTCTGTTTTGGTGTGGTCTGATAGCAGCAGATATAAAGAACACTCAAGCTCCTCAGAAATTGTAATCAGGAGAGACCCTGTTACTTGCTTAGAACATCCCCTTGTTGTGTTAGTGAAAGATTTTTTGCACATAGAGTAATCATCAGCAAAAAATATCATAAGCTAGCACTATTCTGAGAGGGGGAAAGAAAAAGGGAAATAAAGGGATAGCAGGATAATTTTTCACAGATGTGATACTTTACAATACATTACTTTACAATACTTATATTCCAATAAACAGTCTGCATCACTACCTAAAAGCACACTTTCCAGCTCTACTGTGCTGCTAAAGATTACTGTTCAATGTTCTTTTTTAACTTTCCAAGCCTTTGTCCACTGCTGCTTCAAACAATGGTAGTTAGTGAGGATGTGGAACAAACAACCACAATTCCTTTCCAAATGTTTGCTATGGTGGGAGAAAATAAGGAAAGCTTAAAGGAAACACTAGTTGCCAATAGAACAGGTGAGGGAAGAACTGGCAAGGAAAGGCTTTTCAATTACAAACCAACATTCTTTGTTCTCAGTGGAAAGGAGGGAATCTTCTTGACTGCAACCATGATTGACAAGGGAGGCTCTTTTAGGTCTAAGTGTGAGGCAAAGTGAGGATTTTCTTGCCTATTTAGAGCACACCAAAGGTTGTGGAGGAAAGGAGCGATAAAGGTAGTCTCTTCCAAAAAATTGTTCTCTAAAAATCCTGTATTTGGAGTAAAATAAAAAATTGAGATGGGTAAATCCCAAGCAACAAGAGAAGAAACTTACAGTCTGCAGAAATTCCTCTAACAATGCCTCGGGATCACGTAAACAAAGTTATTAATAGAAGCCCTCAAAGGCTGCTTCCTCCCATTCTTCTATCTGCACCAATTCAAGGCAGAGAAGCCCTGGCTTGAGAAAACCTCATTTGCTCCCTTCTTGTTTTTATCTTTCCCTCCACTGTATTTCCTGTCACAATTGCAGGTCAGAAAAGCCGGAAATCTCTTTGTACCTCTTTGACTGCCAAATTGTGACCGAGAAACGTACCTCAGATGGAGCCCAAACATCCCCTGCACTCTGGTGTAAGATTGTGTGGGGAAGAGAATATAAAAGTGGCTGGGCACTCATGGCTTTGCATCACCAGTAGTTCAGACTAACACAAGCAAGGGTGGGAGTTGAGGTACAGACGCTTTTCAAATTGCTTCAAATAAGCCAGCATTCCTGCTTCACAGCCACAGGACACAAGGAGGACTTGACCTTGCTTTTCCTGAGCTTTCCAGTCAATGTCCCAGCAGACAAACCCAAAACATTGTTTTTTCTATTCTGGCTTTACAAATTGCAGGCATCTCTTTAGTGATTTTGCTGGGAAAAAGCAGACTTTTATGCACCTCTGGGGTTTTTTGAGGAACTGACAACCTCAGAGAAAATTAAGTATGTTATACATTTCAACCTTTTTTTTTTCTTCTGTTCTGTTTTTACTGAGATTGCAGCCATATTTTCTCCAAAAGTTAATTTGCTCAGCTTCTAGAGTTACAAGAGGACTGGGGAATAAAGTGAAAAAAATTACACAAACTCTAGGAGTAACACACACCACCAGCAAATGTACCTACCGTGTAGAACATAAAGGCAGCCAAACTCAGATTTGCACACACAGCAAAGAAGAAACCATTATTAATACTGCAAAATCACAAAAGGTCAGGTAAAATTTTTCTGCATCTATGGACAAAATATTTGATAAGGTTTGCTTCTCCTGGGTGCTGATCCAGTCAGAAGGTGTTAAGAAACAGAGAACAAACTGAAATACTGTGCCCATTTGACCTGATGTCTTCTTCAAATTCAAAACTAACAAAGTGGCAAAATAAATGTTACCCTAAGGATTAGACTCCAGATAAATGCACAGAAGTAGGCATATGCTCCCTGCCACTCCTTTTTTCCATACACAGTCTAGACTATCTGGGGTCTCAAGCTCTGGTGTGATACATAAGTTCTTTTAGACTGGCAAAAAAACACCTATTGAACACAAAAAAAGCCTCTTCCAGTACAAGTGCAGAAGTAAGAACTGCTTTTGTCTTTGCCACTAGTAGCTTGGCAAAATATAATTGAGGACTCTGCTCTAAAATCTGTATTACTCTGCATAGTGATGCAGATTTGGCATAGATTTTACATAGTCTTCAAGGACTCAACCTTCCGTTCTTGAACCTCAGTCAGTCCTTCTGAGCAGTCAGTCTTTAGCTTTCTTCTGGAGACCCTGACATATTGCAAGTAAGGGCAGGGAAATACAGAGAACTCCTTTCCCCATCTAAAGTTTTGGCTTCTTTTGTTACTTTTGAAAATCCATTTGCATTATTAGATGACAATGTAGTATGAAAAAATGTCTGCTGAGCAGGGTGCCTGCTGTGGCACTGTGTGACATCATATAGCCCTACTGTCTGCAGAATAGAAGCACTGAGGTTACATCTGTTGTTAAGGAATATTCAGCTAGAGGAGGTGGTGCTGTGCTTGGCCATCCATCATGACCACAGAGCAGCCACCAGCAGGATATAAATTTATTGTAGGCATTGTAATGCCAAGCCTACACCTTGCATGATGTTCTTGGAGCTGAAGGAGCTAGAGTGCATCATGCTGAGGCATCAAAGCTGTGAATTAGCCTGGGTTGAGGAGGAACATAGCCACAACTCTCCATGCTATTGGTGAGCAATAAACACGGAAGCCATCAGAGAGTGTTCTGTGTTGCATAGAACTGTGGGTTCAGAACTCAGAACTAACTCTTTGCCTCTTTCCCCACACATGTTATAGACATGCCTCAGCAGCTTTGTTGAAAACTGAGCAATGTGTAAGCACAGAAGGAAATTTTACAAATGGAAAAGAGGAAGCCAAAAGCAGTACATTTATGATAGAAAATATTTTTACCATCATCTTATTAACTGTTGGGATTCTTTATCACAGAAGTCAACACATTAAAAGTACTCTGAAGATTACAGGATGCTTGCATGGATAATGGGACATGCAAGGTTACTGTAAACAATGTAAAATGGATAAAGAACTTATAATTTATAAACCAGTCTTTAATTGCCTACAGGAAGACGGAACTTGCCCTGCCCTACTCCTCAGTGATGACCTTACATTTTCTGCATTCTTCTCTGAATCTCTGCTATTGGGTACTCTCTGAGACAGACTTATTTTCACATATGTATATCTTACTTTCATATATCACTTGAGTAGTTCTTGCATGGTCGTCTGTAATCCCTGGATTCTGTCTGCATGGAATGGCAAAAAGAGAGAAGACTTGATTATAGGGAAAGCGGGGAGGAGACCCTGAAAGGATCTGAGCTTTTTAGGGAGAAATATTCCTGGATGTTTTTTCAACTTTTTGTTTCATCTTTTGTATTGCTAGTAGAAGCTGGGAGAAAACAGGGAGCAAGTATGTAAGAACCGGTAGTAACCCAGTTGTGATACCAATCTGCAGTTGGGCGTAATCCTGTGAAACTACAATCAAGAAGATACACAGCTAAACAAACAGGCCAGAACCTCTCTCCTGTTAAACATTCAAAACTCAAAGGAATACTCCCTAGGCACCACTAATGATAAAATCTGATAAAATCATGAAAGAGCTCAGGGTGTGCAAGAGCAGCCCACAGATTTCCAATTACTGTTCTCTAAAGACGGTGTTACTTACGGCAACCAATACCAAGAACAGTCATGCTGATGGCACTCTTCCAGCAAAACGTTATCAACACTCTACTTCTGTACACAGCTAATTATACCAAGCTTAAATGCCACAGGGAGATGGCTGCTCTATCAGGAAATGCACAGAAACATATGCTGCCATATGGAGGAGGTAGTCTTCACTGGGACCAATCTCTGTGTGTAGAAGGCCTCACAGCCCTATTATATTGTTATTTATAAAGCAAGTCCCCTAGAAAGTAAGGAGGAAAAGGATAAAGCAAAAAAAAGTGGCAAAACATTTCTGTCCAGTTTTTGGTATGACAACAGCAGCAACTGAGAAGGAAGGTTATCCTTCTCAGTAGAAGTCTTGATTTCTAGCAGTGTGTTTGCAACCAGACAATAAATCTCAATTAGAAATAACCGTCATGCTAGCCAAAACCCATTTTCATTTTTGTCCTCATAGAACAATACTGAATGTACAGTGGGTTGACTTTTTTGCAGCTCAAGTGTCTCTGTCCTTTTTCTACTTTCCTCCAGATATGAGAAAATGAAGGGAATTCTTTGTTACTTGTCTATACACTCTTACTAACCACATACTTGATGGCTGGTGTAACTGTCAGTTGTCAGCAGTCATTTACATCAGTTGCAAAGTGACTGTAAAATGCTACTAAGTAAGAATGGAAGCAGCTTCATCAATATAAAAATCATAAGGTGTTAACTAATGAAGTTGTCCCACTCTTCATCTGTGTTTGCAATCCCAGCTAAGAATTTGCCTTTTACCTTTGAGCCTGTTAAATTATGCCTTTGACATGGCTAGATCTTGATAGTTTTACCACCAAACTGTCTCAGTTCTCTGCAGCAGTGAGGAGTCAATATGTCATTGTTAACTGGTGCAACACAAAATCTGCATAGAAGAATAAAACCAGTTTCATTACACACATGCAATTTACTTTGAGGGCCTTTTCATAAACCGTTCATCCCCTGTCTTGCATCCACTTCAGGTGCAAGGTTTCATCAATCAGGATGAAATGGGAGAATGGGTTAAGAAATCTCTCAAAGCTGTAATCTGCAAAGCAGTGGTTTGCCAACGAGAAACACTTAAAACAGCCAGTGATAGAAAAAATGCTGAGTGGGGTGTCAGCAGGAGCTACAGTGCTCAGTCTTTCCTGTTTCCTATTTAAATTCTTGCCCTGTACCCATCACAAGAGACTGTGTAATCCAGTTCCACTGGAGGGTGTAAAAGCAGCAAACAATGACAGAGGCATTTGAGAGAATTAGGCAGGAGAGTCAATGCGGAAATGTGATTCATATGGAAAGTGTGTGACAAACAATTTCAGCCCTCAGTAAAGGGGATGAGGCAAGACTGCTTCTGAATACCACTGTCAAAAAAACTCCAAACATCCTAGTGCCATGACACATTTTCCTGAAGAACCTTTAAAGGAAAGGGGCTCTAGCTCTTGAGATACTTGTTATTAATAAAAGCTCCTGTGATTTTCAGAATATTCATATCCACTATTTCATGTTGGCACTTTCAGCTTGCTGAAGGCATCCTCACAGGCACCAGAGATGAAGAAGCTTGGCTAGCTGTGGTGACTTGGGGTTGATTTGCTTCGATGTCTAAGGTTCAAAATGCAGTTGAAGTTTGTCCCATGGTTAGAGTTTTAATTAAGGATTTTTATTTATTTTTCTCTCTCTCTTTATATGGATTCTCTGATATTTAATAGCAGGTGAACTAATACTGCCATTCTCCTTGAAGGACACTTACCTCTTCCTCACTGTTCCACTTCCAAGAAAAATAAAAGTCCATAGCTGCTTAACAATCTCTGATACTGATGCTTCTGAGAAGTTTCACTGAAATTGATTCAAATGGTGTCAGAACAAATTACAGAACTTCTTTCTTCCTTTTTTTTCTTTTTTTTTTCCCCCTTAGAAAAGCAGGCTGCAAGTGGAAAGCAATAGTTAAATAGTGAGTTTGTGTTGCTGTCTATGCAGCACAGACTTACAGGTACTTCTGCCTAATATGTATGGTGCTGAGAACCTCACAAGCTACGTCCCAGCAGTTTTTGTAGCTGGTCTGCAGAATGATAGGCACACAGCTCAAATTGTTGGTGTAAATATGGTTTTGTAGGGCTGTCTGCTACCTTGTGGTCTTCTGATGATACCATTTTAAGGTTAAAATTAGGGCAAAAGTTTGTTCTAAAAGTGTTATAATTGAACCTGATCTGTATCCTGTAACACAAACACTGTACAATACTGATCCTTTTGGCTTTTGCAAGAGCACCTGTAAACTGGTATTGTTGATGCAGAAAGCTGAGTCAGAAATGGATGTTTTTGCAGAGTTTCCACTGGCTTAATATAACACCAAGTTATTCCCTGCTCTATCTCAGCTCTGTCTCTACTTGTTAAAGGGAACAGTAATTCCTATCTAACAGGGGTCGTGTAAGATTTAATATCTGCAAAAAAAAATTAAAGTGGTAAAATGGAACCAGACACTGAAGGGTTACTCTGTTCTGCTCTTGATGGAAGGGATTTAAACATTTCAATTATTGGTCTCCAGCACAACCTACCTTTTGTTCATGGATGGATGCACTAATGAGCAGAGCTGGACATAAGCTTCTGGATAGAACAGTTTTCCATTTGAAAAATGCCAGTTTAACAGAATCAAACTATTTCATGGGAATGTACTTGCTTGATTGAATTTTCTGGCAGAAATCTGCCTATTTCCTCATAGGTTCTCTTGTGTACCTGATCAGTGGGCAGAATTGAGAGCCTGGCAAACCTAGCTCCAGCTGGGATACTACAGATTTTTCTGGCAGGAAGCATAGAAGCCAAGGAACCCTGTTTGAGCCTGGGCAAGAGGATGGCTAGGATCCCAGCTGTGTGGTAGCAACCTGAAAGTAAAGTGATGGCAACTTTGAGCCACTTGGACAAGCCTGCTTCATAAAAAAACTTAAAGAAAGGCATTTAGATTACATTTTTAAAATTGATCCATTGGACTTTACAGCTTTTGGTCTCATGGAAGATAGTTTTGCTGTTAGACTTTTTCCCAGGGTGGGGTTATGGGCTGCAGGCAGACCCACAGTCAAGCTTATTGTCTTTGTTTACCTCACTGTTGGTTCATGTTCACACCTGAAGGCGAGAGAGGAAACAAGATCAATTCAGCAGGAGGAGAGAAAGTGCCTCTGAACACGTTTGTGCTGATAGCAGCCCATCTGGACTTTTCTCAAGGACAGGTGGTAAGGGAGGGCCACATTGATCTCCTTAGCGATTTTCCATTGCTCAGTCCACTGGTGTTGATAGATTATGTGAAGAACCAAAACCAAAGGTCAAAAGCCACCAATTACTTAAAAGAAAAAAAACCCAAAATGATAAGCAGCCAACTGGTCAGCTGAGCAGCATACAGCATTAGACAGACAATATAATAAAGCCACACTCCCTAGTGATCTCTCTAGGCAGTCAGGGGGTCAGCAGATAGAGTTCTGAGGTGCAGCTGTATGTCTTGATAGTCCTGATAATCACTGTGCTCAACTGCAGTTCCTATGTACCTACTTTGATTCTTTCTTCTCTTCCATGAGTTTCAGTGGAGTTTGCATCAGACTCTCAGCTGCTGGAGCCATCAAATGAACATGTTCATTTCTCCCTACAAATCTCTAGAGCTGTTAATCCAGCTGCTCCCACAAGTATTCAAGCTGTATAAAGGACAGATGAAGAAAAGACAGCGGGAGGAGAGGAAGGAGTTCATAAAGATCAACCATAAAGCACTACAAATGAAAAAGGCAACCCAATAAATAACTGAAAAGGCCATGCTTCCTGGTGTGTGTCTGATCTCGATTCTTAAGCTCTGAAGCCTTCACTCTCCTTCTATTTAAAACAAAAAAAGAATTTTAAAAACCCCAAACTTTTTTTAGTTTCTTGTTTTAGAGGGCAAATTTTCTACTGATAATTTCAATGTGTGACCCCTTAAAAATGTACATCTTCCTGCCAAGAGATCCAAAGCTCTGCGTAGACTTGGAAGATACAGTGCCAAAAGAACATCCCCTTCTTTCCTCACAAATGCACAGTTAAAATTGAAATATTACTGAGATCATTGGTGGTAGCTCTGACTACACATGTGTGGTGAAGTGGAGGCAGATGAATGAAGACTAAGAAGGTCATACTGATTCTTCACCTCTGACTTCAAATTTTGTTGTAATAACAATTGCTAATGTCTTGCTAGTAGAGCTAATTACAAAGAGGTCAAGAGGGTGAGAATTTTGCAAAGAATGTTCTCTCTCTTTAGAAGATTAAAACATGTACTAATGTTTCCTACAATCTATCGAGAAGAGGATAACTAACCCGGAACATCTTCACAAAGACATGCAAATCTTTTCTAGGAAGTCTTAATCTTTCACAGATTTTTGCTTTAATTTCCAAATTGAAGCAGTTCTGGTTGCTCCTATACCTTTATACACTTCAGTAAAATGCACTCACATGAGGTAGAGCTGAGAGCAAGAGCTCCTGCCAGTGCTCTCTTGCAGGATTTTTTTTCTTTAGCACAAATAATAATAGAAAATGCAAGGGAACAGGTACATTTGCAGAGTTCTGGAGAGAGGATGCAAGACTCAGGGATGGCTAAATTACCTCTAGTTTTTCCTTGCATATCTCTTCCTTTTATGCTCTTTGATTCTTCATTAAGTGCTGCCTTTGTCTGTGTTTTTGAATTTCCCCCAAAGGCAGAAGCTGGGGCTTTGCTTCACAGAGGGGAGCTGCCAAAGAGAGCAGAGTTTTCCAGGCAGGTATGACAATAGGCTCTGGGGAGAGACAATGTCAGCAAGAGGAACAAGAAGCTCAAGATTCAGAAAGAGACCCTCTTTCTTTCAACTCTTCTTTCTCCCTTTCTCTCACCTGGGTCCTTTGATTGTGTGGGACTATAGTCTGGATAGCCAGTTCTAGGAAAAACACCCTCTCACTACCCTCCTGTCACACCAAAAAAACCTTTCTCTTTTCTTGCTGTCAGAACAGTGATAGCCTATGTTTGAGATAGCAAAAGCTTCTTGAAGATGCAGACTAGAAAATTCATGCAGAAATGTGGAAGTGAGGAGAGAAACTCAGGTTTACAATAACTGAAAACTGGGCCTAGAGCAGCCTGACTTGTTGCTTTACAACAGGCCTACCTCAAAGCAGCTGTTAGTTCTTTTCACCCCCGATCTTTTCACAAAAATTACAATGCAAAGCAAGAAGATCTAAAGAGAACTGACAAACCATTGGAATACCGTGACAGAACAGAGATGTGAACTTTATCTTTCAAAGAGATTTCAAAAGCTGGCACACACTGAGAGGCAGTGTCTGAGAAATAGCTCAGTCAAACTGACAGTCCCAAGTCTCACCTTTCACAGAGCTTTGCTCATCCCAGACCCACACTTTTTGCTGAGCAAAAAGCATAATGTCATGTTAATAATGAATAGCCCTGTGTCTCCTCTACTTAACACTGGAGCTTTGAGCAGATCCACAGCACTTTATAAATTATCTATTGCACCTGATTCAAGGCCTGCTGGGAGTGTTCTTGCAGCAAGCATCTTGCTTGCCTGTAATGGAATCATACCATTAATGCAATTTCAATTAGACATACATTACAGTGCACAGGTGTCTAAGCAAACAGTCTACAGGAAGCCTTCTCCAGGGACTCATATCCTAGGGAAAAGGTGTGTAAGTGGGATGCTTTCCGAGGGATCTTACAATTGCACTATAAAGGTGCTAAAGAAACAAGCAAACCACCATTCCAGAGTAGAAGGAGTAATATGTCTGTAAGTGAAAAAAAGGTCGTCTTCACTTGCTGGTAGCTAATTCCAAACTTCCACCTTTTTGGTTATGAGGTGACGAACTCTCCCATGCTTTGTCCAGTAATCATTTCCAGAACCAAAACCCAGCAACATTCTTATCAGCCTCTGAGTCTGTACTCATGTTCCCTGATAAGAAATTCTCATCTCCTTTGGAAACTGTGACTGTCATCCGTGGAACAAATATTCAGTGGTCCCTTGGTCTGGCTGAGACTGTGAGCCAGCTGTGTTCCTGCAGAAGAAACAGATGCTGACCATCCACGTACTTACTCTTGGAATAGCAGTTCAGACTCCCAGAGAGTTGGCACCAGTAGTGGGTGGCTGCACGGGGCTCTCTTGCCAGCCCTCTAGCCAAACAAACCTTTGGTGTATTACAAGCAGTGCTAGTCTCCCTGGAGCACAGGATATCAAAATCTCACTTAAATCTATATAAGAATAAGCTCTTCCAGTCTGCTGCTCAGATCACCGTTATACATCCAACCTGACCTGCAAGGACCCTATCTCTAAATGTCTGGAAATGTCAGGGGAAAATGAGAGCAGAGTCTCTATCAGTTTTTGTTCTCCCTACAAGTCTGCCAATGAGGCATCTAATTAATGTCAGTTATGGTTCCTGTTTTTCTGAGGGGGAACTGAATGAAAGATTTGCTAATTTATTTCATGCAGGGCATGCCAAGAAATATCAGACATTAATAACTACTAGTCACTGTTGAGATAAAATGGATTTGAAACGGCAAGTTACAGATAAAATCTTCCCAATCTCCTTTGCTGTCCTGTCTCCTGCTGATCACTCTCATTAATAAATTCCTCATTAATAAATAAATGAGTGGCAGAAATATGAATCAGACTGCACTTATATAAGGATAATACTGGACCACAAGAAGTATTGCCATCAGTTAAAACAGGATCTTTCTCAGTGATTTGGCAACACCTCCCCCCTGCCGTCCTATTTCTTTGTGGGTCTGGATTAATCAGCTTGTGTCATTCTTCTCTCATGTCTGTGGCAGTCAACACCTGGGGAATCAGTTGCAAGTAAAAAACTGGTGCTTGAGCTCAAAGTCAGGTTCCTAATCATAGGGCATTTAACAACTCATACTTTCCATATGCTGTCTCAGACTCTCTTTAGGGGCATTCAACAGAAGTGGGTTGCAATTCCACTTTATCATGATTGGCACCACTCCTAAACTCTGCACTCTTCTGTTGTATGAACACAAATACTTATTCTAGATTCTCCAAAATGGAATAAAAGGCATAACATGACAGACAGACCTGTTGTCCACTTAATGTTTATTGAGGAACATTCCAGACTACCAAAGAAAATTATATTTTAATTTGCAGCCTGCTATCTAATTTCCTTAGGTAGCATATGTAAGGTGGTTTACTTCCTCAGTTACCTTCCACTGAGCACTTAAAAGTAACAGTCCGATGATGGACAGACTGCAAGACAACCACTGTCTTGTCATTCACCACCCTCATGAAGGACACTTGATGCTGCCACCTGTTATGCCTTTTTTTGACGAGCAAGTAACCAGAGTAGTCCTCCCTCACACATCCCCTAAGTCATGGAAAAAGCAGGCTACTTCCAGCTTGTCTGAAGTTGCTCCAGGCACATTCTTGTAATTACTAGTCATCTGTAGGCTGGCTTCTAAAAGCAGAACAGCCCAGGACACATGGGGTGGCTACTGCTCAAAGCATCAAGGAAAATAAAATGCTACCACAGTATCTTACCTCTGACAGCAACGGTAGTGGTCATGGCCTTGAGAGGGGGAGGAGCATTAGACCGTACAAAACCACTTCCAGACCTCACACCACTCCAGAAATGACCATGCATAAGAAAGAACTGCAGGATATCACCTGACAGATGATGCTCTTACACTTTCAGAAGGTGCAATACATTGTGACAACTGTCAGAAACTACAAAACACACAATAAATCACTTCCTTCCTTCCTTTTTAGTGACATTTTAGATACATAAAAGGTGTCTTCCAAAACTACTTATTTCACCCTCATCATGGTTTTCTTTGAACTTTGCTAAATCATCATCTCTTACCATACAAAAGAAGAGTCAAAGCGGAAGGCCCAATGCTTTAATATGCGCTGTTGGCTGCTCTTTGGGTTTTCTGAGTGTGAATCAGATACGCACAGGCCATTTCTATGGCTGTGAGTTGTATTTCCCTTTTGAACATACACAGGGAAAGAAACTTCTTTGTAGCTGCATATCCTCCCCTGCAAGTAAACCTGCAAATCCTTTTCTTAGTAGTGGTGTTCTGAGAGAAGTCCAGGGGGTTGTGCTTGAGTAGAATCATCTCTTGGTGATGCTTTTCCCCCCAGAATGTGCTGCTCCTTTGACAGTGCATCCTGCTGGCCCCTAAAGGATAATTCATGTGCAAGGTTCCAGTTTTAATAAGAAGTTTCCCATTTTAACACTACCAAAGGATTAAAATAATTGGAAAAAAAGCAGGCAAGCTGTGCACCCTTGAGGCTTAACAAACAGCACAGGGTGAAAGGGATACAGCCCAGGTGAGATGGAAAATTCCACTGGTTCTTAACTTCTCTGCCCTTAACCTCAAATATTTTGCAGACTGTTAATTTAATCTGCAACCTTCCCCCAGCAAGGGGGCTCAAGAAGTGCTAAGGTTATCACCTCATTTCCGAAAGAACTCATGGAGGGAAACAGCTGGAGTTGTCCAGCTGTTCCTCCAAATAAAGGAAATTAATGAAAAGGAAGTCCAGTAAGCATGTGTGAGGAGGGGAGACTTTGCAAGTGCTGAGGGCAACTGCAGAGGAGAAGACTCCTCTGAAGGAAATGCCTTTAGAAGAATATTTATTATAATGGAATAAAACAGGTTGGGAGCAATGAGATTGCCTGTGGTATTCACCACTGGATTGCTGAGGGAGGAAGAAGCAGGGAACTGAACCAAGGAAAGATGGCAATGGCTGCAGAGGTTGTGCTCATAGATTAAAGACTGTGAGCCTTGCAGGTGACTGCCCATGAAGCACTCAGATGGCCAAGGCATCAGATTAGCATCCAAATGGCAAAACAGCTGTGTTTCTTGGTCCAGAATACTGTAAAATGCATGCAGAGGTTGAGCCAATGTCTGCTGTAAGTCCATCCAGGAGCTGGGGCACCCTGCATTCTCATTTATAACCTTGCATTACTGCAAGTGAATGAAAGGGAGGGGTGGTTTCTATGTGGTATCCAGCTAATTCAGAGACTGATTCTGTTATTCAGCTCAATTTAGGATTTAAGGCCCTTACAATTATCACTACTCTAGTTCAGAGCCCACCGTGCCCTATGCCCAGTGCCTCAGCTCAGCCAGTGCACACACACTGACTCTCTGCTTGGCTGGCCTTCCTGCTACTCCAGTCCTGACTTGTCTTGTTTGAGATTCAGTCCTGAACTCTTTTAGTTTCTGTTCCGGTCCAAAACCTCAGTGGAGTAAAAGCTACTGACTGTAGCAAAATATGTGAATAAGTCTGTGGAGGAGTCTCCACCAGCAGGAAATTTTGAGAGGATCAGATAAACAAATTCTCTTGCCATGATCTTGTCAAAGCCTAATCCCAAAGCTGCAGAGCTGAAGTGCTATTTGCACTTCCACTGCCTCCCTAGCTGCTGAATTTTCATGGCATCTTGGGTTTGGGAACAGGAGGCTTGAAACTTCTGTTTCTGATGCCTGGTGAACTCATAGGTTGTGCTTCAGCCCTTATGCAGCTCTAACAAGAAGAGAGAGCTGGCACCAATGTTTCTAAACCACAGAGAAAGACACAGTCTCCTTTCCTTTGAACAACTCATAAGACAGTTTGTGCACCAAACTACTGTATTTATCCAGGACTGACATATTTAAGTGGCATTTGAATGGCTTGAAATGCTTTCAGGAATGCTTTAGAGATTCAAAGATAATATTTTTCTGTGCCTGAACTGTTTTAAGTCTCCCTAGCTAGAAGATGTATAAATCATTTTTTGTTTTAATCCACATTTTTTTTGAAGCAAACTTACAATACAGGAACCTTGCAGAAGAAAATCATGATTAAGAGAAATTACATATGGACTAAATTCCAGTGAGAGTGCATTGCTCCGAAAGGAAGGAATAAACAGTCATCCTTTCCTGAGGATTTTGGGAGTCTGAGTCCTACTGGATGAAACAGAAAGGGAGGAGTCCCTTAAACAAAAGTGTGGGTAGATTTCTTAATTGTATAAAAAAACATTAAAAACTTAAAAGCTTCAAAAACTACCAGTAAAACTTACTGAAAACCTCAAGAAACTTTGAGTGACCCAGAATAGTTGATTCAACTTTCAAGCAAGAGTCACATAAAATCCTGTGCAATGTGTAGTGGTAAAGGTCAGGATGTGAGAAATTTGCCTTACATCTGCTTGGGCAAAACATGCTACACACATCTATGCCTTATTATGATGATGTCTAAATTCATTGAAAGGTTCACTATCCTTGAATATTCTGGCACCCACAAAAGGCAAAAGATTTGGTGAGAAACAACTGAAATGTTTCCCTAAGAAATCAATGGTCTACCACTGAATCAAAAACTCCTCACCTAAGTATAAGGCTTTTTTGTTTTTCTTAAGTAGGAGTATGTTGTAGGATCTCTCCAAGGATGCTTACCACCTACAAACAGTGGCTACAATTATATGTAACTGATTTGCATCAAGCCAGTCTTCTTCTATCCCTAGTAGAGCCCCTATCTGCGTGCAGTCTGCCTGTCTTCCCAAAGGTACTGGGAAGAGGCTCCAACATGCTCTCAAGAACAGCCACCTCTGCACCAGAAACCTTCCTGGCAGTATCAGTATTTAGTCAGGGTGCCTGGTCTTGGGATAGTGCCAGGCTGTCCCTTAAAATGCACCAGCTCTGCTTCCACTTGAAAAAAGACGTACAAAAAACTTTGGCGAATGACAAAATAATCCCATCTACGTACCCAGTGGTTACTGGAAAAGGATTGGGATACCATCAGGCTTAGCTCACTCAGCTCACTGCAAACTAATGATGTGCGGAGAGATCTTTCCTATGAAAGCTTGGACCTGCAAGCAAATGTCTCATCTCTGAGATTCTCCTTTACCAAGCAAATCTTCATCAGGAGATGTGAGAGGAAAATGCATCATGTGTGAGACATATGTGAGGTTTTGCTGCTGGAATCTAGGGTTGCTGCAGAATCTCATACTGAAAGGCACAGACCCAGTCCATGACAAACCACCACCACATCCTCCCTACAAACTGCGGTTAGTTACACGTTTCATTCCCAACCTTCGTGGAAATGTCAAAAGTTCTAGTCTACCTTCACCGAATTGCTAAT
Organism: Pachyramphus minor; assembly: GCA_013397135.1. Classification (NCBI taxonomy): domain Eukaryota; kingdom Metazoa; phylum Chordata; class Aves; order Passeriformes; family Tyrannidae; genus Pachyramphus; species Pachyramphus minor. The sequence goes on along the minus strand of VYXB01004796.1, from coordinate 76,553 downwards.
AAACTGCAGGTGTTTTTCTATGTAGCTGGGAAGATTAAGACCCATAAAATTGCACCCTTCATCCTCTACCACATTCAATCCAGCACACAAATACAGACCCATAAATATTTCCAGAAAATCCTGTTATCAGCTATTGCCCTTTTATTCTACTGTTGGTGACCGTGACAAATGTAAATCTGAGACAATATAGTCTATACAACAGGAATGTCTACAGCCTATTTTGTAAGCTTCATGAAACCATGAAGTCCTGTTTCTCTACAGCAGGGCAGCAACTTCTGATGGTATGCCAAGTAGTGACTGGAGCTGGTTGGAATTTTTCATTCAAAGTTGTTTTTAGCCTTGCTTACTAGGGAAACAAGGAATAAGAAACACAGTTCTTCTTTTGTCCATTTACCACCCCAGAAAAACTTTGATTCTGCTGGCCGGATTAAACCAAGCTGAAGCAGAGGTTTTGGCCCGAAACTGTGCAGCTTTTACAAGTTAGAAAAAAACTCAATGGCTGGCTATAGGATAAAAACCCTGCCAAGTGCACTCTTCCTGTGCTGAATTAAAACTTGGGACTTAGCAGATACCAGAGACTCCATAAAAACGGACATTGTTATAAATGCTCTCACCATAAGAACATCTTTGAAAACTACTTACATCTTATCACAACTCAGAGAAGCCTGTCAATCTTGGGAGAATTGCAGAAAGCTAGGGTCAGTTGCCCAGTGTGACTGTTAGTTTGTTTCATTAGACTGCTTTTCAGAGCTGTAATGTTAACTAAAAACAGATTTTCACAGACCTATGTATTTTTGGCAATTTTTTTTACATTGTATGACTGACGTTCTTAGGCTATTAGGGAAGAAGGTAGTCATCTTTGTTTTAAAAAACAGAGCAATATCACACAATTGAATCTGAGACTGGGACACAGACATTGTGGCTTCTACCCCTCCAGCACCCTGCACTGGCTCTTCTGCCTGTTGGAGACCCACCTGCACTCCTCTACAGGTAAAGCTGTTTTCAGCAGATTGTTTTGCGCACACATAATCATTTTCTCAAAGCATAAGAGGATATATGGGTGCTATTGCTCTGAGGATCATAGTGCTGCCGAAAACGCTAAGAAAATAGATCAGTCCATTTGTAAACTAACATTGTGAACAGGCTGAAAATGCTGATATTAGTTTCAGCTTCCAGATGTCTTTGATACCTTCAGGTACAATCTAGCCCCACAGATGCACCTGCTTGTGACTCCACCTGTACTCAGACCCTGTCACACAACTCTTGCACAAGTACAAGCAGAGATTTGCCAAGTCCCAGATGCACTCCAGATCCATGGCCCAAGTTTGCTTTGGGCTTGCTGCCATTTTTGTGAATAGCTTTTAGGTTAATCTCTGTACAAAGAGTGCTGCATCACTCTAGCTTTAGAGTGCAAAGACTTGCATAACTGCTCAGCCTCCAAAGGAAATGTCAGGGTAGTCTGGGCATCACAAGATGAAGCTCATGATTTATCATTGCAGTCTTCAACCTCCTCATGAGGTGAACCAGAGGGGCAAGCATTGATCTCTTCGCTCTGGTGCTCAGTGGCAGGACCCAAGGAAATAGCATGACGCTGAGTTGGGGAAGTTTAGATGTCAGGTTAGATTTTAGATGTCAGGTTAGATATCAGGAAAAAGTTTTTCACCCAGAGAGTGGTCAAGAAATGAACAGGGTCCCCAGGGAAGTGGTCACAGCAAGAAGCCTGTTAGAGTTCAAGAATTGCTTGGACAACACTCTCAGGCACATGGTGCGATTCTTTCAGTGCCCTACCCAAGGCCAGGAGTTGGACTTGATGGTCCTGATGGGTTCCTTCCAACTCAGGATATTCTATGATTCTATACAAAGCAACTGCTGGAGCTGTGTCTGCCTCATGATTAATTTCTAGTCTCTACTGGTATTAGAAGTTGAACTTTTCTGCCTTCCACTCCTTGGTATTCCTTCCCTCTTCTTCCTTACCTATCCAGAGATAGACCAGTTTTTGAATGGTCACATTGTAAAGCATCATCCGAGAAGGCTGGTAGGAGACACAAGGCCTACTCTTTAGAAACAACCCCTGTGTTACAAAGGTTTGTAAAACAAAGACTGTGCAGGACCGTTTCTTCAGGTGTCTTTATCAGAGAAGACCTTTTGCTTGATCTACTTTTTCCTTCGTGTTACCATCTTTACTCTGGGTGTCTTGTTCTTTTGTGCCAGGATATTCTATGACCCCTAAAAGAAAGTTATTCACGTAACAGAAAGAAAATTACTCCATACATGTGATGCTGCCCTTGCATCCATCAAAGGAAAGACAAAGCATGAGAAAGATGGGGAGGTTGTTTGGGGAAACCCAGCCACTAGCTGTCAGCCTGTTACTGCCTCTCTTTCAACATTTTATGTTCTTAACATTTATCCATATCAAGCTGCTCCAGGTCTCTGACCTATGTTCAGTACCCCCTCTAATTTGAACTCTACTTAGCAGAAGAGTATTCAAAATACCTGTAGAGGTGCACACTTGGGAGCCACATATAAGAAAAGGATCATCAGATCCTATCCTAAGAGAGGACATCCTCACACATCCAGCAATTGCAGCATCTCCAGTAAAAAAGCAGTGACCAATTAGCAGGCCCACAGTGCCAGGCATCAACTTGCTTTGCCAGTTATCCATGCCACTGGCATTAAAGGCAAGGAGTGCTTACTCACAGAAAGAAGAAAAGGAAAAGGAGGGGAAAGAAAAGCTAATTGAGCTAGCTGCAAGTAATTTTACATGTGAAGGGTTGAAAGACCTTGCCAATATTGTCCAAAAGAAGGGGCCAAACAACAACTGAGATACTCAGGCAGGTTTTCTGATTACCAGAGAAGCTGCCTCTCAGGAAGAGATCCACTGAACAGTGGATCAGCCACAGAGCACAAAGAAGTGGAGACAGAGAGAAGTCAATCCCTTACCCTGTAGTGGATGAGCTCATGCTGATTCTGCTGGCAGTCCCAGTCCCTCCCACCTGGAAATGGTAGCCATAACTAAAGGATTATCACTTAGTTCAAATTGTCATGTTCTTTTCAGCTGGATGGAGGATCTAGTTCTCATGAACTTTTGAGTCAACACTGTGTTCCTTGTGCAGGTTGCGGTAAGAAAGGGAGGTGGTCAAGGTCTTGTGAAGAGATGGGAGAGGGAGATTCCTACCTTTCAATCAGTGCAGTTAGCAACAACCAAACGTTGCCTTTGTGCATTACTTGCAACTCCCTGCAACTTCCGTACCACAGAGCACTCTGAGCTTTGGCATGGTAAGTGAGAGTAAATACTGCAGTAAATCACATGCTTCCCTTCCCCCATCCTGACCTTAATGGAAACCACATGAGGAACACAAGACACAGGGGAAGATCATTGGCAAAGGCAAAGCTATGCAAAAAATTAGCCACTGAGCTGATGGCATGAAAGCCTGACAGCTACCTCACACCTCTCTCCTGGCCGGGAGCCACCCTACCCCCAGCTTTCCTGGGCACAGATTGCACTTCCTGTCACTGCTCCCAGGTGGCAAGTCAGTGAGGACACAGAGGACCAGGAAGAGAGGGAGAAGGGCCAACTTGGTGCTCCTGCTCCCAATCCTTCTGCTTCTCTGCTGCTAGGGGGAATCTGCTACCTGCACATCCTCAGTAGGACACTGTTGTTGCTTTAACTAGACTTTCAAGCAGACATCCATTTTCTCATGACCCAAATAAAAAAAAAAGAAGAAAATAATTTCTTCAAACTTTCCAAAACAATTAAACTTCAGAGACCAAGCCTGAAGCATTTCTCTCAAAAAAGCAGATGTTTAAAAAGCTCTGCACGTACATCAAAATAGGGCTTAGAAAGTCCTGAAGGAAATGTGTAACTACCTTTAAAAAGCTATCACACTCAAAAGGGAATTAACATCCATAAAGAAGAGATAATCCACAGGGTGAACTGACCTACAACGATTAATATGATTCTCTAAAGACTGTGTAGAAATTGACCGACGCAATGATTGACTCTCACAGAATTAACTGGGTTAGCCCAGTTCCTTGAAGAAAGGCTGCCACCACCTTAAATAGTCTCTAATATACTCTCTTCTTATATACTTTCCAATTCATATAGTTTTCAAGAGGAGGTGACATAAGGAATTACTGTGACTGAGTTACAGTAAGGTATTGCAAAGCACATCTGTGTGTGTATGTGTATGCACATGAGCTCACATGCCATATGGTTGCTCTTCCCACTACCTTTGCATTGCATTCAGTGGGTTATTGACCTCAAATTACATTCATGGTGTGTCCTCTTTCTCTATAACATGAAGGAGCTCACACAACTTCTCTGGAATCTCAAACGAATTATGGAGGAAAGATCATAGAATCGTAGAATTAACTGGGGTGGAAGAGACCTCCGAGATCATGAGGTCCAACCCTTGATCCACCACCACTGTGATTACCAGATCACAGCACTCAGTGCTACATCCAGCCTCATCTTCAAAACCTCCAGGGACAGTGAATCCACCACCTCTCTGGGCAGCCCATTCCAATGCTTGATCACTCTCTCTGTAAAGAATTTCTTCCTAATATCTAACCTAAACCTCCCCTGGCAGAGCTTAAGCCCATGCCCTCTTGTCCTACTGCTGGTTGCCTGGGAGAAGAGAACGACCCCCACCTGGCTGCAACCTTCTGTCAGGTAGTTGTAGACAGTGATGAGGTCACCCCTGAACCTTTTCTTCTCCAGACTAAACAACCCCAACTCCCTCAGCCTCTCCTCACAGGACTTGTGCTCAAGTCCCTTCACCAGCCTGGTTGCTCTTCTCTGGACCCGCTCCAGCACCTCAGTGTTCTTCCTGAACTGAGGGGCCCAGAACTGAACACAATACTCCAGGTGTGGCCTCACCAGTGCTGAGTACAGGGGAAGGATCACTCCCCTGCTCCTGCTGGCCACACTGTTCCTGACACAGGCCAGGATACCATTGGCCCTCTTGGCCACCTGGGCACACTGCTGGCTCATGTTCAGCCTCCTGTCAATCAGCATCCCCAGACCCCTTTCTGCCTGGCTGCTCTCCAGCCACTCTGTGACCAGCCTGTAGCGCTGCAGGGGGTTGTTGTGGCTGTGTCCAGGGGCTTCAGAGCTCAGTTTACAGCTTAATCACGGCCTTTGTGTGTGCCACACTGTGAAAAACACCTAACCTCACTTTCCCTTAATCTCTTTCTCTAAAACAGAAACAATACCAAACACTTAAAAGAGTCTTGTCTGCGGCTCCTGAGAGCTTTGAAATCCTCAAAATGAAGCAGAAGAAAAAAAGAATTTTTTTCTTCAGTTATTTTGAAAGGCTGATTGATAAAGATGATGCCAAAAGAAAGGAATAAGAGTCCGTTTGTTAAAAATATTGTAAGAAAATGTGAATTTTATTAATTGAAGATCATCTATTCAAGTAACCTTGGAATAGAAACAACACTGGAAACAAGAAAGATGATTCTGTATTGATCATGGGATTCATTATAATTTTTCAGTGTATGCATTTGAAAGATGCAATGTCTACAGAAGTGTTCCCTAATGTATAAAATCCACTAGCTGCCACTCTCAATTAAATATAGTTAATGAGATCTCTGTTCACCCTATAGCAAAGAGGGCTATGTCTCTATAGTTCATTGAAAATGGAGTTGAAACATGGCTGGGATTTTAATTGGTTATTGTGGGTATCACCACGACATGTCTCCTATGGTCTGTCTTTTGTATCTGAGGTTCATAAAATCCAATAAAGCATTTAAACAAAATCCAATAGATGCCTGAGGCTCTGGGCTTTAATACCAGAACATGCAGAAGATGTAGACAGAAATGACAATTGACAGGATATCCCTTGCTGATCTATACATAACAAAGGAGAAGTAGCGATCACAGTTGTATTCGCCTCCCTGAGATATAACAGGGCATGGTTTTATCCAATGTCAAACAGGTGCAAGAGAAACAATTTAGAGCTGTGGTGCTCTAAGATGTGCCAGAGCAAGGACAAAATGTCATCTGTGAGCTGCCAAGGGACAATAATTTACTTTTTCTTTTGGGAAAAAAATTGCTTGGAAGAAAGACACAGCTATTGAGGTGATTCTAGCAATTGTAGGATGACAAGGATGGCTGTTGGTGGTGACAACGAGGAGTATGTTGTCTCCTGTGGTTTTCTGGTTAGAGATTCTTATGGTCTGGTTTTAAATGGACAAGTGAAGTTCACCTCTCACCTCTCTGTGCAAGATTTTTACCGTAAGATGACAGAATCTAAGGTGGTCTCAACTGAAATTCCTCTTCACTTTATTTTATGCCTGGGCTTTCTGTTCACCCTCAGAAACAAACTGACCTCTTTCCACAGCTTGCTAAGGGTTCCCTTCTCTTCTTGAAAGGGTGCAGGAAGAAAGCTAAACTGGGGGATCCCTGTCTGACTTCCCTTGGAAATTTCTTTTTCTCCTGGTCAACAGTTAAAAGGAAACAAAAGCAAAACAGAAAAGCCAACATTGCAAATTCAGCACATTTTTTCATCTCAAAATCTAAAAATACTCTGGAATTATTGAGCAGAAAATCACAGTTATAATAAAGTGGAAATGATCCCATCAGGCAAGACAAGCCAGCTGTATCATTACTGTTGCTGGGCTGAATCCTCAGAGAGACCATTACACCATCAGCTGAGTAATTACAAAGTCTCTAACTGCACTCCCTGCAATAACTATCCTTAAGTGGTCACTGGCTGAACAGATTGCATAGCAGTCAGGCAAAAAGCTGAGCTGAGTGGCTGGGAAGGGGGGCAGGGTGAAAATTAGATGACTTGTAGCAATAAACTGAGTGCTACTGTATATTGAGCAACTTTTACTCACTCATTTCTTGTGCTGATTTCCTCTGGATCCTCATATTTGGGGTTGTCCTCAAAACACTGCTTTGATCCCTATATGACAGCAGCCCCCAAGCTCCCTCTATAACCTATGTGATTCTTACAAGCTTCCAAACCTTCCCCTGTGGCCTGAGTATTGTTCCATAGGCTGCAGTTTCCAAAGAGCTGTACTGACAAAGAAGCTGGACAAAGAAACTGCCATGTTGGCTAGCAGCAGCTTTGTTAGCTGGTCAGGCTAACCAGCTAAAGCTGGAACCACAAGTTACGGGTGACAGCGGCAGCACATCCCGTCCTGATGTAATTGAAAGGAACTTTCGCTGTGATCAGCCCAGTTGTCTCAGCTTACAGGAAAATTAAGTTTGGCTCTTTCTATTTTCAGTGTTTTCCTCTGTAGTTTTCATCCTATTCTGCTTTGCTTCTGGTACAAATCTTTGCAGTTCTTGTTATGTCTCATTTGAAAACATCTCTGTACTTACTCTCTGGTTTGTGGGCTAGTTCTGTCCTGAAGTGTGTTTCAGCTGCACTGTGGTAGATCGTACTTTTTGGGATTGCTTTGTTTTCCTTGGCGTAGTGTGGGCTGCTGTGCAGCATGGGGAGGGCAGGGAGAAGAGAGCTGCTGATTCATTGCAGCTGTTTCAACAATCCAAGCACCTCATCCTCTCCTTTCCTTCTGAAAGCCCCACTCAGCATTTCAAGGCCAGCCTGGGCTCCTGTTTGATTTTGTTTTCCTGCCTCTTAAGGTTGTGCAGCAACAGAGGCATGTTCTTGGGTCATTTTTTCTCCAGCCAGGGTCCACCTCCAGGTCCTACAGAAGCCAAACCCACCACGCAGAGTAAAGATACAGCACCAGCAATCCAGCTCCCCTTACTCAGAGTTTAATGGGCACTAATTCAGTGGCTGAATGCAGGCTGCCCCATCCAGGGTGATTCTGCAAGCCTGGAACATCCAGGTTCAAAAAGTTGTGCCTGGTGACTGGTGGTCCCTGGGGATCAATACTGGGAACAATACTTTTTGATATCAAGTGTTGTCTATGTTAATAAAGTGGATTTTGGGACAGAGTGCACCTCAGCAAGTTTGTGGATGATATGAAATTTGGGTGCTAGAGGACAGGGCTGTTATTCAAATAGAAAGATGGCTGGATGGCACACGTTAGCAAAATCTCCAGTGATTAATCACACTGTGCCAGGAATATTTTCAATTTTTCTTGACAGAAATTTTGGTAGAATATAGTAATCTAAATTTTGGAAGGGAAGAAAAACGTACTTGGAAGACCAACAAGAGAAGTCATTCTTCTGCAGGCAATGGAGGAAGATTTGGTCTGCCAAAGGCTGAACACTCCATACATTTTCAGCATCCACCTCTCCTGAGACCAGTAGACAATTATGGTACGTATAGCATGGAGATTCATGGCATTGAGTCCTAACTCAGAAGTCTAGGGACTCAGAGATAAACCTTGGTATGCAAAGGACCTGGGTTCTATAAACACCTGGAAGAGCAGGGATTAAGATTTATTTACACAAGTCCTGTGCTCCTCTGAGATGAATTATGTGACCTTAGGTTTGGAAGGTGTTGGGAAGACCTGGTTAACTTTGGGGCACTCACACAGGATTAAAGGAATATGAAAGGCACTCTGTCACCTGGACTAGCAATCCCGGCATGAGAACAACCACCACACTATATTTACAGAAACTGTGGTCTAGCAGGGGATCAAATAGATTTAAAATCTGTGGATCTTGGTTCTGCTCCTGATTTAAACAATATTATGTAAATTGTGTCACTACTCTGATTTTGTCTTGTCTTTCTCTTGTTTAGCTAAAAAATGTTTGAGTAAAGCATGTTTGGATACAACCTGCTATAGCAGCATCATGAACTTCATCAGCTCCTCCAGACACCTTAGTAATAATGACAATTGAATGTGTATTCTAAAGATCACACTGATTAGTACCTTGGAGACAAATGGGAGAGAGACTTATCAGGATACTAGGAGATAGATAGATAGATAGACAGATAGATAGATAGATAGATAGATAGATAGATAGATAGATAGATAGATAGATAGATAGATAGAGGGATAAATATCTCTAGTAGTGCATGCAAAATAATCTGGAATTATCAAGTTGACAGAGAGTATTTATGCTTTGCTCACTGAAGGACATTGTCATCTTCAGATTATGTGCAGAGTCTGGATGGAAACAAAACACTATCAAGTGAGGCCAAAAGTAGATTTCCTACGTGTGTCTGTGGCTTGGGACACACATTCCCATGTACTTGGTGACTTTTCTTTCTGTTAATAAGAGAAGGAAAGCATGTGGAAGCTGAGTTATGCATGGGAAACTTTGGGGACTGGAAGAATGAAGATATGTGCTGGAACTGATCTCACACATGAAAGACCTCTGGAGGAAAGGCAGAAGCCAGGGAACACTGAGAACATGCTCAGCACTGCCTCTCCCTGAGGACTGGATGAAGGCATCACTTTTTTAGGAAACTGTAAGCTCTACTTGTGGATGAGAGGACAGCGGTAAATATTGTTTTACCCTGAGTACAAAAATATCTTTGACACGGTTTCCATAGTATCCTCATAGTCAAAATGGTCAGATTTGGTTTGAATAGGTAGACTAAGAAGTAAGTGAAAAACAGGAGGAACATCCAGGCTCAAAAAGTTGTGCCTGGTGACTGGTGATCCCTGGGGATCAATACTGGGAACAATGCTTTTTGATATCAAGTGTTGTCTATGTTAATAAAGTGGATTTTGGGACAGAGTGCACCTCAGCAAGTTTGTGGATGATATGAAATTTGGGTGCTAGAGGACAGGGCTGTTATTCAAAGGGACATTGGCAAGTCAGCAAAAATAGTTGAGAGGAACTTGGAGTTTCAAGAAAGACAGATTCAAAGTCCTGCAGCTGGTATGGGATAATCCCATGGAAAAGCAGCACTTTAATTATCTCTGTTGATGATATCTGTCCTGATCACAGCCAGGGAATTCTTTAACCCGGTGGCACAAACTGGGTAGAAAGCAACTTTGCAGAAAGGGCTTGGGGATTCTATTGGAAGACAAATCTAACATGAGCCAACAATATACGTTTGCCACAAAGGCATCCAGCCATGTACTAAGCTGTATTAAGAAGAGTGGAGCCAAATCGTCAGGGGAGATTATTTGCCTCTGTTTGGCACTGACTTCCATCAGTCTATGACTTTTTAAAAAAACAAAACATGTGTTTTATCATCTTACATTCTGGCCTGAGGCCAGAAGCATACTTGTGTTCTGGGACTAGACTTTCTGTAGTTCTATCTTGCTCCTAATGGTCCACCAGGAAAATCACCTCCTGGGAAATTTGGAAACCCTGGCTTATATATCTTTCTCTGTTTTGTGGCTTGAGAGGATCATGCATCCATGAGGCTTTAATCAGATTCAGAAAGGCCAGGTAAATCTTTGGTTTTCTCATGGAGTTATTTTCCACCACAAACTGAAGAAATCAAAAATCAGTGCTGAAGATGAATGCTGATACTTGATGCAGCAGTACTGCAGGTAAGTCAGGCACTGCCTGACAGCATGTGGGCCAGACTCCTCAGATGGGGTCAGCCAGTATGGAAGGAACTGGGCTTATTCCTGCCATCAGATGACTGTTGAATTTGCCTTTTTGTTTTGAATATGTGGAACAGCAGTCAGGATCCCAGCAGTCTGTCTGATTTCAGTCAGCGTGGGCTTAGCTGGAGATATGAGAAAGCTTTTAAAAAAAACCAAACTGTTTTTCCTTGCCTGTGGGTTTCTTACTTTCAGTAACATTTCTGGGAAAATAGCATGTCTTTCTAAACAATAATACAGCCAGAATGGACACTGAACTACAGCTGTTATCTCAGAATTGGCAACATATATATAATTACACATTAGTACAATAAACAGTTGATGTAAGCCAGAGTACCAGGCCCTTAGATATTTATCTAAATTACCAGAATCACATTACTATTTTGATAGCAGATGAATCAAAAAGAGTTCCGTGTCTTATCACGAGTCGTCCCCACTTCTCTCCCACTTTGCAAGGGACTAGGCTGTGAGAGAGTATATGTGCCCCACCTCTGTTTCCCACACAATTGCTACCTCACCCGTCTTGCACCAGTTGTCAGGAAAAATATGTGGGTTTTTTAAATCAGTGGAAGTTCAGCTGAGAAAGAAATTAAATTGTCTCAGTTTGAATTGGTAGGATCCCACCCCATGTGGAAACAGGCATCTATATAACAAACAATTTAGAATTAAATTGCACACTTGGTTCCATATGATTGACTTCCATAGGATTGTGCTGACAGAAATAGAACCAGAACTTAACTCCTCAGATTTCAATTAAGTAGATAAGTCACTGTCTATGCCTCCCTCCTGGTTACTTTGAGAAAAAAAGTCTATTATCAGCTTACAAGATTGTCAGACTTAGAATTCTACAGTTGTCAGGTTCTGTAATGCAATATACAGCCCAAAAGATATTGTCAAATCTAAATGTAGACATGATGTGAATGAGAGGGCTGAGGGAGCTCAAGGCCCCTTGATACCTCAAGGTATTTTTTACAGTTTTATCACAGTCAACAGTTTTATTTAGTCCCACACAATGCATTATACAGGAATGTGTGATACAGGCTAGTCAGTAGCTGACCACAAGAAGCCAGATCGCAGTAATTTGCAAAGATGTGTTGCTATGAATGTCTCAGACTCCACATCACTAAGGCACTCTGTAGACTCATTTGTTCTATTTACCTCATGTTGTAATGCATATTTAAATTTAAATGGCAGCTAAAAGCCCAGGGTACTGACCTAATCATCATTCAAGTGTTTTTTTCATTGTTTTTCTCTTTCGTATCTGGTCCTGGTCTTCTGAGGTGACCTGCTCAGTGGAGAGGGAAAGGCTGTGAAAGTTGTCCTGTACCTGGACTCCAGTAAAGCCTTTGACACCATTTCCCGTAGCATTCTCCTCGGGAAACTGGCTGTGCGTGGCTTGGATGGATGTACTGTTCACTGGATAGAAGTCTGGCTGGATGGCCAGGCCCAGAGGCTGGTCACAAGTGGTATTCCCCAGGACTCAGTGTGGGGGTCAGTCCTGTTAATTATCTTTATGGATGATCTGGACAAGGGGATCAAGTGCACTCTCAGTCAGTTCACAGATGACACCAGGTTCTGTGAAAGTGTTGCTCAGCTGGAGGGCAGGAAGGCTCTGCAGAGGGATCTGGGCAGGTTGGATCCATGAGTCAATTGTATGAGGCTCAACAAGGTGAAGTGCCGGGTCCTCCATTTGGGCCACAACAACCCCAGGCAGCACTACGGGCTGGGCGAAGAGTGGCTGGAAAGCTGCCTGCTGGAAAAGGAACTGGGGGTGCTGGTCCACAGCTGGCTGAACATGAGCCAGCAGTGTGCCCAGGTGGCTGAGAAGGCCAACAGCATCCTAGCCTGTATCAGTAATAGTGTGGCCAGCAGGGCCAGGGCAGATTGTCCCCCTGAACTTGGCACTGGTGAGGCCGCACCTCGAATCCTGTGCTCATTTTTGGGCCCCTCACTCTAAGAAAGACATTGAGGTGCTGGAGTGAGTCCAGAGAAGGATAATGAAGCTGATGAAGGGTCTGGAGCACAAGTCTTATTAGGAGCTGGGGTTGTTTATCCTGGAGAAAAGAAGGCTGAGGGGGGACTTCATAGCTCTCTACAACTACCCAAAAAAGGTTGTGGTGAGGTGGGGGTCAGTCTCTTCTATCAGGTAACAAGTGACAGGACAAGAGGAAATAGCCTCAAGTTGTGCCAGACAAGGATTACACTGGATAATAGGAAAATTTTCCTCCCTAATGGGTTATCAAGCATTGGAACAGGCTGCCCAGGCAAATGGTTGATTCTTCATCCCTGGAAGTATTTAAAAGATGTGGCACTTAGGGACATGGTTCAGTGGTAGACTTGGCAGTGCTGGATTAATGGTTGGTCTTGATTATCTTAAAGGTCTTTTCCAACCTAAACAATTTTATTGTTCTAGAATTCTATATTAAATTATCTTGCTGTGTAATAGGTTTACGGTGTTGGGTTTATCCCCAAAACCTTCAACATGTGTAAGAATCACCAAATGGCAGGGTAAGAGCACACTACTCAAGAGAAAGGTACTCCTGTGCTCTTCACAAATAACATAGTAAATAAAGAAGCAGAATAGTAGCTTCACTGTGTCAGAAATGCATTGTATTATCAAACCTAATACTTCATCCTTCACAGGAAAAGAAAATATTTCAATTCCTGAGTTTTAATCTGCTACAGACCAAACACGAATTTTATAAATTTTCTATTAAGTGAAAATCCTTATAGTCCACACTTTCAGAAAGCATTCATTCCAAGATCCTGAAATGTTGTTCTGAACATGTTTTCATGGTATTTCAGTATATGAAAGGAACTATGACAACTGCTGACATAAAGCTTAATAGAATAATGGAAATACTCTATTACATTTAATCACTAAGGGCACCTGCTACTTAGTGCTGATTGAAGCAACTTATCTTAATTTCTAGATCAAGTGTCTTCTGCTAGTGCCTTAATGAAACAGTGTGACATACAAGAAAAATTACTTTGCTTTGCATATTGCCATTTAAAATTATTCAGGGGGGGAAATCAACCCAAACAAATATTTCAGTATTAGCTCTGTTTTGTAAACATCTAATTTTCGCGAAAAACCTTTTACAACAGAAGTGTCTCTTGGGCAACTTTTTTTTAAAAAGGCTCAGCAAAACCCACTTATTTAAGTGGAGTCACAAACTACATATATTAAAGGCATTAAACCCAAAGATCTAGCTTGTCAAAAGCAGGGGAATATAAGTAATGATACTAGTAAGCGTTACTTCAAAAGCAGAGGTGAGATGATAGGGGCCTGGGAAGAACTATGAGAAAGAGGGACCAGACACTGGCAGCAAGGAAGGAGAGGGAGTGACAGTGCAGTGGTGCAAGGAAGCTGCCAAGAAGCAAAGTGGGAGCTCACTGGCAGCTAATGCAGCTGCTGAATTGCACGGGACGGTGGGTTTGCACAGCCCAGCTTATAGGTAGGCCCCCCTGAGAGTGCAGTAGCTAAACAACTTTCAAAATCAGGGTATATATTACAAAGTTTTTCCATTTCTGTCTTCGTGTGCTGCTTCTCTCCTTCTTAGACAATCCCAGCAAAGGATAGCGGTTGCATTTTGCTGTCAGCTGCTTTGATTCTGGTCCCATTTCCTACTCTGGTGTCTCCCCTGAGGGCTGCTATTACCCTAGTCTTCCCAACCCCACCCTATTTGTACCCTTTCCTCTCAAGGCTTAATTTCCCCGACTTTGATCCTTTAATTGGCTGTTTCCCGCTCTCAGCCATTACCCTGCTTCCCTGTGTGCTGGCCAGCATCCCATGATTATTTTAGATGTTGAGAAAGGGGTAAAGCATAGGGCTGAAATGGCACCCAGGAGCATGCAACTGTGCTATAAGGGGAATGAGTAAGCCAGAAAACCAGGAGCACATATCCCTTAACGAGGACTCACTGTTACCTGAGACTTTATGTGCAGCAATCTTTGTTGTCTTAATCCAGTAGTTTTGTAGCACCCAAGACTCTGCCATCCACTGCAAAACAGAATGATGAGAACTCCTACAGGAAAGATTTTGTGCATAAAGATTATAGCCACTGGCAGTGTCATGAAACAAAAAAACCCAACTCAAATACTTCAGCATACTGTAGGATAAGGAGCTGAGATTAAAATTAAACCCTTATAAACTAATCACAGATGTGAAGCAGCTAGTAAGGAAACCATTTTCTAGTATGTGGAAATCTTTGAAATTTCTTACATTTTGGACAGGGAGACGCATACAATCTGGAAAAAACTTCCTCGAATGCTGTAAATCCAGCCTCAAGTTTGGATTTTCTACCTTCCAGGTGACTGTCAGAAAATAGTGGTGTCTTTTTCACTGTGCTAGTCTGAAGTGCCCATTTTAAGCAAACCCTGCATACTTGTAAAATATCTCCCTGGAAAACCCTAATATGTAAAGAAATTACCAGCCGTTTCTCAAAACAATTCTTAGGACTTGGAAAAATTTCTTTCATTATTCTGATGTCTTCAATCCATTAAGATAGCAGGGGGTGAGATTAAAATGAGAGAGAACCATAGTCTACAAGGTAGCAGGGAAATAAAAAGGGAAGCTGAGATGAAAATGGAAAAGGGAAAAAAGAAGAAAGGAGCATGGGACGTAGAGCAGTGTGAGTGGATAATTCTCGTACTATGATAGGCCAAAAGCTAGATTTTTTTCCAAGGATAAGCCCACCTCACAGCTGCTTAGAGTATGAGCTGGGGGATGGTAGGGGAAGCAGGAAAAATAACAGTTCACTGCCAAGCAGAAATTGCATTGGAAACAGGCGCCTGGGAACATGCAAGATGGGATTTGCAGGCACAGCCATGCAAGGTGAAGAAAGAAGCCATATTCTGCAGGGTAAGAAAATACACTGAAGAGAGCTCAGATGTCCAGTGTGATCTTCCTTCTTCAGAGTTAATTGCCACAACTTGGGGGAAAAAAAGGATAAAGGAAAAAAAAAAAAAAAAGAAGAAAATTGCAAAAAAGGGAAATTGCAATAAAAGAAAATTGTAATAAAAAAATGTTATTTTTATAGCAGCACCTACTCTCTTAGTGCCTACCTTCACAGTTTTGAGTTTCCCTGACCTTCAGTTGCATGCTGTCCCTTCAGTGCACTTGGGTAGTGACCCAAGTCCAAACCAGCAACACACTTACTGCCACTTTTCCAAGACATGTTCACTCATTGCAACAGATCTTCTGGGCAATAGATTTTATGGATCTGTTAACTGTGTGGATTTCTAATTGGGGCCATGTGAAAATACAGACCGTTTATCATTCACGACTTGCTTGCTGTCATGATATCATGATCTGGGACAGATACTGTAGGTGATGGCCAGAAACAGCAATGATTTACCTTTCCTCATGTTTTGAATATAGTGGAAGAACTTACATGATAACACTGATTGAAGTTCAGAAAGAGAACTAGTCAAGTTACTTTAAGAGTAATTTCTAAGTGAAAACATGGGTTTCCAAAACTAAGAAGAAAATAAGTACTTGTAGGAAATTTGGTGATTAAAAATATTTCTAAAAATCAAGTAAACTTCCTTTTTTTTTCTCTTTCTAGTATGCAAAAATTGAAGTGAGAATAAAAAAACCCCGACAAACTTTGGAAAGTGAATAATCATGTTTAACTTAGAAATTGAATTATGATTCAAAACCAAAACTATCTTAATATTTTAAACAAATGTACGAGTGGTTTGTTTATGAACTAACATTTTAGTGAAAAAAGTGTGAACAAAACTTTCCAAAAGAACTTTGTACAAAAAGTATGCATTTTTCAGATAGTGTCACTACTTCTTATTTTCAATTTAAAAGTCCAGTAGCAGAGATGAAACAGGCAATTTTCCCTGAAGAAACACGCAAGACTGAAGTGCACAAGGTGAGAACATTTTAAAGTCACAGTGATGGACACCAGCTTTGTGACAGTGTTATAAGACAACTGGTGGCATTCTGTAAAAAGGGCTTTAAGTTCTGTTTATCTGAACTGACAGCAGTTAGAAGTACATTTTATCCTCATCTATCATCTGTAAAACTGATCCAACTGGATAGAAGACCTTTTAAATGGAGCACTGCTGCTCACAGTTGTACTTACACAAGCAAATGCTAATGGTCTTATAGACATGACAGACTTTATGCAACCTCAACCACATACAGGCATTTGTACTAGTGCAAACTGCAGACAGAATGTTTTTCTATCCAGAATGGCAGCAGTTTACATTTTCTCGCACATCGTCAGAAGACAGGAGTCCACAGGGTCAGGACAACAAAGAATTAAACACAGTGTGGCTGAGGCAGGGAGAGTGCAATTATTATGAGTTACAACACTGTCAGGATTAACATGTCTCTCTAACAACACGTGCAAAGGAATCTCAAGCCATTAAAATGTCTAGCTCCTAGCTATTACATTTGATCCATAAACAGTACCTTCAACGGTACAGTGCCCTCTAGCACTGTAATAAAGTATTAAGCACTAGTTAATACTTACCTTCCAAATTGCTACTTAGAAGCCTCTTTGAGTCATCCCATTCAAATAGCTATCAAGAAACAATTTGAAAGGGCTGCAACCCCATTTAGAATCAGTTTTACTGTCTTCAAATTGTTAACTCTTCCTCATCCTCAGGGGAAGTAAAACTATCACTCATATTTTACTGGTTTCTGATTAAAGTTCTGATAAAGCTTCTTAAAGTTCTTATTAAGCTTCCCTTGGAGTTTTCAACAGCTCCTTATGAAAATGCAGGTTACTTACCACCAGACACAGGAATGGCAATAACTAAGAAGTGGGATCAGAGTTTAAGAAACCATGCTTTTGAAATGTGGCTAGGAACAAAGGAACTAGATAAGAAAAGAAGTGAAGCGAATTACACCGTATTATAGGATTAGCCATTGCTGATATGTAGACCAATGGATATGTAGACCATAATAGACTACAGTTATATTTGGGTCAGGATGTGCTGTGCTACCTCCCCATGTCCAAATGTAGTTTGACTGCATGAACTAAGCTCTCCTGAGCATTAGCCAAAAGAGCTAATTTATAGGAGCAGGATCAATCTGAGCTTCTTTGATCCCAGATCAGTAGACCTGAAGATGACAAAGCTTGGTGTGATTGTTCTGTAGATGGGGACCAGAACTGGGTGTGGTAATTTTGATGATAGCAGTTCTCTTTTAAGATGCATGAAATAGTGGACCACACTCTTAAATGTTCCCAATGGCTAAGAGGGAGATTATCAGAAAACAAGCTAAATTGTAGCTGTGTACCTACTGCAGACATTGGGCAAAGTTCAGTGGGTGTCAACTTTTCAAGAGGAACTGGGAAGACAAAGGCATTTGATATGTAGGCCTATATTACAAGGCCAGAGCAAGGAGGCACCAGGTAGGAAACATCCATGTTCGTGCTCTGCTGACTTCTACCGCTGCTCAGGAGAACAGCTGAGGGTCTGTAGCAGTGCAGATACAGTAAGGCAAGTGGGTTTGGTGAACTGGGAGGTATCTCAAGTGCCTGGATGTCATACTGTGGCTCTGTTTGCAATTTTGCACAACTGCAATACTTACTACATAGTAAACTTTCTACTTCAGTGATGCACTTTTTACTGCTTTCTGAGTTGCTAGTCTAGCTGCTTCTGTATGGAACTTAAAGCTTCTTCCAAGCTCATGTTCTTGGTATTTAGTCCCTCCTTGTGGATACAAGCATGGACCATATAATTGCAATCATACAGAACACTCACTCAGAATCTGCTGCATGGAGGGGGCTACAGACACAGAAGAAATCTTGTGCCTTTCTCCAAATATTTATTTTGGCAAGATATATTAGGCTGTGCCTTTGAGATCCCATCAGTACCTATCCCCAGTCCAGTTTTGACTTTACAGGACACCCCTAATCACCATAGAGGAATGGATGAGATAGCATACAGAAACAGGAGATATTTTTCTACCCATTATTCCTAATATCTATGATATGTATATCATGCAAAGCAGATTAAATCTGTGCCTAAAAGCAGCAGGCCACTCAAGGGAAATTACACTAATTAGGTATACAGGCTGATTGTTGTCTCATTTAGTTCCTGTCAGTTCTGCCCTGGAACAGGTCACAAAGAAGAGATTGTGGAGATTTCAAGAATCATGGATCAGTTTTTCCCACAGTTTAAGATACTTACATATTGGAAAGTCAGGGATCAGTCCAGCTGGTGTAGTCTTCCTCCCTTACCTGCTTCATCTTAGAAGTCAGGATCTGCTACTCTAAACAAAGTCTGTTCAGTCAATGTGGTAGGAACTCTTGGCAGTCAAGAAAACTTTTGGACAATGAGGAGTCAGTAACCCCTAGCTGCTACATTTGCTGATTGGAAAAGGATCCACAGATTGCCCCAGTGGTGCTAGCATCTGACTCTGGGGGATTAGGTGGAATGCAGAATGTGACAAGGTCTTTGGAAGCAAGAAAGGAAATCACAGCCAGAAAATCACTCCTCACATGGCTGCCCTCTATCTCCATCAGTGGCCTGTAAGAGGCTTTATTTTAGCCTCTGTTTTCAGTTTCTTTGGTCAGACAAAAAAAGGAACAGCTGCAAAATACTTTCCCAAAGGCTGTGGCAAAATAAACTCAGACCAGGACACATGGAAGATGACCAGAGTAATTCCAATTTCTTGCTGGAAGGCTTCTCTCACATGAACTGTAAGATCTTTGAAGTGTTGTCAGTGCAATTTGGAAATAAAAACTATAGGTCCTATTTTGAAATTACTCTGTGTGGTGCAGAACCCTGCAACACATGTCCAGAGCATTGTGAGACACGGTTCCTATTGTACAGTTTGGATTGGTATAAGTTCACTCTATTGTTCATTAATCCATTGAGGCTGGGACTGCTGTTAACTAACTTTCCACAAAACCAATATATTTAAAAATATATTTAAACCAATATATTTAAATATATAAGCCCACAAAAGGCACATATGACCTCTCAAAATACATTATAGCATAGAGCTATTTTAGAATTAATCACGTGCTACTGGTGCTAGCTGGTGGACTTTGAAGTTGTGATATTATGTATTAAAAGCCTATCTTGTCTTTTAAATGTCTCCCCACATCTCTTATGTAGGCTTTTCCTTTCCCTGGAAGCTTGAACACCATCAAAAGAGCTTGGCTTAATAGAAAGGAGGTGATTAGTATTGCAAATCAAGCATTTAGCCTCTCAGATGCATTCCAAAAACACATTGTGGTATGTGATGTAAAGGTCTTACTAGCACAAGCTCTTGATGCCCTGCATATCTCACTCCTAGCTTTGCCGGATGCAGTGTCAGAGCAGCAGGAGAGGGCTGCTCTGCAAGGGCTGAGGGTGACAGGAGTGCAGGCAGGGCAGTGCTCCCACTCACAAAAGTGCAGGCCCACAATGCATGAGCAAGGAAACAGAGCTATTTTATCATGGTCAGGAAAACAATATACAGCAGAAGAACTGAATAAAATGACCAGAACAAGCAAGCAAACAGAAAAACATCTGTAGCACGTTATGGAGAGACATTCAGAAACAGAGACACCCACATCCACATCCATTCACACATAAAAGGTCATTACAGAATCCTACTTGTTTCTGCAAAAGAGAAATAAAAAAATACTTGAAGTTTCCTTCTCAAAGCATGTTTAGAACCTCTGATTGAATTTCCTCCCTCTCTCCATTCGGCACTGTAACTGCCGAGGCCCGGGTTCGATTCCCGGTCGGGGACACTCCCCGGGTAGGTGGAGCCCGTTAGCCCTGTAAGGCAATCCACCTACGTCCTGAGGACCTCGCTGCCACTGTCCAAGCTCGCTTGGCCCCGGCAGATGAACCTCAGGATTAAAGGGTGGGCTCAGTTCTGCGCGCACTGTGTCCCACCTAAAATAAATCCAATGCGCAGGCTGGAAGGCGTACAAAGACCTTCCACAGATCTTCGTTCGCGAAGTCTGGCTATTATATTATACCTTTCTCCTACATCAACCATTTAAGTAGCATAACAAATTCTGCCACTTCAGCCCAGTCATCCATGGCACCAAACAGCTACTAAGAAGGCTCCTATAGGATTCCTGAAATCAGATAAGGTTGCCTTGGAAATCTAAGGGACAGGCTTTTGATACCAACAGGACAAAATAAAAGAGATAATGCATATACAGGCATGTGCAGTATGCCCTGGAAACTGAACCTGGGAAAAATTATGACAGAAACACAGGCTGTATGCTGAAGAGTATCTTCTCTGCTGCAGGAAGAAATAAAACATGGCCCATACAGAGTAAATCCAGTCAGCTACAAGAAAAACCATCTGACTGAGTCCTTGTCATTGACCAGATAAAACTTCAGAAGCGTGCATCAGTACTGGTATCCAGACCCAGAATATTTGCCACTCCTATGCCACCATGCAAGTGATAATACTCAGGTGAAGGCACAGACAGACACTGAGAAGATGAGGAAGCAAATCAGCAACACCAATGAATGCTGTGTTTTGTCACAGTCGTTTTATAGACTCAGATTCAGGTACACAACAAACTCAAAGTCAAGTGAGACTTTGAGATCAGCATCTGCCTGTTATGTAGAAGCTGTTGTCAATGTGCTCCACAGTCAAACCAATAAAAACTGAAACACTCAGCACTCCAGCCACATAGCAGATTTTTCACCATAGGCTGAGAAAAAAAACCCAAAGGGAGTCACAAAAACAGACTATGTTCAGAAATGAGAAATGTTAGGAGTTTTCTTAGTGGAAAAAGTCACCTAATGCCTGTTCTAACAGTGTCTGAATCTAGTTTGTTACTTCTGAAGCAATAATCTGAATAATCTTGAAACTATGCAATAGGCATAAAGAAAGGGAAGTGGGAAGCAGAGCAGCATTACAAAAGTAATCTTTTGGTGAGTAGCTCTGTACAAATGCCGTTTCCAGTGCTGGTAAAGTGGTGTACAACGGCAAGAGGAAAAGGGATTAGAAAAACAAGAGAAGGAAAATAAATAGTCCTATCTCACTCACCACCAGAGACTATAAAAGAAGGGAAGAGAGTTCTCCTGAGCTTGGTACATCCCTCTACAGTGAGAAGGTCATAGGACAGCTTTTGGAAGTTCCTGACCTGAAGGTCTTCCTGCTCTTTGGGGACCTCTCTTTCCACAGAGTATTATTCCAGAAAACAGAGACCATGTTCCATAGTTGACTTTAAACACTAAGTCAAGGCCAAGGGATTAGGAAAGCAGTTAACATTTACTAGGAAAAAATGCTTAGTATTTTCGGGAGTTTCCTTGACTTGGAAGAGAAAAGGTTAAATTACTAGGTTCACTGATGAAAAAAAAAAACAACTACTTGAAACATAGCCTAAAGGATTATTTTACTGCTAATCAGTGAATTTTATTGTAATCAGAATGAAAAACACACTTCTGGATATCAAAGCATCCAGGCTTTATCGCTGAGCAGGGCTATCTGTAGTAGGGACTGCAGGAACTGGAAAACAAGACTTCGAATGTAAAGCTTATTCTATTCAATTAATTCAGCTTACAGAAAAGAAGTTTTAGAGGTGACATAATTGCTGAATATAGGGATTTACACATAGAATCGCGTTTATAAGGAGGAGGAGGAGGCAAGCAGACAGGCGTTTCAGTCTTTCTGTCAAAGACATAATGTGAACCAATAGTTGGAAAGTCAACAAGAAAAATTCTTTCTTATTTAAATAAGATGCAATTTCTGGGCAGTCAGAACTACAAAAGCATAACAGTGGAGGTCACCCTTTTTTGGAGTCTTTGTGACAAGACTGTATATCTTTTAAAACCCCACATTTATTATCCAGCTTCAGAGGAAAAATTGCAAAGGCTGTGTTCAAGCTGTCTACTTCCCTTGTGAAGTCAAGATATCTCTACAGTGCATTCATCCTTCAGGACAGACAGTGAAGTTTGAAACGGGGCTGACAGCAGAGCCGCCTACAGGAGAGCCTTTGGTACAACTGTCAAGGAGTGGTCCAGGCATTGTGTAAGCAGCCAGGGTCTGGTGCCCCCAACTACCCTTGCACATGTGAGACAGCACACTCACAGTTTCATGCCACAAAGGTCTAGAAGGATCTTAAAATCAGTTAAGAATAACTTTCCCAATGCAGGGATCACGTATCTCCCTCTGAAGTATTTGGCAGGGGCTGGAGATAGCATACCAAAAGAGACAGCCCACTGGGCAGACACAGTCTGGCAGTTGCTATATCCTTGGCACAGGCTGAACACACACAGGGTGTCCTTGGAGGTCTCCTATGCATGCATCGACCAGAGCTGACCCTACTTAATTTATGAGCTTGTCTGAGATCACAGCCTCATGTATTATGGCTCCAGGCTCCACTGAAATGAACTTTATTAAAATAAATTCCAGCTGCTTGGAAGGAGTTACAGAAATGACAAAAAGAAAGCAAACTCCTCCATTCCCTAACTCACTGCAAGCAGAAAAAGAAATAGTTGCAGTAGACCAAGCAAAATTCAGCTGGCTCAACTGAAAGGCCATGAGAAAAACATCTAGTTGAAGAACAAGCAATTTTGATAAAATGGGATGTTTACAAATACTGAAGCAGCACTCACAACTAGGCAACATACAGGGCAAACAGGCTTAAAGCAGAGAGGCAGAGGGACAAAAGGTCAGGAGGGCACCTGATAAAGCTTCTGACTGAAGGTGGGATGCATTTTAATAAATCAGATGCATTTGCAAGGGGTATTGAATATTTGTACCTTTCCTGTTTTGTCTGTTCCCTGGCCTTTGGTCTGCTGTGTTTCCTTCCCCAGGATGCCTGTGGGCTGTTAATGGGGAATATTAGGGAGCAGCACCAGGATGTACCTCACTCTGCATGTTGTTGCCAGCAGCCTACATGTTGCTTATTGTCCCTGTTTGGTAGATGCTCTTTTTATCTTTGCCTGGCTCCTGGTAAATTTCAAAAGGATGAAATTTCTAATGAAGCCTGGCATTCTTGTCCAGCACAACTAATCAGAATTGAGTCTGCTAAGGATCTCGAAAGGAAAGCTTGAGTTTCCTGCCCTTTCATGGGCCAGGAGCTAGAAGATTAGATCTAGGCCCTACCAGAGCGGCAGAAATGCTCTCGTTGGTTATGGGGTTGCCAGGAAAAGTGCAGTTTCCAGAACTCTCATGCTCAGAAAGCTGCTGCAATGCATGGTGGGGAAGGAGCTGAACAAATGGGATTAATTGTCGATTTAGGTGGGAAGTAACCACGTGCTTATGAAGTATTCATGAACTGGTTATGTTTACACCAAAGCAGGGTGTAACATTCACCTCTCTTTACCCTGACCCTGTGCTCGCTGCAGTGCAGGGAGCAGGGGCATGGCAGAGCCACTCCCACCTCATGCATCATCACTGAAACTGCCCCTTGGAGTTCCACTATGGCTGCCTAATTTTTCAGGAATTAGGGAGCTGAGACATTAGCAGTGCTTGTGTGATGTTGTCCCCACCCCTATCTTTCTGCCTCCCAGCAATGAATTCTCATGGCCTTCTAACAGATTTCTCTGGTTTTAACCAACATTGCCAACAGCCTGCTTTCAGCAAGAAATTCTGCAGTCTCCTAACAATCATTTCTTGATAGTGCTGGAAATAGCCTTTCCTTCCTGATGTCAGGCATCACAGACAACGAGTGATATTTTACCCTAGGTTCCTAGATCTAAGCCACCTACAGTGCTCAATAAAACAAATAAACAAAAAAATCCTCAAACTAGTAGCCTGGGATCCGCTAGTTTCAGTGAAGTGGAAAGAGCGCATCTCAAGCATAGTCAGTAAAGAAAAAACATTTGCCAGATAATCCTGTAAATAGGGAAGATCTTCAGGTCATCAACAGTTTTATGGCATGCATTGCCACCCGGAGAAGGATGTGACACCTCAGTAAGAGCAGGCTCTACCGACTAAGATGAGAACATTCCAGTTCAGCTGACATTTCACTGAATGTCAGCTCTATAGCAGGGGTTTAATGTGAATACTGTAGCTGAAAGTCATTAGACTTCTCTCTCATGCTATCATCAACCATTTTTGGCAATGTCTGTTAAATGGAATAATTTGCAGAGTGAGCCAAAAATATGGCCTGTGGAACACATTCTTCAGATCACAAATGTTAAATTAGAGAGATGGATTGGTGACAAAGAGGGTGGAGGGGAGAGAGAAGTTTCCACATACTTTTTTTCTCCCCCATCACCACCACAAACGTGGTCTTCACCCCAACATATGTTTGCAATGAGTGTAGCCCAAGAACCATTTCAGACCTTACTGAAGATTTGAATCTTGAAAGAATCAGCCAAGTTTGATATTAATCAAAGGGCAGGGAAGCCACGTGCCCTTAAGTGTAATGGATCCACCCACGCTTAGATTCCAGAGGCAAGAGGGCAGACAGATATGAATGGTCCTGTGAAAGTGCCTCTAATCTGTAGTCTGAGACTTTCTTCAGTAGTTACTAAAGGGATCACCTCCTAGTTCAGATTAGGTTTTCAACTGTGAGTATGCTATCAATTTAGGCACTTCAGGTGTGCCCCCAAAGTAAGAGAGATGAAGCTTACTTTGAGGAGCTTTTGGCTTTTGAAAGAAGGTTCTTTGAATTTTATGGCTCCTTCATTTCTTGCCTCTGCCTCCTTCTCTCACCCTACTACCACTGAATTAGTTTACCAATTTTCACAGAAGCTGCCTGAGCATAAAAGAAAATGCCTCTTCACTTAGCTAAATCCAAAATATATGAGGATAAATGGTTGCTGAAGATTGAATATCACTCAGGTCATGTCAGATCAGAACTAAGGAAGCTAAATGTTTTTAGCAGAAATGAGAAATTAAATACAGCAAGATGGTTACCATGGGACACAGCATGTTCATAGTAATAAAATTCTTCTAAAAATTTACCTTATATTTATGTTTAATGGAGACATTTTGTGAAAATAATTTTGTGAGTTTGATAGGCTCAGAGACTTATACTTTCTTTAAAATTCCTGAAAAGATGTTACAGAAAATCAGGCATACAAATACACATTACTCTGGTAACATAAGTTAATTTAGGGGGCATCTATTAAGAGAAGGAGATAGTTTATATAAATACGTTGGTTTATTTATAGCAAATGTTTGTGTACTAGACTTAAAAAACAGCTAAATATTTACTAGGATCTGTGATATTGCCTGTGGACTTTTATAAAGCTATAAATGAAAAAGGAGCAGAAAGGAGAAACACATTTCAATTTTAGATATGCAGTACTGAGACTTGAACTAAATACAGAGAAATAGAACAGTGTTCCCAAACAGCCACAGCTCTGTCACATGGGGGCATGGTAGGTAACACCTCTGATATCACTATGGAATTGTTAGGTGGGAAACGACCCACCAATTTTTAGCTCAAGTAGGATTTTTTCCCAATGGAGTAAGTGCAGTAACTAAATAAAAATTTATGGAATGGGCTGAATGCTGCAGGTCCATATCTTATCGGAGTTGGTGCCTATGTTAAAATGATGAATTAGTTTTGGCAACTAGATTCAGAAATTTATAGCCTTAGTGCTGTGAATCTATTTATTGCTGTTTTTATTTTTCTTCATTGGAGGAACGACTAACAGCTGGGAAGGAAGCCTATAAATCTTAGCATTAGAGAGGGGAAAGGGTAAGGTGTTTTACATACACACAGGGGCTAGACAAGAAATTGGTATTTCTGGAGACGAAGAGCAATGTGAAACAGATTTCTTTTGAAGATTTTTCATTTGCTGAAAAACAGAAAAAAATCTGCAGTGCACATCTCCTTCGTTCTTTTAATTCCAGGTTTTATTAATTTTCACAAAAAAAAATCTGTAGGCATTTCAACAACAGAAAAAAACCCAATTGTTTATTTCACATAAAAAAAAAAGTGATTGCGGACTTTTGCCAGAAAGAAGAAATGGCAAAAAAAAAAAAAGCAAACCTGTTTATCTCTTTAGAAGATGATATAACCTTTGAGTTTTTCTGGGATGAGAAGTGTTTGGGAATCACCTCACCTTTAGATGAAGTATCTCCCCCAAACAGCAGTTTGCTACTCTCCAGTACGGATCACAGATGGGGAGTGCACAGTCTCCATGAGGAAACAGCCAAGTAGAACAGCATGTGGCACAAGGCTGCTGAAAGGGTGATGGGAGCAGCACTTGTAAATGATAAAAAATCCTAACATCAGTTGAAAGTAGTCTGAAGAGCTCCAATCCACATGGAAAAGCACAAAGAGGGGTGTATAGTTCTAATAAAACTTTCTATTGGCTATCTGCATTGATTCCTCCTATCCCTGGGCAAGATGAGCAAAATTGCCTAATTAAGTCCACATCTCTGAATGTCCCAATTAAACCATCTTCTCTTGCTGAGAGGCACTCTACATTCCCTAATTGAAGCTGGTGGCACCATTTAATGTAGTATGCAGAGAGCTTATGGCTAAAGTTTGAAGTTCTGGGAATCTCACCCCTGCCTGTGCGTTTGGGATGGAGCTGGCAATCAGCAGGCTCTAGAAGGAACATGGACACTTTAGTTTGAAATGAGCCATTGAGGAAGTTTATAAACTCTCTGGTATTAGCAGGTGATGATGAGAAACACCCAAGGGTAATAGGGGCTGGCAGCAACTTCAGAAGAAGTTTGCTTCTTACCTTGGCAAGCACAAGGGAAACTCTCTTCTCCTTCTCCTTTTTCCCTTAAACAAAAACAACCTCCCTCGGAGCATTTTGGAAAGGAGTATCAGTACGCTATGATGACAAGGCGGTCTGCCACATGGGTCTGAGGAAGTGCTTCCAAGAAAGAAATCCTCATATGCACAGATCACAGGAACTTGAGCCCCTTTTGTATCAAAGCAACTTACTCAAAGGCCTTCAAAATTCATTCTTCTTTCCAAGGCTTAATGGAGTCAGAGACCTTCAAGGAATGAGAAAAGATCGACTCCTGCCAAAGAGCCCCACTCCCTGGATTTTTAAGAGATCAAAACATTTCAAGCTGTTAGTTCTGCAACTAAATATGGAATAAAATGGGATATTTAATCCCATATAACAACACTGCCTTTACACTACTTTTTCTTCAAGTCCTTTAAGAAAGGTTAGAGCAGAGGAAGGTGAGGGAGGGAAAAGAAGTACTGAATGAAGAAAAACTGCTAAAAGACAATGCAGTGGCATTTTAAAAAATAGAAAACTGAAATGAAATATCATTGTATCATTGGAATGAGGTAGGATCAAATATATCTGAGTTATTACCTAGCGTCATTCTTGATTTTAAAGGAGTGGAATCAGCACTTTGATAGTTGTGTGACTCATAGAACAGTTCCAAGCTGAAACTGTGGGGTAATGGTGACAAAGAGATCAACAGCTGATGACTCTGCAGCACCCTATATAAGCTGTTCTGGTGTGATTTCCACACAAAGAAAGGGCCTTATGACTAAGGTGAAGCCTTAAATCACAGCAAGCTTTTCTCTGGTGAGCATTTCATGGACATCATGTAAGATCAGACAGGAAGGGCTCTTTAGTGGTTAAAGGTAAGATGACAAATGTGTGGGATTCTAGGATGAGGTGCTAAGAGTGCAGTACTCAGTTGAGCTCCTGGTCCTTATGGAACTGAATACTATGAAGTTAATTGAAACAGAGTTTTCCAGACTTTCAGACTCCTGTTGATGAAAAGAGCATACAGAAGGTCTCATGAGGAGTCTAGATTGCCTGCTATTTCTTCTCTCTCGGGTAGCTGCTGGTCCAAGTCTTCCTCTGAACATTGCATATCCTACAGAGCTCACTGATAAGACCATCCCTAATAACTTCTCTTTCCTGATCTTAGTTTTAAATCCGGTCCAGCAACCACTTCCCACATCATGCCTCATGCATTTGCCAAAACCTCACCACCCTTTTTCCTAATACTACAAAACCTGAATAGATCTTTTAGTCCCTAGCTCTCCTGAACACTGCCCAACCCTAGCCTCACCTCACCCTCAAACTGGTACCTAAACATCCATGGCCCTTCTTGGAAGTAGCCTTTATTCTTGCCCTGTAGACAAGGAAAGCCAAAACAGAACAACAAATCTTAATCCCAGCCCACATCCTGTCCACCTCTCTGGAGCTAGAGTTAGGAATGAGGTTACTCAACACTAAGTTATATTCACAGGCACATCCCAATGGGTAGCCATCAGCAACATCCTAGGAACTACCCCCACTTTGAGACTTCTGGGCTCTAGCAGACCACAGTTTAGACTAGCATTAGGAGGTTGTAATAAACAGGTTTTACTGCAATACCAGAAGACTTGCAGATATAATGAGGCTGCTGGGGCAAACACTGGGTGGCTCTGGCTGAACTTGCAGGGAGGCCTATTGCAGCACTAAGTGAACTCCAGGGTTCAGACTGGATTTATAATTCTTTTTCCAAAACAGAAGTATCAAAGAGTTTCAGTCTGATTCCTATATGTAGGTTTCTAAGAGCATGCTGTGACTGCATGCCAGAAAGTTCCCCCAAGCCATGATTACTTTCAGGGATGCAGTGCCCCTGCAGCCTTCAGTTAAAGTTAGGACTATGGTTAGGAAATAACTAGAAGCTCCTTTTGTTCATGAATCTCAGAAATTTGCAGAAGTAGGCAGATAGGGCTTCTTGACTTATGCGTTATTTGTGGCTAAGCCTGCAATATCAAACTCTTTTGAAACAGAATGTACAGCTGGAGTTGGGCTTTGCTTTTGGAATAGAGGTATAGACCATGACCAGTTCTTATTATGCTCTCAAGGCTTGCAGAAGAACAAGAAAACAGCAGCGTTCAAGAGTATAATTTAGAAAACACAAGGTCTCACCAACTATGATGTAGTGTAGGAGTATGCAAGAAAAATGAGGAAAATGTGAGTTGTTTTTACATACTAAAAGACTTCCACAGATAGTGGAAAGAATTATGTTTAGTAGGATCCTATAGCTTGCAGTTACTTCACTGACACCATGCTGTGTCAAAGCTTAGGCCTGGGAAGGAATCGGACTGAACTTCCGTCTCCCCTAACCAAGTAACAAAGTGCTAGTAGCAGGCTGACCACTAGCAGGCTAGTTTTCTGGGCAGTCCTGAAGCATTGCTGTACCATGGCTGCTGAGATCACTGTTCTAGGCTGTTCTAGGACCTTCTACCCAACTGCCTAAACCTAAGCCAGTCAATAGCTTCTCAGCTCATTTCACCCCAAACAAGTCATTGTTTCTTTTTCCAGTGTCACAGGTGTTTTAGAATACAGCAGTAAGAAGTGTTCTTAAATCAATTCCATCCCACAGCTAACATAAATAAGAATTTCCAGTGCCAGAAGTTTTCCTAAACTAGAACCTTCTTGCATAGCTCTTCATCTTCATTCTTGAGGTCTCATTTTATTCCTATGAACAAGATGTTACTGAAACCAAAGAATCCTATCAACACTAGACTTCATCTATTCCCAAGGAATGGGAAAACTCCAGCATCAGATTTTCTTGTCCCAGCCCTCACTGTCCTTGCAACTGACCCTACAAAAAGAGAAATAATAAAAAAAAAGGCTATTAGGTTGCATTCCCACTTTACATTCCTTACCATACACAGCACGTCAGGCTGCTCCCCTTGCAGTCTCACAGCAGCAGCGCTGTGTGGGCAGGCTTAAAACTCAACTGCACAAATATGGGGGCTCATAAGACACATGGGTATGTACCTTCTACTAGGGCCTGTTGCAATAGAACAGGAGTAATGACTTTAAACCGAAGGAGGGTAGATTCAGATCAGATATAAGGGGGAAACTTTTTTACAATTTTAGTGTTGAAACACTGGAACAGGTTGTCCAGAGAGGTGGTAGGTGTCCCATTACATGGAAACATTCAGGGCCAGGTAGGATGGGGCTCTGAGCAACCTGATCCTGTTGAAGGTGCCCCTGCTCATTGAGGGGGGTTGGGGATGGTAGACCACCAAATATTCTATGATGTTTCTATGAAATATACTCCCCCTCACCCCCAACCAGATTATCAAGACACTCTCTGCTTCTGTCACCAATTACTCTGCTATAAACAGATGAGCTTTACAGTTTTAATAAGCTTTTATTTGTTCTTGCATGGATCCCAAACATAACCTTTTACTGCCAATGAGCCAGGCTTTGCTTTACTGATGGAATCTGACAACAGCAATTGTAGGCACTGCAAGTTTTCCAGGATCCTGAAACATGCCATACCCCCTCAACCTTCTGGTCCTTGGCTTTTATCCTAAAGGGAAATATCTCTGCATACTATAAACCAATTACATGCTCAACTGTAGTCCTCTCCCTGCAAACAACAGTCAGCAAAGCTCTTAGAAGGTCCTGCTGGTGCTAACCACAGCATGTGACAGAAGTTCTCTTAGTTTGAGAGAATAAAGGATCAAGTGGGAAGCAGTTACTCCAGAGATTTCACCATTAAGACAGCAGCTAGCAGACTATCCTTTCCCACCAAGCTGATTTCAGGTTAGAGTCAAAGAAACTGCTTCTTCCTCTACTTCTTCTTTACCCTCCTCTTTGGTACTAGAGCATAGGAGTCCTCAGTACAGCTTATGAGGAATTCAAGAGGAGAGAAGATGATCTCATTACCATTTTGCTGGCTATTAAAGAGTGAGACAATCTAGCTGTGGTAAAAAATAAATAGCTGTATGCAACTATGAGAATCACCATCTCATTTCATGTCAGGCAAGACTATTGTCTAATAGGAAGACAATACAATCCTGCTGTTGCCTAGATCAGATGGGTGAGACTTGAGCTAATTAGCTGCCATTATAGCCAGGCATGAAATTGTTAATTTTATTTTATGATAGCCATCTGAACAGTGACGTGCTCTCTGCATCTTTTCATCACACAAAAGTTGCTGTAACCAGCTTCTTCACCACTCTAACAAAGTGCAAGCTCCTCACTACTGACCACTGAGATACTGTGGGAAATCTAAGAGAAAACAAGAGAGGGTTCTCAAATCCCGGACACACCTCTGCTCTGAAGCCTTGGTCCCTGAGAGGGCATCCTCCCTCACTTCTGCTCACAGCTCACCAGCCTGTGGGGATTCCTTGCAACTAAGAGCCTGCACCCCACAGCACTCTGCAGCCAAACTTTCTCATCAAGTTTTGGGACTCACTAGCGAAAGCAGAAGTTGCTGGGGACTTCGGGAAGAGCCAGTAAGCGTGGGAAAGAACATTTAATCTGGGTGTTACAGGAGGCAGGAGATTGTTTTCATAACATCTGTGGTGAAAGTGTATAAACCAATAGACAGACTGCCAATACTTGGAAATACTCAAAAGGCAACTCTGGCAACCTTGTAAATTGTTTTATAAACAATTGGTTTCAAACTGATCCTGAAGTTATTGCGAAAGGCAGCAGAGTCACTTAAGGACAAAGGTGTTGTGGTTTCTGCATTCCCTGCTGCCTACTTCCACAGTAGCAGCCCTACAATAGAGTGCTCACACTCAGGCACAGGAGTTGTGTCCTTCCATCTCATGCTTCCAGTGAGAACTAATGTGGCAAACCTGAAGAGCTGAAATACTGCCTACTGCCCTACCTGTCTCATAGTCCCAGCCTCCTGAGAAAAACTCTTCCAGAGAAATCTGCTTCCTACATTCTCTCCAGGGCTGGCTGCAGCTCATCCCACTGCCCTTCATGGTCAGACTGCAGCTTGACATTTCTTCAGCAGACCAACCTACCCAGCCATACTGGCTGGCCATAGTCCCAGCCTTGTGGGTGCTGCTCTGTGGGTGCCCGTTCCTGAGGCTTCTCCAGGCACATCTCTCACATGATGGGCATGACCTGACCTCCCACATTCGTGTCACCTTGCAGAACGGGGAAATGAGGCCTTTTCTTATCCCTCCTTGCCTCAAGAATCCAAGAGACTCCTGGATGGATTGACACCACTGCCAGATGACTCCTGCTTGCCTTACAGTGGGCAGCAGCCCTGAGGTGGTGGTGTTGCCATTGCCTGGGGCACAAACTAGGCCTCCAGTAAGAATA
This sequence comes from Pachyramphus minor, assembly GCA_013397135.1. Classification (NCBI taxonomy): domain Eukaryota; kingdom Metazoa; phylum Chordata; class Aves; order Passeriformes; family Tyrannidae; genus Pachyramphus; species Pachyramphus minor. The sequence goes on along the minus strand of VYXB01004796.1, from coordinate 44,207 downwards.
CAAATTAAAGCCAAACCCCTTTCTAAGAAGTCATTCAGATTTTCTAGGGCAAATAGCTGCAGCTAAACATCTAGGAATGGATCTCTACCACCCTGCTCTCTACCACCTTCCCACCCTCCAAATTTTGGGGCCCTGCCCTCTACCACGGTTCCCTCTTGTCAGGGCAAACACCACAACACCTCTGTCTGTCCCAGACACCTCCCTCAGCCCCGGATCATATGCCAAGGGCTCGTTCTCCTTCCCAGACTCCTCCCCAGGTTGTTCCCTCCCATGGATGCACCTCACCTTCCCACACTGCCCCAGCCCACCGTCCACACCACCTCACCTCCACAGGCTCATACAGACCTGGTACTGGTGCATTTCCACTTGAAAACAAGCCCTGAGGAATTGCGCACACGGGTCTATAGGAGCTACTCCAAAATACAAGATTCTCAGGCGTCAGTCTCTTTTCCAAAGTAAAAAGTGACAGGATGAGAGGAAACAGCCTCGAGGAGCACTGGGCAGGGGGAGTAGAGGGGTTATATTGGATATTAATTTCTGCAATGAAAGGGTTATCAAGCATTGGAACAAGTCACCCAGGGAAGTGGTTGAGTCACCATTCCAGGAGATATGTAAAAGACATGTAGATGTGGCACTTCGGAACATGGCTTATTGGCGGATTTGCAAGTGCTCGGTTTATGGTTGGACTCAATCTTAGCAGAAAAAATGTACCCATATACCCAATCTGTCCCACCTCAGAAGCCCCATATACCCAGGTTTTAGGTGACAAACTTAGAATACAGTTTTATAATTCTATTTTGTTCAATTCCAAGTCTTTTACATAATGTTTACTATGAAGCAACCACTAAGGAAGCAGAAGAAATCCCTCCATCAGACGTTATCCAATTATTTTCAGTCTGTTTAAGCAGAAGGGAAAAAAAAACCCCATAAATAAAACACACTTTGTTTTATAGGAACCTACACCCGCTAGGGAAAAACTGTTTTGGCAAAAGAATTCCTAACCAAGTTAATTACAGCATCGTATTAAAAGAACAACATCTTTTCAAATACTTAAGAGCATCATGAAACAACCTCTGCCAAAGGTCTGCACTGTACTGGGTTATAGTTCCAGGCTGTCTGCAGACATCACTGCCTGAGTTATACTATTCTGACATCATTGTGCAAGTTCAGTGCACAAAGCACATGTCTGTGCTATAACATGGTCTTGACAGTATCTCACATTTCCACCCTACTAAACCCTAAATAGTTTCCAGAAGAGCTATGTAGAAAATACCCAGGAAGCATGCTGGGTAAGCCATTCAGATGATCACATGCTCTGGGATTCTTGCTGTCTCTGAAGAACTTCCATATGTCCAGTCTGTAACTCAAAGGAGGGCAAAAAAAAGGGAAAAGTTAGTCTGATGCACAGTCCTCTGACCTCCTGCACTGTCACAAGTGTTATTTTATTAGAGTTGGTTACCTGATGCGGGCAGCCAGATTCAGGAAGAACTGCAGACTGAGAACTTCCAGAAAATTTGCTTGGACATGAAGAGACAACATGAAGAAGACAATGTTATGAACAGCAGGTAATGCTGCCAAGAGACACGATGGACAAAGTGATGACAATAGTAAGGATCCGGGGCCCTGCAGGAGGCCTAGATCTGATGTAGGTCTGCAGCAGCAGCACGATGGCATCACTGTGGTGTAAAACCAATAGTTCCTAAGATGGTGAACATTCACAGAACAAACAGTGATATCAAGATAATCCCTGAGCTGCTGCCATTGCTCAAAGAAACATTGTGAAGGAATGGGAGTTACTAACATCTGGAGCCCATAGGAGGGAAGGAAAATGCTCTCTAGTTTCCTAAAGATAGGGCCTGTTTTAGTTACAGAAGTAGATTTCCATACTTTCTGCGTAACTCTGGATTGTTGTGGTCAGAGAAGTTACTTCGTGATGCCATTCATCAGTGAGAGTTATAGGAAAGAAGATGCCAGAGAGATATTTAATTCTAGTGTGTGCAAATATCATCCTAGCGGCCTAAAGCAGGACTTTCCCTCTCACATTCCATACCTCTTAGAGCATCCACATACTACTTGGAGCTTCATCCTCCTTTTAAAATTCCATTTTAAATAGAGGTAATATTTTTGCCTGGAGAACTTAGAACACCTTTTTCTCCATGTACAGAGCAGCCAATATTCCCCTAATCCTGCGCCACAAAAGCCAAACAGCACACACACCCCAGCCAGTTGTAATATTAGGAGCTTAGCAGGGAGAACCCCAAAAATTCATACCTGTGAGAAGTAAGAATATACAGCTGGAGTTATACAATCTACTTAGGAGAAGGTAATTTCCCATGTTTGGCAGAAGGGATCCTTGCCACAAGGCAAAAAAATTGCATGCACTCTGCCAGCCACACTTGCTCGAAATTGTTTATAATGGCTAAAGCACACTTTGTAGCTTTACTAGCAACATTTTACTAATAGTTTTGGTTCACTATTTGCATATTTTTTGCTAAGGGCCTTTCCAGCTTGCAAGTGTTTGAAGACTTCCATGATAGTAGATTTTTACACTGACAAGTTTTTAGTGTCAACCTGGTTTAAGATATCTTTCAGAAATCCTGGCTGCTAACTAAGATTTATTTGTAATAAAAGGCCACAGCTAGAGCAGAGACTCCGCTAATGGAATAGAGCCAGATCATGAATAATTGAGTGTATGTTCTCCATTTATGGCATCAAGTGGCAGCATCTGTGGGAATCCCTGGGTCCTCAGGCTTTTCAGCAGTGAGCCCCTACGGCTGCCTGTTCCTTGCCTTCCCCAACCAAGTCTTGCAGCCTGTCCTTCAGCAGCCAGAAATCAGACATTTCTGAAATCTAGCAAATTCAGCCTAATTCCAGAGCAAAGCTGGCAGAGACCAATCACACCAACACACGAGAGAATTAGAGGGAAAAAGAACAGTTACATTTGAGCACGTGCAACACAGAAACCCTAGAAGAAAACAAGATGCATTGTGACCTATAGACTTGCCCAGAGCCACTCTAACTAATGCAATTCCTCTTCCCTTTCCAGAAGAAAAAACACCTCACAGAAAGAATTATAGCAGCTTCTGCGTGCTTCATGATCACAAAGAATGAGGAATGTCACCAATTCATTACTAGGAGCTCTGCTTCAGGCCACATGGTGGTCACAACTCTACTCTCGCAATATTAATTATTGGCCTGGGACAGCCATATAGCAGCTTATTGGCTACACACAAAATGCTTCCATGTGCTGAGCTTCTGCAGAGGCTGGCCTGTGGGCTTTGCTAGACAAACACTGCAGTTCCCAAGAAGTCAGAGTGCTAGTCTGATTCCTAGTTCCAGCAGCAAACCCTTACCTCTGGAGAGGAGCTGGGAGCCTGGCCCAAGGAGCAGCAGCAGATTTTTTTCCTCTCTGAAGGTCTGAGGATTTTCTTCCTGCAATCTTTTTTAGATGGAGTTTATAACCATTAAATGCCCTCTCCTTCCCCACAGACTAACAGCACAAAGGAACACAGGATGGAGCAAAAGAGAGAAAAATGGGGACAGGGAAAGAAGCAGTAGTAGAAGCTCCTCATGCATAATTTCCAGAGCTACATACAGCAGAAACACAAAAAGGGAACATAACTCTCACAGTAGTACAAGACATGCAACAAAACATCCAACAGTGTGCCCCAAGGAATGGAAGGGAAAACTGCCTAAAAATGCCAAGCATCTAGCACAAATCTTTTATGAGGAGAATAAATTTGTAATTACAAGTTATTTTAGCTACCCTGCTGCCAGGAGAAGAAAGAAGGAAGCCAGTGTCATCCTCTTGTTCCCCAGGGACCCGCCTGAACTTAGTTTTCTTGGTGTAACACCTCCCTCCAGTGGTTAAAGGCAAGTGGTTTCCACAAAGCTCGGCCAATTTGGAACCCAAGCTGCAGATGAGCAACAGACCGGTCCTTGCTTGCCCTCCTCTCTCCTTCCACCTCCACATGAGGCTGAATGGAAAGCTCCTACACCTAGGAGCTATCTGGTCGGGGCTGGCCATGAAATGTAGCCCTCTAAATGGTGGGGCCCTGGGAAAGCATTGCCACCTGATTAAAGCAGAGTGCTCTGGGAAACCAACCAGAAAGAGGGGAGACTGTATTACCAAGAACCAAGCTCACCTCAAGCACAGCCCTGGAAAGCCAAAAGGAACAAGTTGTACTCACAATAAGACAGATAACTGCACCCTTCTGTGGGTCCAGGATCCATGTAAGTACCTCTTGCTCTGCTCTCATCTGGTCAGGGTTACTGAAGTCTTGACTTAAACCCAGTTGCCACCAGTGTTTGCTGATAGTGCCCCAGTACTTTCTTCTCTGAAAACTTAATTCTGTTTCTTTAAACATGTATGAAGACTTAGGTCATGTTCATTATTTGCTAAAGCAACAGCTGTAGACTTCATTAGCACAATACCACAGGTTCCTCTAAACCATTTTAAATGGTCAGAAACACCAACATGGCACAGGATCTGAAAGAATTTTGAGATCCAGCTCATATCCACTTCTCAACTGCTGAGCTGAGAAAAGCAAGAAGATTTATATATTTGCCCTATTTACTTCTCAAGAGCTTTTCACTCAAGCCCAGTGTGTGGTGATAGAGAAATTTTTTATAGATTTTCTTTCCCCTCACAGTGATAGGGCAGGAGCCGAGGAATCTTTTTTAAAAATAGCAGCCTGGTGGCAGAAGCCTTACTGAAGGTGAGTAGGAAAAAATTATAAAGCTAAGCCAGCAAGAGCTGTATGCACTGTGGGCATAGCAGCAAGCTTGCATTTTATCAGAATTAGTCCCCAAGGCTTATGACTTCATACTGTGCAGACTGTACAGATTTGAAGTGACATCTTTAAATAGAGAGATCACTTAGCTTAGGACATTGCAGGTAATTGAAAGGAACTACCACTCAATCAGCTCACCCTAACTCAAACATACTTCATAAAGCAAGGCAGAGCACAGCCCAGAAAATTGTCACCTCCCTCTACTGGGCAGTACCTTCCACAGTCCACATTGATCTCACACATGGGCCTCAGACCAGCTTTTTGGTCCCTTTGCTACCTTGAATAAACAAAATGTCAGTGATTTGCACATAAAGCAGAAGGGGATGGAGAGGAAGCCAGGAGAAAATATTGCAATGCACAAGTCATAGACAGATATATATATTTTTTTAGCAAAGTCTTTATTACAGAAATATTCATCCTCTAGACTTTTATATCTGTACATGCATTTCTTCCAGCAGGAAGATTTTGCTAAAAACAGACAAAAACAAAAAAGAAAATCCAGAATGGGGTTTGTATTTTTTTACTTGCTGCTTGGTATTGGCATCTGTAACTGAACAAGAAACTTACAAATAAAAACATATTAGAGAATAGAGTGTGTTACAAAAGCTCGCAAGCTTTACTGCTAAAGGTGCCTTCTGCTATAGCAAAGATCAGCTCAAAGGATCTGTGCAGGAAGGGGCTGGTATCTCAGAATTGCAAAGCCTTATCAAACCTCCACAAAAATCAGTTGCCCAGTCATAGCTACTCTCTCCCCAATCATTACTGTGTACAGAAAGGACAGAACAGGGACCCACTGCTTGGGCCCTGATCCCCTGCACAAGCCTTTCTCCCCAGAAGGAAAACTGAGTAGGTAGTGAAACCACTCCTGGATCTGCTACTAGCGTTAGGACTACCAACCACACCCCTGACAGGTGATGGTCCTGGGACCACCTCTGTAAGGCAAAAGCTCTCTCACCAAGTACCTCGTAACAGGCAAGGGACTACCCACTTCCCTCTCATGGAGCTTCCTGCTATCAGAGTGACTGTATCATGTACAACAGCAGGAAACCTGTTGTGCCCGAGACACCTCTAAGACTGAAGATTTGCACCCAGATCTCTTATGTAGGAAGATGGGGCAGTGTTTCACACACATCTCCTACTGTCTTCCAGCCTACACGACTCCTTGCTGCTGGCCACTGGCTGAATAGAGTGAACAGCCCAGCCATTTAACACAGAAACCACCCAGTCTGCATGACTGCAGAACCTGCTACTTATCAGCTGCAGTGCTGGCACTTGAGACAGAACTCAGGATGTAGCCACGGCTCCAGACCACAGCGGAGTTAGAAAAATGGACAACTGAAATAACAGCAACTTATTCTTGCATCCAAACTACAGAACCTACACTGGGCACTGGTAGCAGTGGTCTTTCCAATACACAGCATCAGCAATCCAGTCAGATCCCTCCATATTCATATCTAAAAACCACAGCTAACAAATTTTGGATTTATGTAGGGGCAGGGAAAGAATCAAATTAATCATAATCTCTACAGAGTTGGCAACCCAAGAATGCAACCAGCAGAGACAGCCTGAGGCTGAGTCCACAATATGCAGCAGTCTCTGAAGTTACCTCCAACTGACAGGAACCAGCAAATGGGAGCTAGGAGGAGAGGAAAAGGTAAAGAGGCAAATGGGAGAAACATCTAAGTGTCAAATCCAAAACACAAGGGATCCATTCCAGAGGTAGCTGAGCACCGCCACCACAATCTGCCAGGTCACACTAGGAATTAATAGATAGGTTTGGCTCCCTCCCAGTGGCGTCTCATCACGCTCAAAAGGAAGAACTCCACTGAAGGCAAGGCATAGCTGACTCCAGAAGCAGAAGAAGCAAGTATGACGATAGCACTCAATATTTCAGATGAGAACCTAGTCTGGAAGGTTAACTACAAGGGAAGAGAAAGCCTATATAGCATGACTAGTTACCACCACAAGTCAGTGAAGCAAGTGAAGCTACCAAAGCACTGGAATCTCAACAGAATTCCTGGCTCATGGGACTAAGTGATGGGACTTCTGGGGTCAGTGAAAAGATGTGCAGGTGAAGATCAAGGGAGAGAGAAGTTATTGTATGTTAGGCCCAGTGGGTTGTAGAATGAAGATATGACTAGTATTGTTTATCATGGAGCAGGCAGCAAAAGCATGGTCCCCTCAGGTTAACTGGTGTCTCATGGGATACAAGAAAGTTCAAGTTCTGTTTCTTGAAGTAGAAATAATCCAGAGGCAGGATGCAGGTGGCCCAAAGGCCCTATTGCCAGAAGATTAGGCTGTGTTGCAGGTCTAACAGTTCTTAGTAGAGTGGTATCAGAAATGGGATGTCACAGGAATAATGGTCAATGGTTAGACAGTCTGGGTAGGAGGCAGGAATGTTCTGTTTGCTCCTTTTCTCTGTGGTGCCGTAGCTCTGGAGTCAGCCAACTCAAGACTTGGGCACTTTGGTGTACTCTTCGCTGTGTATGTTCTTGCAAAGCGAAATGGACAGTATCATCCCCAGCAGCTGGAATAAGTATGAAGAATGGGAACAAAATTAGCAACCAGACAGATAATAGGGGGGAAAGAACAGGTGATACAGGGGAACAGAATACAGTAAACATCTTTCAATGACACCACACAGGTGAATAGAATTGGGCCACAACACAAAGCAAATGGAGTAACTCAAATGGCAAAAAATTGGACTGCAGAAAGATGTGCCTTCATCTGGAATCTATGTTATGGGCTTTTTAAGGCAACAAGTGGGATTTCACTCAGGATGCTGCTTGTCTCAGTCTTCCTGGTTACACATACAGAGAATTGTAAAGAGTCAGACACACCAGAAGGAACCACAAGGAGACAGGGTTTTGTTCAATTTTTAATCCAATCAATGAAAACAGCAGTTCAAAGGCCCAGTTAGAAACAACCAACGCTAGGACTGCACCACCATTAAACCAGGTGTCGACTACTTGAGAAAACAGCTTTGCCTTTCAAAGAATTGCCATGGTAAGAGAGTACAGGTTCACGTGAGGAAGTGACTTACCTCTATAACAGCAACACCAGTGCAAACCCCAAGAATGACACCAAGGTTGTCCTTCAACCACTGCTCTACACCATCCATGCATCCCTAAAGAAAAAACATGGTCACAAGGAAAAGAAGCACGAATCTAAATATCTCAAGACTGAAAATCCACAACACATCTCCTTTACATGCAGGAATCATCTCCATTACATGCTATACCAATTTTCACAGTAGCTGTAGCAAAAAAGGGTGGGATCCCTATCCCCTCTTCCCCCAAATTCTACAGGTACTTCAAGCACTAGTGATGTGAAAGAAGTTCCCAGAGGAATAAGGATAAGGCAACTTCAGTGGAAGCTTCACAGGGCCCAGACATACCCACTCACCTGCCCATGAACAGGCCAGTCAGTATAGGTTGCAGTGCTGTTGGCAGTGTCATCCAGACGACAGAAGCCTCTTCCCTCCTCTAAGTCCTCAGTTCTATTGGAGCAGGAGCAGGGATACTCAGTCATGCTTTTGTTCATAATAATCTCATTATCCTCCCAGTCTTTTGCTCCAGTCCAGCCACAGCAGGTGATCTAATAACCAGAGAGAGACCATCACAGTCTTATACTTTGCAATGGCAACATAACTGCACATAAAAATAAACAGGTAGAAGTACACAGGAACTCTCCATGTAGCAACAACAGTCAGGCTGCATTAGAACACCACCCTGGGCACTTATTCATAGGGCTGTCCAGAAGAAAGGGACATTATTTCCTACTAAAGAATCATTCTGCTAGCAAAACAAGAGTTAAAGGTTGACTTCTAGCAGACTAAATACTAGCAAACATCATCTTACTTGCACGTGACAATGCTACATAAAGATAAAAATGCAACCGGAGACGTTGCTGGTGGGTCTGCTGGAGGAGGGCAGCTGTCCTGCGTGACATGTTTGAGAGATTTTTTCAGTCCCTCCAGTTTTATCGTTGGCAGATTGATTTGGTGAGGGAGACACAAGGCAGGCAAGAGATTCATGTGTTGAAAATTAGTCAAGTGTATTCACAGACATGTCAAGAGCATTACTAACCTAGTCTTCCACTAGTGAAGCCACTTCCATAGGTTTAAATGCTAATACTCGATTTTTCTTTGAGTAGCACACATTTTTTTTTATCAAACATGAAACAGGAACTTCTCATTTTCTTGTTCCCTGTCGCAAGGCACCACTGATCTCAGGTGCAGCCCCGGGGACAGCAGCAGCCACCGCACGATGGCGTCCCCACGCTGCCAAGCCCCGGCACATCACCGTGAGCAGCCTGGCTGCTGTGGGGACTGGCTGCAAAACGGGATGAGGAACATTTTCCATCCAAAGAAACGTTTACATTTCTGTACAGTCATGCGATAAAACTGTAGTTGCTGGAGGGGAAAGCACATTGGGAAGTCCCCCTCCGCTCAGAAAGGAAAAGTGGTGTTTCTGCTATAACAGACAGGAAGCAGAGATACAAACAGCTGAACATCCACACCAGGAAAAGTATTTGCATTCCCAACAAGGGTTATGAAGATCCAGACTCCAGAAGGTATTGCCTCCGCCTAAAGTCTAAGAGGCTTGGACTTTAAATCCAAGACTGGTCTACAGTCTTGGAGAATACAGTCTACAGAATACCCACCCCTTTTCAAATGCTAACTTCAGTGTGCGAGGACTCCCAACACTCTACTTCTCCACCTCTACATACAAGAAGGGCTCAAACGTGAGCCTCTCTCCACAGTAGACTCAGGCTTCTCTTGAGTTCACTAGCAAGGAGTTGCAACCACAGTGATAAAACATAAATAAATCATGATTCAAGGAGGAGAAATACTGCGGGTCAACGTTTTGCAGACCAAAGAACAGACAGAAGACAAACGCTATTACTTGTACTTACTACACATCAGTCCCATGCTGGGCATGTATTTAACCACAACAGCCAGCCAGCTCTCAAGCTTGTGGTTTGGCAGTAAACAGCTGTCATGACTCCAGTGTGCTTGAATACTCTCTAGCTGCTCAAGTGCTGACCCTGATGCTAAAACAGAAACCATGGGCAGTTGGATGGCTCCCAAGAATGCTGACACTTGCAGAAGAACCATCACAATAAGCAAGCAACATGCACCAAGGAGTAAGGCAGGTGGTGCTGCTGACTTGCCTGGCAATAAACTTGCTACAAACGTCATATGCAAAGTGGTTTTCACACATTAGTATTCATGAGGCCTGGTAAATAAGGATAGGCCTGATGCTTTAGGCCATGCAGCCAATACTAGCTAGTTCTAACAGCCAGCATGCAGAAATGGTCCAAGGTCTGGCCTAGTCATAGCAAGCAAGACAATTTTCTAGTCTGCAGGCACCAAACCTCCCAGGCAACTTTGCAGATCAGCCAGATCAACATGCAATACCTGTTTCCCTGTCCTCAGCCTAGCTTTAAGGGCCATTGTCTGAACTGTCAAATCATCTAACTCTTGGTGTCCCCCAAGACCCACCTGTGTTTGGACATAGTCCCATACTTCTTGCAAGTTCTTCTTATCTTCATTCAAAGGGTTATAATTTTCAATCAGATCTTTAACTATGTGGGACAACTCTTCTTTTAGCTGTTAAGAAAACAGAGGCAGGAGAGTTATATTAGTCAATTCCTTGTAGCCTTTTCTTTGGGGCTTAGAATACATATATGAAGTTTCAGTCACTCTAAAAAGCTAACTGCAGTAACAAGTATGGTAAGGACAGCAGCTTTGCCACTGCAGCAGCCAAAGCACCAGGACTTCACAGCAAGTCCTTGCCGAGGCACAGGGAAGGGCTTCAAACCTGATGAGCAATAAGGAAACAGAACTGGGCATAGTTATCCTGCTAAGACACAGACTGAGAGATGTGCAAGATAAGTGTAAGCTGAAGGACAACACTGCCTTAAGAACTCACAAAAAATGTGTTCATAACTGTGTACTGCAGGCAAGATTCTGGTCAAGAATCTCAGCTGCTGCAGTTCATCTCCACTGCTCAGGGAAGGTATGAGTCACTCTCCTGCTCCTGTACGCAGCTGGGTTTACTGACATACAGTTGGTGGAAACTCGCCTTTTTTCACAAGGCCTTGATCTGCCTCTCCCCAGACTCCTACAACTGCTGTTTCTGTATTAAGACAGGAAGTATTACAACTATCTGAACTGCTCATTAACAGTCTTATCACAAAGCTCAGGTGTATCAAATCATCCCTTCACTCCCATTCCTTATCCAGGGACATTTACAACACACCTTTCAGTTTGATAAGAGGTGCAAGCTACACCTCGCAGATTCTTTCACCTTCTTCCTCCCACCTCCTTTTGAAGCTCTTCTTAACCAGCCTGTCTATGATGACAGCTGTTACTGCTAAGGACAGACCCAGACCACAAGAGGTTGGAAAAAAGTGTCATTAGACTGCCTGAGGGATGGGATAGAGTTACATCAGAATAAGGACTAGAATGTTCCCATCCTATATATTACCTTTTTGACTGTGGTACCACAGCATATTTCAAACCAGTGGAAATGGTTTTTTCCTTGTTTTCTACTATTAAGCATGGTAAATGACCACAGCAAACCCCAGGACGCTCATCCAGAGCAAACACTTCCTACTGCTGAGAAAAGCTTTTCTACATCACCAACTCTTCTTCCTAGGAAAACTGGAGCTCAGTTCACTAGGATCAGCTATGTCAGACCAGACAGATGGGAGCTGCATGATCTTTCTTCTCATGATGTCTAGCTCTTCCCCTTTTAATTACTTTGCTTCCCCTTTTCCTTCCCTTCAAATTGAGGCAACCTGACCTGGTTCTCACTAATGAGATTGTGCTTGGCTTCTGCCATAAGCCTTATCAGTTACTAACCCTCTGAGTTCCCACCCTCACCCCTCCCACGCACTGCTGCTCCACATACAGAAGGAGGCAAGGAGAGCTGGATTCATTTTCCTAACATGGGCCCATCTAGTCCCTTAGGTCAGATTGCACCAAGTGTCACTTCTGCAAGAATCCCAGGCAGTGCTTCTGTTCTCCATCCCAGGACCCCACCACAAGCAAAGACAAGACCTGAACCTGATGACCACAATCACAGCTGCATAGGGAAGCTGTATGTCTGTTCTTCCCCTACTCTTATACAAGAACAGACAAGAGGTCTTGCAAAGAGAAAAACTCAGTCATTCCTACGTGTTTCAGAAAGTAGTCTCAGAAAGGGAGAATATTACTCAAACAATAGTACAGCTCTGGAGAGCACACACATCGGCAGCTTGCTCATGGGTTTAACCAGCAGAGCAGCCCAAAGGGAAAACACAGGCACCTGCAGCTGTTCACCCTTAGGCACCTGGCAGAGTAAAACTGAAACAGCAACAAGCTGGAAAGGATTATAGAATCCTTAGACAGGCTTTCAACACCTCCACCATCTTCACCCACTTAAGTCTTATCAGGACTCAGTGCTTTGTGAGACATCAATGCTCCAGGAAATGCCACAGACCACTGTCAGAAAGTAGCAAGGCTGTCGGTCTCCCCATCACATGGGCTTACTGAAGAGTGAGATGGAGAAAGCTCAGTGCCAGAGGCAAGAGCCTGGGTCTTCAATCCCAGACTTGATCATAGACTGAATTGAACAGACAAGAGGTCTTGCAACACATCTATCCTGTTCCCTCTGTCAGACTCAAGCTAGACCCTTCCTCCAGCATTTATTAGCATCTAGCCTGCACACAAAAATAGGCTCAGAAAACCTGGAGGGAGCTTTCCCCACCTAGGTACTTCAGATTCGGAAACTAGCCCCAGACAAGTCATTGCATAAAATCACCCAGGCCTGTTTGCTGCAAACAATAGCTAGCAAGTAGGACTATTCCCAAAACACCACTGCTCTCCTTTACTCTAAGCATTTAGAGGCAAGCTGCAGAGCACTGTGTGAACTAGCCAAGAGAGACCTTGTCCAGGCTCTAACATGTTTAGGGGCTTGTCATCGACTCCATGTAGGTGAGTAGCAACATTAGGCTCACAAAGCAGAATGCCATTTGCAACACTTGTGAAGTAACTATTTCCTTGTCCATTAAAGAACCTTTTCCACAGTTTCAGTCACCAGCAGGTGCAGGGAAATGAATGTTGCATTAACATCCTCCCAGTAGTACCGGGCAATTCCAGTCTGAAGGGGCATTCCTCTAACAATGCTCATGGGAGAGGCAAAGCAGCAGCCTTCCTGTCAGAGGCTCACCCTTTTTGTTATGCCAACTTTATTTCAATATACTTTCACGTGTCAGGGTGGAGGGGATTTTGATACCAAAAAGGAACAGATATTCCAACAATAACATCAAGCAAATCTGTAGAAATAAATACTTGAGTTACAAGAAGTGGAGGAACAAGTACCAACTTGCTTTGGATCCAACATTCTGGATCCAAAATCCTTTCCCTCACTCTGTTATTCCTTGTTTCATATCTAACCAAGTTCCTGAAGTCAGAAAGAAATAAACACAAAGAACACAATAGACATCTAGGGACTGGATCTTGTGCAGTTTCAGTGTGCTTCACTGTGCTCCGAGCTGCCCCGGGATGACGCACACCAAGCGAAGCAGAGCGACATGCACTGAAGCGCAGCCTCAAACCAGTGTGCTGGAGGTTTCAGCCAAGACCTTCCTGAAACAGTTTTGCTTAGCGCTTTAGGCTGGTACTTTGGAGGATCCCTGAAATAGAAGGGCTCTAGAAGAAAGCTTTTCTGTGGATTTTGTTCAGTGAGGACTGAACAGGAGCATGTGTTCAAAGCCCAGCTTCCCAGACCGTTCTGTCAGATCTGTACAAGTGACGTGATGTCAGTCACACCAGCTCCAAGGGCTGTGCAGAATAACCCCCAGCACTTTTAATCTCTCCCAGGTCTGACTGAGGTTTAAATGAAGAGCTACAGCTTAAAAGCTAGAGTTTATTTTAGAGCAGAGTGACAACTGGAGGAGAAACAACAGGCGTACAGAATTTCACGGTCTGAAAAGTCATATTTCCCCATCACAGGGGAATGCCCATCGGCAGAGCTCCTCCCCTGTATTAGTCAGAGCTGTTGAGAATCAGCAGCACATTTAAAGTGGCATCTTTACACACCTGTTAGCCAACGTTTTATTTTCTCCTTCAACTTCAGCCAGCCCAGAGAGCAGGCTACATTCACACCACATCTGTCAAGGAACTCGGCCAACAGCTGCTCAGTCAGCACAGCCACTTACACAAAGCTCGTATCCATTAGGTTCATGGCAGGCATCTTTCCCCTGCTCCCAAACTTCTCCGCCAGTCCCATCCATAACTTCCTCAACCATCTGTTTTCTGTAACTGCCTAGCTGAAGGGTTGGCTTAGGAGAAGCAAGCACAGCCATACAGTGGTACAGATATACAGTTATGCAGCAAAGGACGGGTTATCCACAACTGGTACCAGAAGCCAGTAGTGACCCCACAGTTATAACTTGTACCCACTGCATCTCTGTGGCTCCCAGTTTAGCCACGATGGGTTATTGCAATGCACTTAGGTAGCTCAAGAATTATTCCCTTTACATTACCAAGCAGTGTTGGAGTTCTAGAAGTATATATTGTGAAACTGCATTCCTGACAAAGAGATCCACTTCAAAATACTAAACCATTAGTTTTTAAGCTCCAGTTGTAGAACAGGAACTGTCAGATACTTGGGTTTGCTCTTGGGGAAAGAGGACAGCTCTTGCAAGGGAGTTTTGCATACAGAAGCAGAGGCACTGAAAGCACAGAACAAGATGGTACAAGGAGGAAGACCAGTCAAAAGAGCACTTAGGCTGGTAACTCCTCAAGGCACCACTGATGGCAATGTGGTAATAACTACTGCTAATACATGCCCAAATAGTTGTCTACAGCAGGATCAAGAGGAGGTGCAGTCTACAGCCTTTCAGGATTTTCTTTTTACTGTTCCCACTACCCAAAAATAAAGCCTGCATACCAAACAGAGCTTCATAATACTTGAGAAAGCAGCACTACTGAGGCAGATACAGAAAAAGCAAACTGCCCAGCAAAGCTGCTGAGTGCGGGTAGAGGAAAGGAGAATCCAGTTATGCCTGCTGCTTATAGCCCACTTTAGAAGAAAGAATTTCTAGATGTCTCCTCTTTTCCCAAGCCAAGACCAAGGAAAAGATACACAGTAAGAAACACTTACCGTTTCTTTCTGGAAGTAGATGACCAGTCCAGCAGCAACCTGAGTTATGAGGATTATCATGAGGCAGGTGAAGTACTGGAAACCAAAAAGAAGCCTTTAGAGAAGTCTGTACATAATAGCACAAGTTTAATAAGCTTTCATATACAAGAGAAATCACAACATTGAGCTAACACCTTTTGTGCTTGCAGACAAACTGCTATCAACAATGCTCCTCCTGGGAAAAGGCTTACATACAAGCATCCACATCAGACCAGTGCACTTTGGCACTTCTCCTGTCAGGCCAACAGGAAGACTCCAGGAAGGAGAGGGCTTACAAGCATTCTCTCCATGTCATTCCAAATGAGACTCCCTCTCCCACCTCTCACTCTGGCCTCCATCAGTTGGACTCTGCCTACCCCAAGCCTCAACAGAACAGACTCAATTTTACAAACCTAGTTTTTAAAACTGTTTTTAAAGTCAATTACCTTTTTAAAAAATGCTATTCAATTTGTTTGAGGATCTAAAACCTAAGATTCACCAGCAAATGCTGAGGTTACTTTTAAATGATGGCAGCTACTACCATTACACTAGGACACGCCCCTAGTACCAGGACATACAATGTGTGCAATACTTGGGTTCCTATACACATGGCCTCTGCATAAGCCCAAGTCAAGCAGCAGGCTGAGGTGTATGAAGCTAGTGCCACTTCATCCATCACAGACAGAAAACTTCCTATAGAGGAACTATTGGAAGACAAGTCCTGACATATAGGACATTCCTAATTGAGTCTCTCTCGACTCTTGCACTTTCCACAGAAGCTGCACTTTGTAGCATGGCAGGATACTGTCATTCTTCCTGTTCTCTTTCACTGTGCTTGATACTTGTCCTTCCCCCACTGAGAGCACAATACCAACTGGGAAGGCAGGGCAAGGGGGACAGGGGCACTTGAGACACTTGGCAGCTAGCAGTCCTGAACTCACTGTATGCAGAAAGTGTCAGTGACATCCTCTCTCATTTCAGACTTATCTTAGTAGTGTCTGAGGAGCTCTGCTGCAGTCTGTTGTCTGCTGGAGAATTTAACACATGCAAATTAAGAAATAGATCTAAGTTGACCTAGCAAAGTACTATACTCAGGAGACCAGAGACCCAGCTACAATTCAATAGATATTTGCAGGAGAGTTATTAAACAGCATGAATACTCTCACCAGACCCAAGAGACATCGAATTTCATTGACTGCTCCAAGACAGCCCAGGAACCCCATGAGCATGGTGAGCGCCCCAACACCGATGAGAATGTATGCACCAGTCTTCAGGGAAGGAGACGACATCTCTGTAGGAGCCAGGAGAGGGAACAACATTAGCTACTGACAAAAAGTTCATCTGCCATCATCATTTATAGAGCTGTGTCCCTACGTCCCGATAATTGACTTTTGTCTTCTACAAAGCGACTGCACAGAGGTGTGCTGAACGTGGTGACAGAAGACTGCTTCTGGTGTCTTCCAGTTGAAGGTAGACTTTCAAAGCCAGCCTGCAGGTCTCCAGAGCCTGGAAGACTCAAGGTCACCCCAAACAAATGAACCTTGTTTGGAGAAAGTTAGCTGCTTACTGGAATTTTACTCCCTCATTAAAGTACTCTGAGTGAGAATAAAATAAAGGATATTCTACTCTACAACCACTGCCTATTTGCTTCAGTTCCCTTTGCCATTTTCCAGAAGCTTTCATCCAAGTTCTAAAACCTCTTTTTGGATCACCTTTTCACTTTAATGCACTATTCTTTGTTCTAGCCATTCTGTTTTTACTTATCCAGTTACTGTCAACAGTGGGACATACTAACTTTGTGGAATGAAACATGAAACAAGAGCTACAACTAGTGTTGAGGTCAGATGATGTGACAGGTTACTTGACAAGTCAGTGCTGAATGACTTGAAGCCAGGCACTCACTGAAGGCTGTTGCAGGACCTGTGCATGACCCCCGGCAAACAGATGCTATACTAGGATTCAAAACAGGTATCATGCCCAAATTAGCTACTTTTACAAAACTCCTAGCTATCCCCCTGCTTTTGTCAGAACTGACTGTGCTCTTGAATGCTCAACAGTTTTTCAACTAAGTTAGGTCGCATTATTTCAGCCATGCTGGTGCTGTAAGCCCTCTCCCCTCATCATTTAGTACTGCAAGTAACAGAAGAAACAAAGGCTTACATTTGGGTTGGTCACTGGACTGTTTCTTGCAGAATAGGATTGGAGAGAGCAAGTATAGCAGCATAAAAGTCGAAGAGATATTGTCTAGAAATAGTAACTAGAAACCTCATTTATCATTAAGAGACATTCTTAAATCTGAAAGCTGCACGGTGTAGGGGAATTCTGCATGTCCAGTGATTAATGAAAATACATTCTTAGAGCTCAGCACTTAGTTTCCTGAACAGAAGTCCCAGGAGGCAAGCTTCCTCTAAGCTCCTCCTGAAATACATTAAAAGACTAATCAAATCCAGACTAATAGTCTCCCACCTCGTACATATCTCCCCCCACTTCTGATACCTGGTGCAAGTCACCAGTTTCTGAACCTTTTCCCTAGAACAGAGAAAAGTTCAGTTATCAAAAAGTGAACCAGATCCATTTGCTACATGGGTCACTTCAGCCTTGATTAATTTCCAGCCCAGACTCTCCCTGGCTGGACATATGCCACAGAAACCAGGATCCTGCTTCCCCACCAGTCCTGTGATTCTTGCTGTGCAGATTAGGTGGTGATACTGCATAGCATTTACTGAAGAAGCAGCCTTACACGAGTGGCCTTCACAGGTCTATACTAATCCCTCTCTCAAAATTTGCTCAGCCATCATACACTAAGTGTTCAAGTGCCTGGGCTGCAGCACCTTCACTGTGCTAGAAAGCACTAAGTCAACTTTCCATTACAAGAAAGAAAAAGCTATTTCCAACTCAAAAGCCCTTTGGTGAACTGACAGTGTTCAGGAGCCACACATACACTTCTTATCTGCAATAGTCTTGTCTTGCAAGAGAAGACTCTGCAGGCATTCAACTCCTGCTCTTTTCCTGTCGCTCCGTGTTTTCCTCTGCACTGGGCAGACAGCCAAGCAAGTACAACAGGCTTCTTTGGCAGCAGCTGGAGTGCCCTGCTGTGCTGAGCTTCCTCCCTGATGCCTAGGTCACTAAAGCAGAGGCAAAGAGGGGCAAGGCATGGGAAAGGAACTGAGGGGGCATGGAGAAAGAGCTGATTCTGGAAATCTCCAGGAAGGAAACAAAATCCTTAAATGCTCTGTTAGCAGAGTTTCCAAGTAAAATGGGAAGAAGCTGAGCCAAGTTCAGGGACTTCTACCTCCACAAGTGGCTGTAACATCCAACAACCTGAGGTAACAGCTGCTGGCCCACTGGTACTAAGCACACCTCACACTACAAGGGGTGCTGCAGGCCCCTATAAACTCCTTTAAGGCTGCGTGTATTAGAAGTTAATTTCTGTTCATGCCCCCACTTTATTAACCAACACCTCCTGTTGTTCTTCTTGACCTTCTAGTATTGCAGTAGCAAGCCAGATACCACAGCACAAAAACAGAGCAAGCAGCAGTATCCACATGTGTGGCATTAGCAGGGGTTATCTCTCCACTGAGCAACTTCCAAAGCCAGGCCAGAGTGCTCAGCTGGACTTTGGAGATAAAGCTCCTTGCAGAATCAGTGTAGTTTGAAACAGTACTATGAATGCCACTGGTGTTCATTCTCTAGGGTCGCAAGCAGTGTGCACACAGCCTGAGTGCAGCATTTGAGGCTGTTGCCAGACTCAGCAATTCTGAAGGTAGTGGCAACAAGTAACCAGATCCATCAAACAGAAAACTTGTTTGAAGTCTTCTCTAGGAAAAAGTGCAAAGGAAGCAGAGCTTGTGAAAGATGGAGCTGAACTACTCATTTGGTGGAAGTCCACGTACTGAAGCCCAGACTCTGCTAAGTCAGCTCAGTTTTCTGATCATTGCAGAAAGCAGACCCTCTCTTAAAACTCAAGTCACCTTCCACAAAATCCTCAAATCTACATCCTCAACTGCTAGTGTCTACTGTCAATATATATGAAGCATCAATAAACCTAGGTACTTAATTTCTTTGGCATTTAAAACAGTCAAATTGAAATAGATCATTACAGAAAGCAAGTACCGAAGCATGGAGGACTCACACAGCAAAACTACATTAAGGGCCTTTGGACACGATGGTAATAAGGAAGCTGTTGTGGAAACTGAGTATGCAGTGAAAACAGGATGAAATACTAGTCCCTATGTTTAAGATAAAATATTTGGACTGTTGGTTGAAGTGGCAATGGTCTCACTCAGTCTGACCATGGTGTTGCAATCCACAAGACTAGGAGGAATGCTGTGTCTCCAGGGTTGCTTCCTTTCACCCTGTCCCTGGTAAGAGTCCCGTCTTGCTAAAGATCAATGTTACTGCTCAGGTCACAGACCATGCACAAAAGTATTGCCTTTCATAGTCTACATAACGGTGAAACGCAGCCCCAGACCAGAGTCAATTCAGAAGAAGAATGAAGATGAAGAAACACAGGCTTACGTAGAACTGCAATGAAACTGGTTTTGTCGGCCACAATCCATATTCCAAACCCCAGGATGACAGCCCCCAGGATCTGAAAGAGCAAGAACAAAACATACATAGCTGGCTTATTAGCTTAGACAAATAAGAGGAAGCAGTCACCATCATCCATGTTTTCAGACTAAAAACAATCATTCCTTTGCTGTTCCCGCCCATCTCCCCCACGGTACTCCTCCCAGAGTAAACAGGATTAGCATGACTCCAGGAAAAATGCCTTAGCCAACTGCACAGGAGCCCCAAGATCTGCTTGGCAGTCCTTCACACAGTATTTGAATAGTACATGATGTTGTATAGCAGGACCATTCAAAACAGTCTGAGGAAGAGACACCCTGCTGCTAGAACACTGTTGTCAGAAGCAAAAGGTAAATGCACTGCTTCTGTGAAGAACTGAAGAAGGACAAATGCATATGATTTTAAACATTTTTTGAACAGAGACTCTATGGATTCCATGACTCTATGGACCCAGGCTTGGAGCCTGACAAAGGATTAGATATCTGGCAGCTGGAACCTTTCCAGAAGGGAAATCTTTGCCTTGTCAGGCTCTTATATAATGTTATGGCTTCAAACCACAAATACAAAAAACCCAGCAGCAGGTTCCCTTGAACAAAGTGCTTCGCCCCTTCCAAAGCCAAGTTTCAGCATTTGCCTTGGCCCCTACTCTATGCCAGAATACTACAGCCCCTCAAGCCAACACATCTTAGCCCCAACAGAGAGCCAAGTTATGAAACTCCTCTATGAAATGGCCTCTGCCTTGCTCACTACACAGTTTTATCTAGGACAAGGATTAGTAGAGCAATACATCCCTGTGAGGACTGAGCTGAATCTAATTGAGAAGTCAAGCAACACACAATTTTCCCATCTCACTTTGGAAGGTGGGGGCAAGCATGCTATTTTAGCTTCCAAGTATCACCATGTTTTATACTAAACTGTGATATGTTTCAATGTAGATGACCCCAGTTCCCAAAGTAGGGTAGGCGCACCACTACACCCATAATAAAGTAACCACACTGAGAAGCCTGGAAGTGTGCAGGGACTGGAAACCATTTGTGCAAAGATCTAAAACAGACTTTGAAGAGACAAGGGAAGGAAAAGAATTGCAAGTGAGATGCTTCCAGAGGACATGAACTGCAAGCAGTAGCAGCAAGATTTCAAGAAAGGATGAAGTGAAATAAATTAACAGGGCTGAAGAGAGATTGCAATTCTGTGCTTCAATAGAGAATGTTCTGATACTTGGAATGCCAAACCACCACCTAAAGCAAGCTGGCAGAGAGGCTTGTATGGACAGGCATTGGCTCCACATTTTGAAAGTTTACACTTTACACTTTGCTTCAGCTCCTCATACAAAGAAGCTTTTCTGAGCAAAGATAAAGCCACAGTCTGAAATAAGCTGCTTGCAAGCTTTCCTGGCTTGGCAGAGGGTGCAACATAGTTAGCTCTCAGGACAGGATTAGAAAGTCATCAAGCGAGTTCCCACCTATGAAGATGGATGGAGCATACTGACTCAGATTCAGAAAAAAATGTAGCTATTGTATCCCAGAAAAAATAATTCCTCCTTGCCTTATGTCCCAACATGCTGCACCCGCAACACTCAATCTGGTGATCAAGCTAGAAAGGTCTCTTGAACAAGCAACAGCTGTGACACCCAAAAAAATTCCTCTCAAACTTGGTAGTACCCAGAACTGCTGAATTGACAGTTTGACGCAGTCTCACATTTAATAAATATTTGTCTTAACAAAGATGCAAACCAGGGTGTATGGGACATCTCTCTTGGTTTACTGACCCTGAAATGTCACCTAAGTTTTGCTGTTGCTGACAAAACACAGAACGGCTGCTGAGCAAATAACTTTCTGGGAAGTTATTTGCTATGAGGTGCTCAGACTACCCAAGGCCTGTTTTCACTCTGATCTTTTCTCCAGCCCACAACTTGTATGTTTGCCAGGAGCTGCTGTGGAAAACACCACAAGGGGAAAGCAGAGAGACAACAGCCCCAGAGAGAAAACACTGTCCTATTAACGAAGGTATATTTACCTCCTAGCAGGACAATATCTCTGCTCAGCATCTTCAGAGGTTTGTATCTCATAGCAAGGCTGCCACTGCCTTGGCTTCAGACCCTCCATGGAAGAAATCATGTCTGCTTTGCATGGAGTTTAATTCCTCTGCTCCACTGCTGTAAATTCCGGAAGTGGGGAAAACATGTCTCCCCTCCTCCTTGGGGGGTGGACGTTTCACCCCCAATTTCAGAAAAATGTCCTTCCATGCCCAAGCCAGAAGGATGCAGCTCCCTCAAGGCAGGGTCAGCAGTTTCCCACAGAGAGCCAGTCTAGAGGGGCTTGGAAAAACCAAGCTGTGACGGAGCTGACTCATCTTTCTGGAAAAAGCATCTGGGGGTTCCCAACTATCCTTCCCCAGCACTGCTTTCCTTCACACTGAGATTGTGTGAGGTAACATTGAGCCTGGCACAGGGGACAAGAAAAAGGCTCTTAAATGCCAGGCTTTACTTTGGGTAGTAGCCTTCTGCTGCATTTACAGAAGGGCTAGAAGTAGGACAGTTTTTTCCAGAGTGCTGAACTTGTCTCAAAGAGCTGCTTTCCCTTTAAGAAGAAGCATGTGCTATGGCATGTGTCTGCTAGCCAAGAAGGTAGACTTGTTAAATTCTGATGAGAGAAACTAAGATTATACTCCAAGATTGTGATTTTGGTATCTTTTCTAGCAAGCAGTCCAAGTAACCTTCTTCCCTTTAATCGAAGCAGGTCAAACCCTTCCCTGAAGTAAGGCTCCAAGACTGCGAAATACCATTAAGTCCCTGAACTACTTCAGCTATAGCAAGTGACTTTCTCACAGACCTCAAGCTGTAGATCAGTGCTATTTCAATGACTAACTTCTAAAAGAGTCACCAGCATGTCTCTAAAGGCTTCAATTGTCAGCAAGGCTGAAGAACAGACTTCAGACAGCTAGAGTTGGCCTGTACAGGGTGCAATCACATAGTCTCAGCTCAAGGTCCAGAGCAGACACAGGGCTTCATCACCAGCACTAACATTCATATTTACACAAACATGCTCCTCAACAAAAATCAGCAGCTTCCAGAAACCAGCCCAAGATATGAAAGACGTTTCTGTGCTGAGAGCTCCCAGCAACTCAACACAAGCAGTTTCTCTGCCAGATTAGTATTGCTCTACCACATTGTATAAACTCAAGAATAATCACACTCCCTCCCCCCAATTCAGACTTTGAACAACCATCACGGAAAAACTTCTCAGTTCAACTACTTCCCATGATAGCAAGACACCTTCATCAACACCTGGCATGTGCAAAAAGCTTGCCATCAGACAAGACAGAAGTATACTCAAAATCTTCACTCTAGAGAAGTATTGAGCTCCCCCCCAGAACACAGTGGCTGTGGAGACCTCGTGTTGACGGAGCAGTCTGAGATGAAGATAGTGCCCATGTTGCATGGCAGGTTTAAAGAGCTCATTTAAAGCAGCTTCTCCCTTCAGTCAGCACAGACCTTCTCACACATAACCAACCTATCTTAAAGCTCTTACTCTCTAGGCCCAGTTCAGTGCACCAGACCAGCTTTCCACAACAGGGAGAGGGCTGGGTGCTACACCAGAGTTAGTTTGGAGCAGGGTGTGCACAAGACAAAGAACATCTGCTTCCCATCACTTGCCACCCAGAGAGGAGTGCTTAAGCCTCCTTGGCATCCACAGAAGGATTCAGTGCCTGCCATCCTCCCAGTCTTGCAAAATATAGAAAAATGCAGTGCACATGTGGGTCACCCCAAGAAAGCAGTCCAATTCTGGCTCCTGAGAGCACATCTATCCCCACAGGCTGCCCACAACTATGGCTTAGCAAAGAAAGGAGAGAAAAGCAATGTGGAATAGAGATACTGTAGTAACCATAGACAGTGTACAGCAAAAACAGCGACACTATTGTAAGGCACTGTAGCATTTCAGGCTGTCATCTTTCCCCTTTCCTCATATGCTAGTCTGGCTTTCTTGAAGAGAACCTTCTCTGTACAAAGATTAGCTCATGAACTTGGACCTAGGTTTAGGCATAAAGAAAAACTCGCCAGTGCCCAGGTATTGGGTTTCAGCAAGACTCAAACACTGCCTTAACAAATACAGCTCTGCTTCCCAGGGCAGACTGGTTATATGCTGCTGTTATATGCTGCTTAAAATTTACCACCTCTTCAAGTGAGGAGATATCCTGGATACTAATGCCTTCAGAGAAGTCCTGCACTCATAGGGGGACAGGCCTGGACTCAGTTAGATTTTTCCTATTTTTAAAGTGGAATAAATCATACTCTGGAAGTCCCAGCAGCACTTGAAAAAACTCTCCTCTCCCCTCTCTCCCAAGAACCTTCCCCATGTATGGTCTGAGCACCCCTAACTTTGGGCCAATAGACCACAGCTAACTACTCTTAGGATGGAAGCAAAATGCAAAGAGCAAAGCGCGAGCACAGTAGGCCAAGGGAAACCAGATCCAGATGTGCCTCAGGTTCATGCCATGTGCTAGCAGCACAGAACAGCCATGCAGGAAGCAAGCTGTGTGCAGGGACACAGACCAGAAAGCTCTGTTCACCGCATCATGCTCCAGTTTCCTCCCTTCTCTCCCAGCCCGACCCTTCCTTCTCCTTACAGGTTGCACAAAGTGTAACAATATCAGATAGGCTATTTCCCTGCTAAAATGTGGAAAGTTGAAACCTTGTACTTCCCTACTACACCATTCCATGAAAGTAGGCATCACCAACAGTATGATCATCACCAATACTGTCCACATGACACAAAGTATCTAAGCTTCAAAAAGGGATACATGCAAGAATGTGTGTGGCCCTCCCAGACCCACTCTGTTCCAAAAGGAGTTTATCTTTTGCTAAGCCTCACATTTGAAAATAACTGCACCCAGTGGGCTGCTTCATTTCCCCAGACAAGCCTGCCCCAGTCTCCCCCACCTCCCAACTCCATTTCAAACTTGGACTAATTCATCTTGTTAAAAAACAAAACCAGCCGTTGGGAGTCAAACAAAATTAGAGTTGTTCTTTGAAGCCTGCCTGGCCTATTTAGGAGGGCACTGCCATTACTTGGCAGGTTTTGTAGCTTTGCTGCTCAGGGACAGTTCAGCTGCTGCTCCAGATGTGTCAGAAAAAGTAGTTACAACTACTCTCCTTCCAGAAAGAACTCATAACTCCTCTTTCCCTTCCCAGTGCAGGAAGGGAGCTGTGTGCATTGGAGACAGCAGGGGGGTTCTGGCCGCAGAGCTGCTCAGTACACCCAAGACACACACAGCAGCTCTGACATCCCTGAGCTTCAGGGATTCCCTCCCTCCTTCCAAAACAGTGTTCATTTTCTTTAGTGAACACACTGGACCAACATCCATTAAAAAACACTTTCCAGCTGATTTTGGTCCAGCTCTTCCTTTCTACTCCACAGATGCCCACAATACTTACAAGGAACAGGAGATTGAAGAGGAAGAGGAAGTACTTGGTGACTTTTAGGCAGCCAGACCCCATCTTCTGTCACTTATGGGACCTAAGGGGAAAGCAAACATACAACCAGTTATATTAGAGACAGGTCCTCTGGGCAACTTCAGAGCAACACCCTTACCATGTGCAGAGCTCTGGATCATCTAGGGGTCTCAGAGCATATGCACACACAGCATGTGTGCCATAGAATACTCAAGTTGCCTTTTCAGGACAGCAAAACAGGACACTGCTGCCAAGAGGGCTACCAGCATTTCCAGAGGAGATTTAATAACAAAGACACTGCTAATTCCACTACTATTTATACAGACTTTGCAATAGTAGCATCAGCCAAAACACCAACTTTAGCTACTACTCCAGGTGGTAAAAAGTGATGCAAGCTACTTCAATTGACAGCAGAGAGCTCAGAAGCTAGAAAAAAAGTCCCACAAACCAGCCCCACTGCTGAAATAAGCCTCCTCCTGGGGAAGCAGCACAGCTGAGCAACACATGAAGACTGGTGGGGGAACGTCTTGATCTCTCAGAGATCAAGAGAGTACAAGAGAGACATGGAGCTCCTGGAGTATTCGCTGGCAACAAAGATGATGAAGGGACTGGAGCATCTCTCTTATGAGGATAGGTTGAGACAGTTCAGCCTGTTCAGCCTCAAGAAGAGGCAACTGAGAGGGGACCTTATCAATGTCTATAAGTATCTGAAGGGAGGGTGTCAAAAAAATGGATCTAAGCTCTTCTCAGTGGTGCCAAGAGAAAGGACAGGAGACAAAAGGTAGAAACTGATGCACAGGAAGTTTCACCTGAATGTGAGGAAGAACTTCACAATGTGGGTGACTGCACACTGGGACAGATTGCCCAGAGAGATTGTGGCATCTCCCTCACCGGAGATATTCAAGAACTGACTGCATGCAATCCTGTGCAATGTGCTCTTGAATGACCCTGCTTGAGCAGGGAGGTTGGACCAAATGACCCACTGTGGTCCCTTCCAACCTTACCCATTCTGTGATTTTGTCAGCTTTCCTGCTTTTCGTTCCTTCCCCAGGCTCAGTTATGTTTCCTGCACAGGCAACAGAGGACTTTCAAGTTCCTTAAAATTTGCTATACCAAGCTCCTTGCTTGGTACAAACAGCTCCTTGCTTGCCTGCAAACAGACCATGCTGCTTTAAGTATCAACAGCCACAGGAAGAGCAGGGGGTCCCCAGTTTAGCCTGGGATGAAATAGCTCCAACAGAGAGCAAGGTCAGCAGGGTTCCTTCTGCCAGCCCGAGTGTACCAATGATCACTGGAGCCCAGTACGTTCTTTTGTTTCAGTCAAAGGCTTTTGCTTAATCCTATTAAATATTTAGGTTAACTCTGGAGCTAAACTGGTATGTCGGCCTTGTTATAACTGGCTAGCCTTCCCAACAAGCAATGGTCACCCTTTAACTACCAGGAGAGAGCACAAGTCTGAACTCTGTGGCTAGAGATAAACACTACTGATCTAACTTTAAGGGATGCCATAGCTGGAGACTATGCTAAGCCCTTCGCTGCACAGCACCTAGCAAGATGCTGCTGAGGTGGGAAAGCAGCACAGAAATATGACCTCATCCAGCTGTGCTACAGACTGATCTCAAAAATCTCATCTGTATAGCAGCCACTACACCTAAGGAGCTCTTACTGCACAGCCAGGTCAGCAACATCTCAGTCAGTTTTTATTCAGTAAACTCCTCAGGTCAGAGTCCATAAAGCCAGCAGCATCCAAAACCCTTCCAATCAAATGAACCACGGAAAGCTCCTGTAATAGTTTCTGGTGCTGATGTGCACCAGATATCAAACACTCAGCATTACCATTTCCAGTGTCCCTGGGTACAGCCATCACTTGTGAGCTGGTTCTGTTGCAGCACAGATCACTATACAACAGCTGCACCACTACCATCCTAGGAAAAGTGAGTGAAGGCTCTCTGTTAGCACATTTCCTCTTTCCTCTTCAGGAAATATGTTCTCTCAGGCCCTTAATCCTGAAAGGCACCAACACCTAAGCCTGCAACCTATCCTTGAAGAGGATAACAAAGATGAAAAATTTCCCATCTACCTGGTTTGCTTACTGGCTTCACCATGAACACTTCTCCTCTTAATAGCATCACAAACTGAAGCCTGGCAGTCTAACCAGAACACCGAGGCAGCCAGGACCATAGGCGATGATGAATGTCTATTCTGGGGCTTACAAATGTTTTTCTACTTTTCAACTTAGCCAAGAACTAAGCTAGATAACCTCCTGCCCAATGCACTGGACTTCTTACCTTAAGATGCCTGGTTCCAGGCCCAGTTCTCCTTATTTTCAAACTGGAGGGGCAACTCCCAGTATTTGCTGACTTGCTTCCTAGCACTAAGGAATAACCCTGTGCTACCTATTTCCAACTCTGCCCACACTTCTTTGACAAGTCAGGAAAACAGAGACTTGCAGAACTGTTAGGATCTTTATAAAAGTTATATACGCTAATTAAGTAGTCAAACAAGTTGAGAAGAGCTGTTGTGGAAGAAGCCATGCCTGAGGTAACAAGTGCAAAATATTGCTTCCAGGGCTCTTCTACTCCTAGCTATTTGTTAAAGGTATACCATCTTCAATGTTTATTAAAAAAAAACCACCAACAACAAACCCCAACTGTGCATTACAGGACTATTCTCTTCTTCCCACACGGAGATATATCTCTTTCATAGCCCCTAGCCATAAAGTAATTCAAAGTACAGTTTTGAAGCCAGAAGAGAAATAGGTTTTTAGGGTTTTGCTTCGAGCTTTTAAAATACTTTGGGCCTCCACATATTCAAACATTACAGATTTTCCAAATCTTTGGCTGTTCTTCAGAAATTAACTTGCTTTTGTTCACTGCATTAACGAACCTCCTCAAAACCCTCCCTTATGAAATTGTACAAACAGTCACAAAATTAGCAGCACTAGAAGCAGCAGCTCAAAAAAATTTGAGATAGGTTGGGTTTGGAAGCAGACGAACCACAACAAGGTATATATACAGGCCACTCAACAGCAATAACATGGCTTAAGTACCACAGCCACTGCTGCGACAGTCAGAACTGCTCATTTGCCTTTTAAAGTTGGTCAAGTTTTGAGCCTTAATGTCCTGCAGCAACACATGCAAGGGTTTAACACATTAAATTTGCAATTTTAAAATTCCACTGATTGTCCACAGTTGTTTCTTTCTTTTCCTCTCCACTCCAACTGCTTTGACTATTTTAATCTTCCTCCCCAAGCAACAACACCCAATCTTTTCAACAATCCTGCCCCATACATGTCCAAATTTTCCCTGTCATTCTCCAGACAGATGCCACACTTCTGAAGAGGATGTCAGAAGAGACCGCTAGTTTCGACAATGGCATTTCTCCCAGCCTCTCATTCCATCCTGCATAAAGATATGCAGGATTACTTATGCAGTTTGCTGCTTTGAGACACTGCTGCCATAAAAACCTGGTTGCCAGCATAGCCTGGTCAGCTGTTGTGTAGTTGATCCTGGGTCTTTCTTAGCCTAGCTTCAGCCTCAGGGCCTGAAGGGAGAACTAAGTCCAGGATCAGTCAACTGATCCAGAACCCTGGGGTTTCCCATGGGGGGAGGAACAGAACAAGTCTGCACAGACTAGACTGGCATCCAGGGTTGGCTTCCTGCCCCCTCCCTCACCTCTAGCTCTCAGGCCTGTCGTTCTCCCAGCAACAGCAACGACAGCAAGACCTGTATGTAGAGCAGGAGCACAAAATCCAGGACATGTGCCTGTGGAGAGGCAGACAGAGGCCTGCTTTGTTAGCGACAGCAGGAGTCCCATCACAGCTCAGATTAACTTATTTTTGTTGCAGGAGCCTGTGATACTCCCAGCCCCCCTCCTGCAAAAGGTGACCGCAGAGAAGGACAGGTGATATGCGGAGAGTTGAACACCTCTGCCACCTGGACCCACCACTACCAGAGAGGCAAGAGGGGGAAACTTCATGCATTATAACCATATGAGTCAAGGGACAGAGAGGCTAAGTTAATTTTTAATTGCAATTCTGCTCTCTCAAATTAGATCCTGTATTGCCTCCACCCAGCAAGCACTGCATGCTTAGTGCTCACTAAAGTTTATGAGATGTGGCTCAGGCTAGCACTGTAAATGCTTGTGCCACGCAGCTCTGCCGGTAAGAGCTCAGCCCTCCTCGGCAGCACCACCCTTGTGCTCACCCTGCAGGTTTCTTCCTGATCAGCTCTGGCAGCTGAAGCACCTCAGCTGCCAAGTTACTGTACAGCACAACTGAGGGGCTCATTTATGAGTGCAGTGAAAGAGAAGGAGGAACAACCACAAAACAAATCAGAGTACAACAGCTGTGGAAACCACCGTCTCAGTAGATTTATAAGCAAGTACAAAGTTCATGCAAACCCTCGAGGACAGCACACACACTCTAAAGAGCAAGGAGCTCTGCCAGTCAGCCCCAATACTTCAACTCAATAAAGAAGGTTTGCATTTTAATGCGCCTAAATAGCCTGAAGATGCTGCCCTCTCTCCCCCAGATCCTCTCACTTAAGGAAAGGAAATAACCTGTTACAAAGCAGCTGCAGGTTGTTTCTGCGTACTTTGGCCAGTTGCTCCTCACCACCACTTCTCAGGCTCCAACATCAGGGGACATAAAACAAAGGCAGACACTATAGGATGTGCTACTACTAGCTTCCACCAGGCCAGGATGAGGTCAAGCCAGCACCAGATTTGGTTTTCTCAAGTTGCTCTTTCCCTTGCCCCCAACAAACACCTCAAATGCCCCATAAGGTTGGCACACTGGCTCAGTTCTGCTATCCCTCCTGCCTGCTCAAGGAGAAACATCCAACTTGGCACGTGCAGAGATGCAGCAGCAAGTACTGTAAACCAAGTTTCTGCAGCACACTCCAAGGCTCCTGATTCTTCCATAGCTTGCATCTGATGTGGCAGGTGGGACCTTTGGGTCAAAGTCCAGCTGGTCCTCCAAAGCAGCCTCAGTCAATCTCAAGCACTGCAAGTGCATCTTGACACAACAGGCAAGCACCATGTTCCCGATGCCTACACTCAAGCCTTACACATTGCAACAAGTTGTCTCCCTCAAGATATTTCTACCAGGCTGGACACTGAAAATCTTTAAAGTTCTCCTTGATCTAGTCTCACCTCCCTGCCTTTTTTTCACACCACAACATTAACCAAGTTTAGCTGGGTTCATCTGCAGACAGAATGATCAAGAAACCCTGGAGAAGGAGGAGCTTCCACTGATGTACTCAGGTTGCAGATCTGGCTCTCTCTAACCAAAGCAACTAGCATTTGTCCCTAGGAAGGGATCGGCACGTTGCTGGTTCCATAAAGATGTTTATCTCCAGTTATTTGCATGACGTTGAGGCCATTTTGAAGGCCAGTTACTTTCTGCATATTATCCCAATCCAGAAACCAGGACCAGATTAGACGCACACCTGGTTAGCAACCCACGGAAGCCAGCTCACTAAAGAAGTTGCTCACTAAATGGTCACTTTTCTTCCCAGCTCCAAGCCAGACATACCCATGCAGAAGAGACCGGGGAAGGGGCAGCTCAGAAAGCCATGGGGCAGAAGGAAACAGGTCATCCTTTAGAGGATTCTGAGCCCTTGCACCCCAAAGTTCAGTTGCTTCTCTATCCATGCCCATACAGAACAGTCATTTGGCAACCAGAAGGTCTCATGATCACCAGTGATGAGAAAGGACAGCTTCACACAACAGTACCAGTTAATGAACAATGACAGAGTTACTAAATCTTCTGTTAACCAGGTACATCACTGCCCTCAGGGCAGAGACTGCAAGCTACAGCCACATAGGCATGCAAAAAACTATCCTAAGGAGTTCATCTTGTTGACGTTAATATTCAAAGGCCTTGGACTTTCAGTACACCTGGGAAGTACATCTTGTCTCTGGCAAGCAAATAACCGCAAAGCCAATGAATGACTCAAGTCTGAATTCACTGAACTTTTCTTTAAGCTTCACTGAGATAATACCAGCTGTGTAATGACCTTGAAAACATAAACAAGATCATGTTTGCTGCGGAGATTTTCCAAACAGCATCTCTTCAAAAGTTACAAAGGAAGGACTGAGGGAGAAGCTGGATCCTAAAGGTTGCTTATTAGGGTTACCTGCTCAAAAAGGTCACACTTCCAGATGCAGAGATTATTTTTTACACACATATATATGTGTGTGTGTATATCTCGCTGATCTGGGTACAGTTTCTTTTTGAAGGTAAGTATCAGGGCAAGGCAGAAAACTATTTCTGAATAATACAAATTTCAGAAACAGAAAAAAGAAGGTACTTGGAACAGACTCCTATCCCATCTGATCTAGAGACAGTTGCTGTTTATCTTAAGTAGAAGCAATTGCTTTCAAGCTAGAGCAGGTGGTCTGAGGGCTAGGCAAAGAGACAGGAACACAGCTACATCAGGCTGCAAACTGCAGCACCACACTTAATTGTCCACAAACTTTCAACTACCACTTAGCAGTACAGACATGCCCAGCAAGACCCTAACAGCATCTGCAAGACATCTGCAGGACAGAGACAAGCCTGCATGCAGCCCCACATTTGCTATCCCTAGAGTAAGGGGAGCAGACTGGAACAACAGCCTAGACTCAAGTAGGCAACAGTTAGCTGCAGAAATAGCCCTGGAAAGACCAGATTTCTCAGGAATACTTTCTGAGATAATGCGTCAGCTCACATAGCAAAGACAGATTTGCTCCTGGTGCATCTGTTAAGACATGAAGCTTTTCTGTTTTACTTCTGTAGCTAATATACTGTCGTGTGAATAATATGACTGGCAACAGTGTCCTCCAGTGAGACCCTAGATTAGAAAGCACTCATACGGGTATCTACAATGGCAGAGTTTTTTCAGCATGTTTTCTCACAGCAAGTATGTTGTGCATTTTGTATAAAGGAAATGCATTTTTAGAAATGTACTTCTGATGCTCGAGCGGAAGTGATTAGATATTTATAAACCACTACTATATTGTTAAAAAGAAACCAACCTCACAGTTCAGTATCAAAAAGTAGCACAGGTTTTAGAAGCATGTTTTCATCTCTATATTTGCAAGTGGTGCAATACGTTTTGAGAACATCTGGTCTTCACACTTCAGTTTGAAAGCCAACATTTAACTACGTCTTCAGTCCCTACAACTGGCAAATTGAGAAAGTTCTTTGCTATTTTCAGGCTATAAACTCATGCTTGCACAGCATGACAGTATTTGCAATGCAGCATTACTCCGATTTAAGCAAATCTTTCCATTCAGCAAGACCAGAGATACAACTCTGCCAAAAAAATGGAAGGAAAAAAATCAACCCAAAACCCCACAAACTGTCCCAGCAGTCATTTGCTTCTCCTCTCCCCCTAAAAAAAAAAAAAAACCCAACCCAAACCAAACCAACAAAAATTAACTGACTTACCAAAAATCACAGACAGAAGAAATAGTCGAAAGTACAGTTTGGTCGACTTTCTCTTTTTGATTGCCACGTATTAGAATGTTAGTTGTGCAACAAACATTCTGCAGGTCAGGTCAAGAAAGAGGTCACTACACTGACTAAAGCCAGCACACAATGCAGTAAAAATACACAGCTTTCACAAAACTGGTTGGGCAACTCTGTCACTTGACTATATTGGTTCTTTAATGGCTTCAACAACAAGACCAGCTCAGCTTTGTTTTCTGCACTTGGAACTGTCAGGGTGCAAACCAAAATGGATGCGCCCACCAGCTCCTCTGTCTGTGAGTGGCACCAGTGCATCAAAAGCAGTCCCCCACTATGTCCTGCCTCACATCTCCCCACAGAGGGGCAAAGCCTGTGGGCAGGAATTGCACCCCAAACTGCCGTGGGGTGGCCGCCACAGACAAGCAGCACTCTGCTTGTGCTCAGGTAAGCTTCTCCCCAGCAAGGCTCTGCAGTGCACACAGGATGCTTCTAAGCTTTTCCCATTACCATAAGTTAGCAGCCTGGAAATCCCCAGTGCAAGTACATGCACAGGACAGGCTCTCCTGCCTCCATTCTCATGCAAGCAATGCCTTGGAGGCCAACAAATCTCCTCCAAGGAGATTGGGATGTAAATACCTTCCTGAGACCCAGTAGCTTTTCCACCCTACCAGAGCACCCAAAGACTACCAGGAACAATCCAAGCTACAATCCAGGTAGGGGGAAAACTTTAATACAAACTTTTTTTCTACCTTACAAGACAGCACCACAGATTGTGAGACTTAGGAAGGAGCCAGGTAGTATAACTGATTTTTATCTTTTCCACCTCTTCCTCCCCTAAAGCGCAAGAGGTCAAGGTCAAGGACTTTCTACTGTAAAGTTCCCTTTCAAAACAAACTGGCTTTCAGTCACTTCCATTTTCTCAGATGCCAGGGCAGATAACTAATGGGTGTTTAGATTCACCACACCCATGCCAAACATATTTCTGAGAAGTTACAGCATCTGCCTGAACTGGGAAATGAGGTTTCCTACTCTTTTGGTTCTTTCCAGGAATTAGCAGAGAGAGTAGTTTTACTTCAAGGGCAGGAAGTTTTCCTCAGCTTGGCAACTTGCATAGCAATTAAACAACCTCTCTTCTCCACCTCCCCTCACTGAGCCTTCGGACCATACACTTCCACAGACAGGTGGATTGGGCTGAGCAGAGCCTAGGCACCAGCAACTAGCGTGGGAATGAAGCTAAGCTTACCCAGCAGCATTTCGAGTAATAGCAGGTTCTCTTGTAGTTCACTTCATAGTTGAAGCCAGACACTTTGAGAAGCCAAAGCACTAGAAACCATTCAGAAGAGCATAGGGCAATGAGCACTCCCTTGTCATTCTCAAACTAAGCCTCTGGAGAAGCTTGGACACCTTGCCAAGCTATCAAGAGTGCTCACTAGAGCAATGAAGTCCCTTGCAGCTGACAGACCAGCCCACTGGAAAATGGAAGCATCTTCTGGCACCAGGATTCTCCCCAAGTCCTCTCCCTCTAGAGTATATCCACATGATCTCAAGTGGCAGAAGGAAAAAAGAAATCCAAAAAGCCCAAAGCCTTCCACAAAGCAAACAGAGCACAGACCTCTGCCTTGTTATTTCAAATGCTTGTGAAGCTTTAGAATTGTCAGCTTCCTCAGACAACAGAAGAGACAGGATATTAGTCTACTTTAATCATATCACATGCTTTGTATCAGATCCTTTGCTGATAGCAAGGCACTGATCTCGAGAAGCAGAGGCTTTAACCATGTAGCCCCACAGATCAAGTAGAGCTCAAAGACTACTCCAAACCCATCACAACTGGAAAGTCCTACTGGCACACGAAAGTGCCTCAGGTCACAGGGAATGCATCTTTTGGCTTGTAACCAGAAACAGTCTGGTAATCTGGTAATCTGTTTGTAATCTCAGGAGTCTTTGTGTTTGCCAAATAGACCACTTTGTTAATTGCAGCACCCTCATCATTTACCAACCCGGTATGGCACTGAACCACTTCTGTTTCCCTGCTAGTATGTTGGCACTGCTACATATGATTCTAGAGCAGAAGACCACTGATCAGCAGCTGTAACAATCATTCCTCGTCAGCAAAGTCTCCAATCTGAAGGACCCCACTTCAGGCTGACCATACAGGAGTAGAGTACAGGAGCCAGAAGTACAAGATTCCTGCAAGATTCTCACACATAGAATCTCATGGTGTCTTGCACACTTGCATATCAGGGAGGACAAAGAAAGGAATTCAGCAAACCCATTTGTTACAAGTAGGTAGGGCCAGCTGAGCCTGACGTCTACAAACTCAGTGGACTCAACGGTTCAGAACCACTCATGCTGTGGCAGCAGTGCCACAGTCACAGAGGGTGACTGGGCCCAGCCTCTGCACTCACTGCCCTCTACCCTTAAGAGAAGGGTACTTCCCATCAAACCATCCCAGGGTCACAAGAGACCTTGTGCCCTGCTGGAGCATGGTCTGCCTGCCTGCTGGCAGGATGAGCACCGTCACAGGCAGTCTGAGGATGAACATTTCACAACATCCTGAGTTTCATGCCACAGATACCACTTGACACTACCAGCAGGCATGAATGAAAAGAGAAAGCCAGAGCTATAAAAAGCTTCTGAGGAAGGGATTCTGTCTCAAGCAGCCTCTCTTTCAAAAATTACTTAGAAAGGGCAGGAGGGCAAGAAAAGCCTAAAGTCCAAGGGTTCAGAGTACAGATGTTTTGAGTCATTCCCTGCTATTGAAAAATACTGACATGCAACCACATTTTCCCCCTCCAACATCAAGGTGAATAATACAGTTTCATATTTGTAACTGGCGAAACTCCTCACTGGCCTGATCCCTCTGAGGATGCAAGTCAGAAGTTATTTCACACTTTGCTCTGGAAAAGTCAGCCCCAGCAGTAGCTGCTGTACAGTCTCCAAGATGTACAGCAGCATTGTCTAGCACTTTTTCCTTTCACCTTCATAGAACAGTCTCCTCATGCCAAGTTCTTTATACAGGAAAAAGAAAGTGGAAAAGAAAGCTGCATTGTACAGTGGTAAAAGGCAGCGCTGTGAGGAGCAAGAATAACACAGCATGAGCTGTTACAGAAGCTGCAGCAAAGCTGCTTTGTTCCCAGTCTAAGCATTTTAGGAAGTGAAATGCCACAATAAGAAA
The DNA here is from genome assembly GCA_013397135.1 of Pachyramphus minor. Taxonomy (NCBI): domain Eukaryota; kingdom Metazoa; phylum Chordata; class Aves; order Passeriformes; family Tyrannidae; genus Pachyramphus; species Pachyramphus minor. The sequence goes on along the minus strand of VYXB01004796.1, from coordinate 8,587 downwards.
TCTCAGTAGACAAAGCTGGAAAACAAAGGGGGCCTCTAGGAAACACTTTGCCAGGTAGAAGAGATACTCAAAAACTTTCGGTGGCCGGTCTGTGAAGACAATCCTAGAGGCCAGGGCAGGATGCAATACACACAGCTGTTTTGCTGCCCTGATGACTGTTACATTACCATGCAGGTAATCCCAGCAGAATTAATACAAGAACATTGCTCAATCGTAGACCTGCCACCTGCAGTTAAGATCACTCTTCCACCAACACCATCCCAAAAAAGGAAAATAATCAATCAATTCTTCAAAGCAACACAATGCGTAGGTTCTGGACAGGGTTATTTCAAGCCAAGAGGAACAGACATATGGGATAAGTTCCCCAGGAATTTGGCAGTTAAAATAGACAGCAAGACTTCGAAAAGCTGGGTCTATTTTGGGAAAAAGAGGGGCCTCTTTTGAGTCTGCAGACCTATGCACAGTCTGCAAAATGGGTTCAGCTGAACCTGAACAGAGAGAGGCTGGGTAGCCTTTTCTACTTTTCTGAAAGGGTCTCCTTTTCTACACTTAGAGCACAAATATTTCAAAAAACTATTTGATGGAGGAATGCTAGAAGAATGAGATAGAAAAGAGCAGTTCAGAGGTATTTATTTTAAAAATAAAGAATTTTTATACAGAATAACTTACTTAGAGATAATCTGACGAGCCTCAATGCAGACATAAATGATCCCATTTCAAAGGGGAAGAAAAAACAGGGCTGTTTCATCCTTAATCAGTAAATCATGACTGAGGACAAGACTACTTTTTAAATAGAACTGCAGACACATTTTCTTCTTACTTGCTTCTGCCCAACTACACTGTGCTCTTTTCCGCACAGCCTGCCTATTTTCATGTCACATCAGCTCTACAACTTTAAATCAAGCCAAACCTACCAATGACTTAAAATTACAGCAAGGGGTCTCATGCATGCTACCTGGGCAGGTTATGGCTGTGACACTAGGCTCCCTCTGCTTTCAGGGTACATGCCCACCTACCACTAGTGCAGTAGCTTGAAACCCAGCCCAGCAAAACCCCATTGCCTGGTCCTTCTCTGAGGGGAGGCTGTCAGCAGGAGAACTACCCACTGCAGGGTGGTTCACCAGCGCTCTCCACCGAGATCCTGGGCACAGGAATAACCATTAGACAGCACTACAGTAACACAGCTGCTGACCTGGCCCAGCTCACACGCTGCTTATACAGGCTGTTATTCCTGACAGCAAACACCCTGTCACAAAGGCTGTCTCTCTTCTGGGCAAAGAAGGAGAAACTTTTTAGGTTCCCATGGGACAGCACTGCGTGCATGGCCAGATAGTCTACTTGTACGCACAATGGTAGGTCTTGCTTGTAGCTGACAGCTGGGCTAGGAAGAGGCTTCCCATCTGCCAGAAGCTAGGCAAACCAGCAACTTCGTGTTTTATTACTGGATCAAGTCTAAACCACCACCACAACAGTCTCCACAGCTGCAGTATGATGGACTGGGAACAAATGCAGAAAGACCCAGGCTCTGAGACCACCAGCCAGACTGCAGCATCAAATAAAAGAGCCTTTGAGGTCTTGGACTTGGGCATTAAAGCAGCTTGCCGTTCCTCTAAATAGCCCTCCCCTGAAATAGCCTCTTCTGCCAAGGCAGTAGACATTTGATGCAGATATTGGCATTAAGAAATTCCCACGCAGTTTCGGCAACTACATTTTGGTCACCTCAGTTTCATTCCAGGAAGCTGCTAGTCACAACACCTTCCCCAGAGAGCACATGTGAGAGGAAACACTGACGTTTCAGGTCCCCTCACATCAGGCAGAAGTATCAGCAGCTGTAGGCATCACCGCCTACCTCTCAGGAGCAGCCACAACCACCCCCATTTTAGTTGAACTGGCACAAAGTGTTATCATCCTTAGAGGGATCTGGTGCAAAGGAGCTGCTGAGCCCTGTGCACAGGGAGCAACCACCCCCTATAGCTCACTCGCAAGGCTGACCTATTACACAGGGCTCCGCCAGTAACCTCTGTTGTACCTGCAGCCTCTCCTCGAACTCCTATGCTATGTCACCAGAGAGGTGCCCCACAGACCCCTCAAGAATCGGGAGAGGGTTGTCCCTTTACCTTTTTTCATGAGGTGCACCAGGGCTTCTCCACACAGCACTTCTCCACACTGTTCCACACAGCAGCTGCTGAGCAGAAGTCTTCTCTAATTAAAAGAGCTTCCTTTGGGAATAGGCAGATTTACTGCACAACTCAGAGGGCTCTTTAGTTATTCCATGTGCAGTGTATCTGCAAGCCTGCATTAGAAAGGGACCTGAATGCAAAGAAGAATCCAGCAGCTTCTTAGACTGTTGGGAAAGTACATCCAGACAGCTGGGTTTTGTCCGGGTGGGGTTCCTCTCCCCCTGAAAAGACTGCAGAAATGAGCATAATTAGAACTCCTGCCTGCCTTTTAAGCTCCAGTTTCTTCAAGTATGCAGCACAGATGCTGCATAATAGTTCCCATCTCTGTTTGGGCGGTACAAATTAAAGGCAACAGCAGGGGCAAATAGCCTTGCTAACCTGCAGGTCAGCAGTCTCCTTAATCCAGGTCCCGCTCTCTTAACAGGGAGCCTAGCTCCATGATCAGAAGACACAGAGGAATGGGAGTGAAGGGACAGGAGATCAAGTTTACTTAGTGAAGCACCCTGGGAAATTGAGGACATTCCAGCAAAGCCACTCAAGACTGACTCATCACCAGCTTCAATCCACGCTGACACACATGGTAGACACGTGACTGGCTCCACAGCAGGCAAGAGGACACTTTGTGCCATGCCACCAGCATGAAAGAAGCCCCAGAACCAATGCACCATTATAACCACAGTACTAATGTCCTACCACTACAACAGCCAGCCTATCACTATGTTATCCAAAAACTACTCTACAAGCTCCTTGACTACAAGCAGAAAGGAGAGGAGCAGAGCAGTCTGCACAGTGATTTTTGAAAGCAGGTATATTAGCTCTGAGGACCAAAATCCAAACCCTCCTTGATACTGCCACCACAGAATACAGAACCTCTTTTAAATTTCTGTCCACACATATTCTGAGTAATGTTAAGTAACCCCTTTGCAGGACCAAGGAGAAATCAGGAAAAAAAAAAAATCAAGCAGGAAGGGAATAAGACATTCCCAAGACAGGGGAAATTTTCTCTCTGCCTAGAACACCTAGAAACCAAATGACATTAAGGTACAGAAACTTCCCTGGAAAGGTCTAACTAGAACATGGAGGCATTTTGTGCAATAGTAGAGAGAGTCTAGTTAATTTAGATTTCACAATTGATTCCCAACAAAACTGCTAACCATCTATCACAGGAGACATGATGCTGGCTCGGGGCATTTAGTACTTACATATTTTTATAATACGGGATGACAGCAGCAGCCCTTGAAGTCCTAGTCAAGCGCCAAGATGCCACTTCCACACCTGCCTTGCATGCTGTTCCAAAAGCCCCGCACCAATTGAGCACAGGTTGTGGTCCCACAGCACCCCAATGCACAAAACCCCTAGAGACAGCTCACCTGAATCTGTGCCAGTCTGGTACACCCGCCCAAGGAAAATCAAGGTCCTGGAGCATGTTGCTTTTAAAACTAGACAGATAAGGTGCTGCATGAAGCCTCTCCTGAGGGCAGCAAGTTCCCATGTAGCCCCCTCAAACCCATTCTGGGGAGGGCACAGAAACCTTATGGATCACAGAGACAGTGACCAAAACAGGTGCTAGCGGAGGACATGGTCCAATCCAGTGATGTAACCCCTTTTCCAAAGCACCTCTGGGAAACAGCTCCCTTCATTCCCAACAGATAAAACTACTTCACAGCATGTTCAGTCCCCTCTATGCAAGTCCCTGTAAGCTAGTTCTTCTTCCACCCCCTTCCCAACTACCTCCATGGCAATGGATGGAGAGCAGCAACAGCAGGGACAAAGGGCAGTTCCCAACTCCAGCTGGGAGAAGGTTAGCTTGGCTTAAAGTACATGCTGCAGCTCTGACAGCTCATCCATTCCTTCACTTGCATATGAGAGACATCCCTCTAACTGAAGCAGATTTGTTTTGCCTACAAAGGGAACTCTCCATTATGTAACTTCAGATCTTCAGGCTGCTGGATATCCTAATGTATATAGCTCCTCCCAGATCAGTATTTGTCCAGTACACATGGCCATGGGATTATCATCATACTAGAAAGAGATCAGCAATCTGCTTACAGCTCAGCAAGAATTTTGCAATGCAAGGTAAAGCGCTTTTGTGATGCACCTGTTTACTCAAGGCTGTGCTGCAAAGAAACTAAATCATCAGCCCTGGAAAATTCTTAACAAACATCCCCAGTCCTTTGCCTACGTGCAAGGTCCTTCCTTTGGCCCTTCTCAGCTCCTGAGCTCCTTAAAAACAGTCAAGCCACTTATCTCAGCAGCAACTTTCAGGAATCAAATATGTGCACCAGTTTTTGGTTTGACTTGCTTTTAAATGGTGATGTCCCAGTTCTGAAGCTCTATCAAGGAGACAAAGAACTAGAGCAGTCAGCCAAACAGCCAGTGCATGTGCCTCTTCACACAGGAGAAAGGTTGCCCTCAGCTTAGTGTCCTTCCCTTTCTCCCCTGTATTTACTTGAGATGAGCCACAAACCACTCAGCTTGCCTGGCTCCGTGGTGTTAGAGAGGACACATACTTGGGTACTGAGCCAACAGTCTCCAATCCTTGTCCCCATCCCAACAGGCTGTTTTATTTCCTTTTTCTGCTGTCATCTACAAGGCAGTTCCTTTTGCAGAGTTGCCCACGGTAACGCCTCATCTTTCTCCCAGAAAATTAGCTAGCTCTGAATCTGTCAGTGCTCACAAGCAATGATTTAAGCAACCTCCAGTAGGCAGTTCCTTGTGCTTCACTTATCACCCTGTCTAGGTTCAAGTCAGCCATTAACTGTTTCAGCGTTTCCAAGCCCTGATAGCCCAGAGAGGTTTCAGCAAACAGGCTCTGCCACAGCCAACCAGCCATCAATGAACTGCTACACTGGCTGTGCCTCCTGTGTTATTCCTTTCACCATGCCAAGAGAGCCTGCAATTTTTAGCCTTTCCTCCATTTCATTCCATCTGAGAACACAGAGCAGCCAAGAAGAGGCAGAGGTGGTTAGGTAATGGATTGCCTCTTATTACGCAGTTCCTAAAGGAAAGGTGGCTCACCCAGCCATCTCTTCACACACGTGTCAGTAATCGTTTGCCTGTGGAAAGCTCCAATCACACATTCCTCCAACAGATGCACCAGTGCAAGAGCACAGTTTATTTCTTTACCCATCAAAGCTGACAAGCACACAGTGAAAGCCAGGCTGCTGGTCCCAGCATCCCCTCTGCTGTACAAAAGGACTCCAGATCTCAGAATACCATGATCCACATTCAGAGGCAAACGAAGGCAGGGAAGGAGAATAAGGGGATGCAGATGTCATGCTCCTATTTTAGAGAGATGAAGTTAAGGAACTCGAGCATGAGGGCCATAATTCCTGGCAGTAAGAAGTTAGTTTTGATGCACCGAAGTTTTTTCTACACAGGAAACCAAAGAAGAAGTATAAGAACTGATGCTCTGATCACCCTTGTTACACAGAACCACTGGAAACACTGCTACCTCCTCCGACCTTCAAAGCCACTCAGCCATATCCGGAGCCCTGACAGACCCCCTCCAGCACCTCCACTCACTAGTGAACAGAAACGGAAAATAGAACAGGAAGAAAAGTGGCTGCCACACCACAAGCACCACTGAAGTGGACCAATAATTACTACTTCAGATAGCATGGGCATGGTCCAACTCCCAGCATTACCAGGGTATTCCTGTGACGGACCCGATGCCTTCAGTGTCCAAGGTCCTTGTGGCAGCGCCTTTTGCTGTGCTGCGTGCTTCCTGCTGTAACAATCCCAGCAGGCACCAAGAACCACAGACACGGTTTGAGTTGGAAAGTGTCTTGGGGTCTGTGGTTACCAGAGGTCTGCAAAACTCCCACCTGCACTTTTCTGATTTAAACATCTACTGGATGAACACCGGCAGTCCTGGATGGACCTCTCCTGACATACAGCAACAGGACACGGAGTAATAGGAGAGGGATAAAACCTTTCCTCAGCTACAGTCAGATGAGGAATTTCATATAAACCCCCACCTTGCACTTCACAGAGCTGGAAGCAGAGTGGTTTGAGCAGTGGGGGCACGAAACCGCCATGGAGCTGTGGGAAGCCTTGTTAGAAGGCCTTCTGCACCAGCTTACAGTTGTAGGTCACACAACACCTGCCTGTCCTCCAAGAACTAAAATAGAGACAACAACAGTATGAAGAGAGTCCAGATGAGCCACATCATTAAAGCTAAATCCTCTTAAGGGAGGAGCTTCCATGCAGCCCACAGGGAGGGCTTTCTCCATGCACTCAGCTTGCATCTTGCTCTATTTCTGTGAAATGCAGGTTAGAAGCTGAACAAACACTGCAAGACTTCACCAACCACACCTGCCCTGAAGCATGGGATTGAGGATATCATCTTAGCAGTCCCCACAGCCCTTGGCAATGACGGAGAAGCCCAGGCCAAGAGAGGTTCAGGTTCACAGAGGCCCCACAGAGTGAAGCTATTTTGGATGCAAGATCCTTCTAAGAAAGAAGAATGAAAGGATGTTACGAGTACGGCTACTTATTTCCCTGACCCACTCAAAATCCACACAACTGCTCTGTGAGCAGTTAGCAAAAGTTCTTTTCACCTGCGTGGCACTCCAACATGAGCAAGCATCCATGGATTTTTTTTCTCTTTTTTTTTTAAGTACAACTGTGGCTGTGGGAGTTCTTGCTCCAGCAAAAGGACAAAAAACAAGTGTGAATGTTAAAAGCCACCCCACTGTTACAAGAGGTTCTACTATGGGACACTCGCAGGTCTTTCACCACCCATGCAGTGATGCTGCAAAACAAGTCACTGACCACACCACCAGTGACACTTTCTTCCCACTTAGTGCTCATGAAGCACTTAGTAAGATCTGAGTAATTTGTCATTTTTACAGCTTGTCATATGCTTCTCTTGACATCAGCATACAACTCCCGAAACTGCTCCTCTCACTAGAAACCTCCCTCTAGATTTTCCGAGCCATGTTTCTACACTTGGACCTTGTGGTCCACAAAAAGGATTCCAGTCACAGGCTTCTGCTTGATGGTTCTCCTGAAGAAAGCAAGCTTCACAGCAGTAGGCTCACATCTCAGGCTTTGATGAGGATTTTTCTCAAGCCCATGGTATCTCAGAAAGTAGAAAAAAAAAAAAATTTCTTCCTTGGAGAGGAAGTATCACTGATGGTAGATTTCGAGACAGCACTCTCCAGCTGTACTCTCCCATGCTTGCACAGAAGCACACAGGAGTTGGCAGAAGCCACACATCAAGAGGCATCACTAGCACCGGGATGGGTTACACCCCTGTGATCCAGCAGCTCAAACATCTCTAGGAGCTGCTCTCCTCACCAGCCACTGTCTCTGAGAGCACTGCAATAGGACACTGTCCTTCTCTTGCACAGCTATGAAAGTTTCAAGCTCTCATCTCATACACAGGATGGAAACACTAGAGCTTGTCCAAGAAACAGGAACACTTCATTCTAAACCAGCTCTACAGTTTATTGAAGCCAACATTTAGATTCCAGGATGGTTGGGCCTGGTTTTATTTTATTCCCCCCTCCGATTTTTCTTTTTTTTTTGGTACCGAGTGCTCTTTTTTAAATTAAAGCATACACAGCAGAGCTTTATGCTCTGGGGCTGAACCAGCATGCCTGGGTTGTAAGAAGCTGCTATCCTCGTATCAACAGATTTGTTAACAGTCACACTGCAAAGGTAATTCACAGCCAACATCTACTCAGCTACTGAACCTCAAGCTGAACTACGCTGAACTTCTCACTGGGATCTTAAAGGGGGGGGGGGCGCGGAAAGAGGGAAGGGACACGGCAGGCTGGGCCAGCACCAGATTTCTGTAGTCGTAACAGGGTAAAATCGCTACAGAGGCACCTAACCCACATCCTAGAAACCAAATAAGACACAGCCGACTGAAGCCCCCCGCACATCCAGTCTCATCAGCAGGCAGCGGAGGCATTCGGTCGAAATCCCTTCACATCAGCAACCGGCCGGGCCCCCAGGACATCGGGTCCGCTGCACCTGGCAATGGTTTCTTTCAGGCCACACAGCAGCCGCGTCAGAGGATCACAGCTCGCCCACCGACTCAAGTTTGGAGGGACACGCTCCGAGAGGCTCCCCCGGCCCGCGCCCGGACCCCCCGCACGGGGAGGGGGAGCGGGGCTGTCGGAGCGCCGGGAGCCGCCCGCCCGCTGCCGCCCCCCGAGCGGGGCTGCACCGACACAGCAGGGGCTGGCGCCCGGACACCAGAAAGCCCCGCCGAAAACCTCCCCGAAAGTCCTCGCCGGGAACAGCCCCCCACCCTCCACACCGAGATCCCCAGGTCGCAGCTACCGAGGTCTCCGGGCATGCTAGAGGAAGTCCCGGCGGTGCCGCCCCGCTCCCCGACGCCTCAGGGCGGGCGGCTGCAGCACACCTACCTCCCCGGCTCGGCTCGGCTCGGC
>VYXB01004795.1:137915-200649 GCA_013397135.1 Pachyramphus minor | reverse complement strand
GAGATGTCCCTGGCTCTACCTGGTCCACGTGGCCCAGGTGATCTTCTCTATGACTGCAGGGTCTGTGATTTGCTTCCCCAGGGGCACCTCGTGAACCTGGCGCTTGTAGGCGCCCGTGGAGACCTGGAGTGGGAGAGGAAACAAACAGCTGGGACTTCTGCCAGAGATACAGCATCTGCTGCAAGATTTCCAGCAGTGACAGGCTCACCAGTTTTACCAGGAATGACATCTGGGATAAAATGTCTCATTTCTCTTGGTTCTGTAGGATCCATCCCCTGCAACATGACAGTGCTGGTACAGGAAGATGGTTCCTCTGCAGGGCTGACAGATTCCTGTCTGTTCTACACTCCCTGCCTTATCTCAACCCAATTTTACCAAATCAGAAACGTGTCTGAGGAAACCTCCCCAGTAGCTCAGCTCTCACACACGCCCCAGCAGTTCCACAGGGTTATAACCCACAGTTCCTTTTCCCCGTTCCCTCGCCCAGGGGATCCTTCGCCCTCGCTCGCCTCGTGCCTCCCCCAGTTCTGAGGGCACAGGACATCCCACACGTACCTGGAGGTACCTGCTGTCTGCAGAGAAGTCCATCTGGATGACAAAGCTGGCAATGTCCTTGCAGTACCCGATTCGGTTCAGGGTTGTGCCTTGGGTGAGATCATAGAAATCCACCGTGTGTTCCTGTGAGCCCACTGCCAAAAACCTGTTATCTGGGCTGATCCTACACCAGAGAACAGGGAGTGGGGATGTCACTGGGTGTTTCTGTGCAATACTTGCTTTTGTTTCTCATGACAACACAACCAGAAGTAGGAATCTAAAGTGTGTGTCTAAATGCTCTCGTATTGCCAATGCTCTGTTTCAGGCAAGCAACAGGTGAGACAAATGAGGAATAAAAACGAACAATAAAGAAAACCAAGGAAAAGTACTAAGTGTGTTTGTAGAAAGAAGAGCTATAACAGGCTCTGGGCTCAGGGTCTCCAAAACAACAAGGGTCAATATAAGATAAAGTTTTGTTGCCAGGAGACTGTAACCACGGACCAGAAATGCTGATTAGTTGAAGTACTTGAGGGATGATGAAAAGAGACACCTCAGTGTCTGTGTTATGTCAAAACATAAACCAGCACAGTTCTTTTGGAAAAGTTAAATACAACGATACAAATCCTAACAGCATAAATCCAGGGCAAGTGGTCACAGACTCTGATTTAAAGTTTGATTACAAAACATCGCTGGAGTTAATTACTTTGAGCCAGGAGTTAAATCACTGGAGGAGGACAAAGATAAAGAGGTTAAACTTGTGCAGCTCTATCCTTCTTTTGGCACTAAATAAACCCTAACCTGTTGGAGATTGGGCAGCCAAGGTAAGAGGAGTTTATATAAACTGTGTGTGCACAGCTTTGTGCTTTCCTCAGGAGCCAGAAACTTCTGCAGAGAGTCATTACAGCATAAAAAAAAAGGCATTTTAAGTTCCATGTGGGCATCAAAGAGGAAAGAAATCTGAAAGAAATCAAATAAAAGGAAATAAAGATAGAATTTCAGAAGATACAGGGTTGGCCATCAGGTTCTTTTAATGGTAACAGGAAAATAATAACTTGCAAAAAAATTATTAAAAAGCTCCTTTTTTATGTTCCTCTGGAAAGGAAGATGGTCAGAGCAAAAGAAATTTCCCACCATGAGGCAGGTTTGGATTCCTTGCTGTCATTTTGTCCCTGACAAAGCTGGCAAATACCTGTGGAAAAGAAAACATCTGCAAAATGCTTCTGTAGAAGTGGGGAGAAGAATTGAAGTAAAACCATTCCCATATGTTCATCTGCTTTTAAACCAGGTGTGGGGAAAATCTGGAGCTGTGAAAGGTTTTGCAGCTCCTAAAAAACACTGTAGCGTATTCAATAATGATATTAGAATAAAATCAATGATTTATACAGCACATTCTTAAAAATTGCAAAATTTAATTGAATTATTTTGCCAGTGGAGAAATGGGGAATAAATGAGTTGTGCGTGCTTAACCTAATTTTGGTTTCTTAGCACGAGGTTTATAATTGCTTTAAGTAAGCAAGTTATTTGTATTCATTAGCAGTAATTGAGGAGTAAATGTGATAGGAACATATTTTCTCCTGGAAAACTCTACTAGTAAGCCTGTGATCTCAAATGTATCATTCCCGAGACTGAGCCATCCTTGACATAATGGATCCATCACTAATTACAGTGCTGGGTCAGATGGAATACACAGACACCCCCGAAATCCTGAGGGAGAGCAGGCAACGAGTTTTTATTGATAGTTCTCATCTAACCTGATTTTATTGTGGCTTTGGCTGCTCTGCAGGAAATACAGACTCGGGTGTGGACCTGTTTTCTACCTGTGGGCTGGGTGGCAACTGGGGCATGTGATTCCCAGTGCTGAGGGTATTGGACACACAGTGTCTGGGAGCAGAGTGCTCCCAGTCCCTGGCCAAGCATCCTACACCTTGGGTCCCTCTGCCTCTCCAGATGCTGTTCCCAGAAAGGTGTGTGATTAGTTGTTCTGTTCTACTGAGTGTTACCAGTTTAAAGACAACCCGTCAGGCTTGGCTTCCTGGAAAAATGGGGTTAGAGGCTGGATACCACCAGGAATTATTTGTCACTGGCTATTGGCTCATGTAAAAGACTGCTGATACCTCCCTCTAATTCAGCTCCTGTAAATCCTCAATAAAACTGCCTTGGAAAATCCCACTGTGTCCTCCCAGCCCCAGAGGAGTCACTGGGGCTGCTTTTAACGACCTGTGGCTTAAAATCCATCCTGTGGCAGAGTCAGCAGGGAATGCCCTCAGAAACTCATAAATTATGCTGGAGCTCCTCAAAGCTGGAAGTCATCAAGGAATTTAAAAGCCAAGAGTTCCTAAGAATTAAGGGTTTTTTTCCAGAGTGCATGGCACAGAACACACCCTTGGAGCTCACCCCCAGGTAGGCAGGGAGGGAGAAATTACAGCAAAAAAGCAAACTGGGGGGACATGCATTGCCTGTTTGGTTTATTCTCAATTCAACTGTTTCCTGCCATGAGGTTTCTATAGGAAAACAAACCAAATTATCACCCAGGAAAGGACATACCAATTGACTGTGTTGCAGGAATCTCTTCGTTGCACTGGGAGATGACAAAACCCATTCCTTGCTCTGGAGGGTTTTCCTTGCTGGCAGATGCAGAGAGTGCTGCCAAGGGATTAGTGATGTCCATGGAGCAGCCCACTGTCTGCAACAAAGACCTGCATTTTCTCAGGATACAAAAGCAAGCGAGGATTACAAGGGCCCAAGGCTCCTTATCTCCACACAACCCTTGTTTCAGATTTCTTACCTCTTCTTGAAGGCTTGGAACAAATACCATTGAATTCATTTAAAACTTCAGAGTGTTTGCTGTTAAGTCATTCACACTGCTTATAAAAGAGAAGGGATTATCTTGCTTTTAAGCCTGTAATGTGAAAAGATCCCCATTGTCCACCATCTTACAGATTTCAGACAGGTATTATATATATATTTATATTTATTTAGCCTGTTCCTACAGGGATCACTTCTCAGCTACTAACTGGAGGTGAAAACATATTTGGAAACTGCCTGTTGCTATCATTTTGTGTCAGTGCACACATGCAGATGCAGAGGAAGGCCCTTCATTTGGGCTCAGTGGAGCTGTTTGCTTGAGCCCTTTCTTGTGCCTAAGCTGCACTTTGAGCTGGGCTTTTCTGGCAGTGCTACCTGAGAGTCCAGAGGATAAACCAGAGTGTGAAGGAGTGTTGTAAGAAGTCTCTCTGTACCTACAGATTACGTTTCTTGTAGTATGATTTTGTGGTTTCTTAGTGCTGAACTGCCTGTCTGGGCCTCGTGGCTGCATTTACACACCTGGCACAGGAACTCTTGCTAAGTGCTCTGTTCCTGCAGAGTCAGGAAAGATATTTTCAGGAGCTGCCCCAGAGCCAAATGGACAAGCAGATATGGATCACCTGCTGGGCAGTAATTGATCCCAGCTCCTGCTTTAGGGGCAGAGATGGAAGCTCTGACCACTCGGGCTTTGCTTGGCTCTGGGCTGTCTTTCTAGTAAAGCCACACGGTCAGTGATCTGCCCCAAATCCCATTTACCTTCCAGACAAAGAGGATGCACTCAATGGGGAGAAAAGTCACCATTGGGAGGATCATTAGCAGTATTTATTCCAAGTGAGGCGCTTGCTTCTCAAGTAGATATAAGCCCGACACGTGTTAATACCTTGCTGCCACTGGCATTTGGATTTCCAGGGATTTTCCATGGCTGGGACACTGCTGTCACATCTACGGTTCAGTTGTGGCTTGTAAGCTGCTTAAATATTCCGTGGTTATTGATTCCTTATCCTGGGAAACCTGAGAGTTTAAGTCCACTGAAACCTTGCAGGAAAGACTCGGTCCTGCATAAAACTGGAAGTGATGGGGTTTGAGGGAAGAATGTTGTGGAACAGCTGGAGGGGAGAGGGCGAATGGATGTTACTGCAACCAGGGGATTACTTAATGCTAAAACATGCAAAAGAGCCTGAAAATCTTGGTTTGCCTTGGTGTGGTTCATTTGGGACCAGACAGGTGTCAGGGGCTGCAGCAGCAGAGGATTTGCTTGTGGAGGACATTGGTGCTAAATGAATTTGCTCTGCAGTTAAACAAACCCAGGGACTATTTAGAAATAAGGTGGTTCCCAACTCAGAGCCCGGAGCTGAAGGATGGTCCTTGTCCTGTGGTTCAGGTTGTGTCTCAGTGACTTCTATCCACTACCAAGCCTTTCCAGGAAAGGTTACTCAGCATTCAGTGTTCAGCTCTGGGAGATCTTCAGAAAGACACCAAGGAAGCAAAGGACATATTTTGGCAAAGACAGAGTGTTTTTGCATCCAGCCCTGGCCCTTAGATGTGAAAAGTGTAACCTGCACATTCTTATTCCATAGCAGCATATCCAAGCCCACAGTCTAAGTTTATGTGTTGAAGAGAGGGAAGTGCAGTTTGCAGGGTGGATTTAAACTCCCCCAGAGTTTGGGCAGGTTCTGGTTTTGATGCAATTCTCTTCACTATCTCTTTTAGGTTACAAAATCTGTGCCACACACTTTGATTTTCTCACACGACTGGGTTTGATATCGCTCTCCAGGCTGTATTTTTCCTTCATTTTTAAATAATCAGACATTTTAAAGTGAGCAAGCTGCTGATTACTAACTAATTGGCTTTAGCAAACAGATCTTGCTGGCTGGTTACCTAGAGCCAATCCTTATTAACATTCCCACACACGCAGGAGCTGCTCTCCCTCGTTGAAGGCTGATGTTACATCTCTTTAGCCACTTAGAAAATAAACCTAAGTGAATTAGGATTGATTCCTTTACCTTGTAATAACAACACTTGCCCCTCCAAATCACCCAGGCATTCCTGACTGTGGATGGAATGGAAAACACATATGGAGAAGAAGGGATTTGGTGTTGCTGAGAGTTAAACATCTGTGGCAGGGCTTGCTCCCCACCTGGGTAACCAGAAACATATTTAATAGTCTAGTTTCTAGGTACAAGAAACTACATATTTAATATTCTAGTTTCTAGGTTTTCCTTCCATATTCCATGTTTTCTTGAGCTATGTTTGTTTGTTATATGGGCAAGAAGGATTAATTCACGTTTTACAGGTTGCACTCAAGTTCAACCTCTCACAGCATTTCCCCCATTTGGTTAAATATGTGGATTCACACCCTCACTCTCTTGGAGAGTGTTTCTTTATCCATTTTGCTGAGCTGGTCAGGAAATTAATTCCTTTTATTACAGGCTAAAGGTCCTTAAATGCAGATACAGTTGAGAGAAAGAAAGACATAAAATTGGTCAGATTTTCTGAGCAATTTCTTTTTCCACCTGAATAGTAATTCCCTTCCTCAGTCTGAAATAGGCTCAAACTCCCTTCCTTCCTGCAAATGCTGAAACCCCAAAGCAGAACAGTATTTTATGCTGGACAACTTACAGAGGTTGTGTTGTGCATCCTGAAAATCCTCTTGCAAGGGCCTGGATTCCTTGTGCTGCTGCCAGACGTGTTGCTGTAAAATAATAATAATAATAGTGAAAAAGGTGCACAGGAATGGAAGTTGTCGTAAAGAAATGCTGAGCAGCTTTTTTTGTGCCCAGAATTTGAGAAGCTACAGGAAACTATTCTTAGGTGACTTCTCCTGGTAAAGGTCACACAAATAGTCCAAAAATGCCAGGAACAGCCTTTGCAGGGCATTCAAGGCCTAATCAGACTGCACCAACGAAATGAGCCACATAAAAAACCGTTAGGTTTTTGAAATATTTAGTCTAAAATACTGATGTTTATGCACAGAGCTGAGTTTTGAGGGAGGTTTGTCCTCCACTGAGCTTTTCTAAGTGCATTTCTTCCACACCCCCCTGCACAGTTCCAGCAGAACTGCGGCTGGGGCGAAGGGGAGCCAAACACCACCTGCCATTCCGAGTGGTACAACTCTCATGTCCCTCTGCCAGTCTGGGGGGGACACACCACTTGTACTTCCCAGGATACTGGGTCTTATATACGGCATTTCAGTGATAAGGGAACCACAAAGCTCCCAGGGTCACTAAGTCCCCTCCAAAACCCCTCTACCAGAGAATCTTTTCAGTTGCTGTTTGTGCACAGACAAAAAGTTCTAATTACACTTACATAATTGTTATATAATTATATTATTATATAATAGATGCGATTATGATATAATTATAATGTGCTTATAATTGTTACAATTGTATAATATAATGTATTTTAAGTGCCTTTTTCAGCCCTTTTCCACTTCCACACGTTCCATTGCTTTTGCTGTGGCTCTGTTGTTACTTGTTCAGTGCTCCTGATACAGATCAGGTTTCCAGTCAAACGTTCACAGAACAGGATAAACCTTTACCCATCTCATTGCTGGCACTGCACAACAATAATCACCACCAGTTTAATTGCTGGGGGGACACCCTGCAGATTAAACAGAATGGTTTTTAATATTAAAAACCTCTTGTGCTACAGCACGAAAAGCTTTCTGGTCTCCTGTGTTGCTCCTTGATGGAGGATCAAACACTGACTGCTTCTTGCAGGAAGCAATGGTACCAAAAATCCCCTGTACCTAATTTTCATTACTGAGAAATAAAAAAACCACTGTTTTATTCTCCAGGGGAATAAGAGGCCCCAGTGCAGCTTGTTGCATCAATAGGGGCAGTTTTATTGTCCTCTCAGCTGGAAGTGCTTCCAGAAGTGGTGTTCAAAACAGCAGAGTACCCAGGAAATGACGGAGCTTGGAGCACACTTGTTCTCTGATGGGAAAAATGCCCTGAAATGCTGGCCCTGCTGACACCACAAATGCATCCCTTGCATTCTCAGTAGTATCAAATTGGTGCTTTGTCTTCCCATTTCACTTCCAGCAGCAACAGGTACCTGGAATTGCCCTGAGCCCATCTTAACACCACTATAATTGACTCAGTCAGCCTTTCCCCCCTTTCTCTGTGGAATTCACTTTTTTGTTGTTGTTTAGGGTGGTCTTTTCTTTCACTTATTGTTAAAAGTGAATCATTTCACTTCTGTAATTCTCTTTTCATAATTAGGCATCACTCAGGTCCCTTGCTTTGGCTAGAGCAGTTTCAGCACTTCTCCCACGTGCTGTTCCTACTCATCCACACGATTTCCTTTTTTTTTCTTTTTCAATTATAGAGAGGGAAATGTTAGCACAGCTCAGCTTCTTATAAATCATTGATCCAGATCATTAACTGAGCACTGGAACATCAGCAGGGAACAGGGGATATTTTACACAGTGCTAAGAGATATTGGCTTTCAAGGGAGCTTTTCATAAACCCATGGAAGCTTTAGGTTGGAAAGGCCCTCTAAGATCAGAGTCCAGCCATTAACCCAGCACTAACCCGTGTCCCCAAGTCTTTTAAATCCCTGGTGCTCCAGGGTGTAAGAGGAGGCTTTCCTCAGAGTCTACCACTAATTGCTAATGATGGATTACATGTAAAATTAGCTTTCCTTTGGAAAAACTCCTCCTTTGTGGTGAGCAATGCAAATAATTCTTCTCTGGGCCAGCTGAATGTATTGGTGATTAATATCAAATTAAGAGAAATCAGCTGTGAACAGTGCACTCAATATGCACTGCAATCAATCAAGTGAGCATCACATCCTATCAATCCCTGGGTTTCTCTTCCACCAGCCTGTGTTTTGGTGTGTTCTGTGTTCTCATCCTCCTGAGCCACTTCCACACTCATCACTCTTTCACCCACGTGGCTCCTCAGCCTCTCCTGCTCTCTGAGGGTGTTTGTTGCCCTCAGCACCCACTTATATCTCAGCAGATAAACCCTTTTGTCCTAATCACAGCCTCATTGTCCCAGCTGGGGCTCTTACCTTTTTTAGGTGCCAGGCCTGGCGGGCTGGGGCTGCTCCTGGTGTGACTGTCACAACCTGCACGCGCGTCCCTGTCTGTGCCATCCCCACCCCCTGGCACTGTTGTCCTGGGGTGGGCACCTCATGAGCTCTGGGGCTGCACAGCTGGCTGAAGTTCCACCACAAGACCCTCTCAGGTCCCTGTAGCTGGTCCTGTCGTGGCTTTTTCCCCGTTTTCAGTGGGTCTGACACTTTGAAGGCTGAGCCTCGTTACAGACCCCGAGCTGGCTTTTTCCCCGTGTGGGATGGGAACATCTGAAACAAGGGAAAAAGAGGGGCTGCAAAATTCAAATGAGATTTTGGGCACGTTTTTTCCTGACAAGGGAACTAGAAATGAGAGAGACCTTAAAATGAGAGCAACAGTGATGCCTCTTTACTGAGCATTCAAGACAGAGACATATTCAGTTCATTTTGGCACTTTTACTGCTCAGAACACAAATATTGCTCCTAATGCAGCAACAGAGGCAGTGGCAAGGCCAGTTCTGCTCCTGTGCTTTCTGGTTTTATGATGCAGCTCTCCTCTTACTTCACTGTACAGAAAATGCTGGTTCCTGCCAATATCCATTGGCTGCTGCAGCAACAAACTCCTGTACCATGGACCAAGGGAAGGCTAAAGCAAAACACAGCTCCCACGGAGAAAAAAAGCTGCAGCTCCTCAAATCCTGGAGCAAGAAGGCAGAAAGCACAATTGAAGTGTTCGCTACTATATTAACGTTTCAGTGACAAATTAAATTTCATTCCCAAGCTTGGTTTCTGCCTTTCTCAGCCTCTTAATGAGGGTGATCTATCTTCTGAGAATGTCAAACAGTGGTTCCAAAATAGAATAAATTCTTAATAATGCAATCAGGTAGTTAAACATTAGCACTTGCAAAAATTTTTGGCACAAAGTGTTCTCATTAAAGGCAGTTTCTCCTTGTTTATGGCGAAGAGGGTTAGGAATGCTGAGGCAGCAAGATGTGAGTCTCCTTCAAAACCACCCAGATCCATATTTCAAAGATGTGGCAATGCTGGAAGGGCTGGAGGAAACCAAGCCCATATCCAGTAATGCCTTAATTCAGTTTGAGCTGAAAGAGTTCTCAAAGGCTCTATCAAAGGTCACTGAATCCTCATAAGGATGAAAATCAACTGCCCTGCAAATGGGGAGTAGCTCTAGGAACCCAACAAGGTGCTGGGACCCATTTTTAATTCTTTGAACTCTTAAAAGTGTTTCTGTGGCAAACAGATCTTTTTGGAGCTATGATAGTTACTGAATAGGGGCAATCTGGCTCTGCCTGCTATTCCATAACATCCCAGGAATATCCATGGCATCCCCAGACGTGGATAAGATGCCAGGATGAGTAAACATAGAGCTGAATATCTGGCAGATTAATAAAAAGCAAGCACATCCTCTTTCCATGTGCAGGGAAAATGTATGTGAGGAAAAGAAAGTATTGGAAAAATAAAGCCATCTGGTGTGAGAACAGCAAAGCTCATTGAAAAATGGTGTCTGCTCCGACAGGGGCACAAAACAAACAAACAAACCCCTCCCTGGCAGCCTAATCTCTTCCACTTGCCTTAGTTCAATAAATACATCCCATGTTTTCCTTCTCCTCTGCTGAAATGGAGTTTCCAAGCTTTAGAAGGAAGAGCTGCTTTGGAATGAATAATTGAACAATTCAATTTTCATTCCTGTAAGACAAAAACAGGATTTTTTTTTTCCCCTAAACCACTTGAGTGTGAAGCTTGACTCCATCCAAAACATGCATAAATCTGGGCAAAGTTTATATTTAAAGACAGGGGCATTTTTCAGTGAAAAACATTAAGATGGAAAGCATTACATGTGAAATTTTCAGCCAGATGTAGTGAACAGGGTCCAAAAGCAACTTCAATCAACATACTGCTGAAGAAAAGCCATAAATGGTATAATATCATCCTGAAGTAAAATTTCAATGACAGCCCTAAGGCACGAAACAAATTGAGTTACAATTATCAAATCAGGCTGTCAATATTTTGATCCTCCAACAGTGCAAGTTTGCTGAAGAAAATTCCAGTCAGGCTCCAATTTCACACCTCATTGGAAACAATAACAAGCAGTGGCAGATAAGAACCACTCCATGTCCTAATCCATGGGAATGTGAGCTGAGAGGAGCAATGAGACAACTGTCCCACTTCAGCTAAAACTGAGAGCCTATTACTGAGTCATTTCCTTAGGCTTGGTAATGGGCAATAATCATCTATAAACTTCTATTACCAGTAAGACACTAAAATTTAAATATCATGGACATTTCCAGGGGGGGCCGCTCTCAAAACACTCCTTTTCTGGAAGAGTTTTCCAGCACTACTGATCCTAACAGAATCCACCCTTGAAAGGGGAAAACTCAGGATCCTGCTGCTGTTTAGCTCAGTTCCTAATTCCACGTGTTTGGTGTTGGCTCCTGAAGTTACTGAATGAAAGAGCACAAAATTCCCAAAGTCAAACAAAAGCTTGACATCCCTTCCCTTTTCCATCATTTTCTGTGTAGTTCAAATAGTCCTGATTTATTAATGGCAGCTCTGGGGGGAGATCAGAGATACTACAAAACCTGCCCAGCTTTAGAACCAACTGTAGTTGGAATTCATCAGAGTGTAGCATGTTTTTACATTGTTGAGAAACACACATTGACAACCTAATCAAATATTTATCCTCCTCTAAAAAGCCATTATTACAAATCCATTCTCATACTCACATGTTCCATGCCACAGTTCCCGGCTATTCAGGCAATTTCAGGTTCTGTATGGGATAGAAGATTTGTTCTTTCCTTTCCTGAAGGATCTTCCTTGAGTGCCTCCACCCAGCTGGACTGCCACTGTGAAAAGAACCTTTTTACATCTTGTATTACTCGTACTGATAAAAACTGGAGCTCCATTTACACACACAGGTTTTAACCAGTGCCAGTCTGCACCTTGTTTTTTAAATGGAGTGAAGAAAGTGGACATGTGGGGGCAGTAACTTTTTAAATTTACATTTTCTTAATGACCTAAAAAAGCTAATTCAGAGCCTCATTAAAGCTAATATTAAACCTACCTCTACTCAGGAAAGCAATTAAGCAGTTTAGAGATGAACATGTCCCTAAATGTCCTCCCAAATCACAGAGATTAGGGCTCATCACTCTGGATTAGACACTGGATTACAAATCAGAGGAAAAGATACTTCATTAGTGGGGTTATGTCAAGAAAAGGAAATTATACCATTTGATTGATGCACCCAATTAAAACTGTCTGAAAGAGCTCAGAATGCAATCACAGGCACAGGGGAGTGCTCAGACATGCTCTGAACAGCAGTAATTGTTCATACAAATTATTTAGCAGAGATTTTGTAGAGCAAAATGTGCTGGAAAAATCTGAACTGCTCCCGGTCAGTCCCGGAGCACAGACTGCCCAGACCCCCTGAATTATTCTCTACCCAGCATTTGCTGGGGTGGGGTATCCCAGAATTTATTGATTGGTACTTCACAGGAGTGGGAGGGATTGTGGGAAATGTGTTTCCCTTCTCTCTTGTTATTTGGTAACACGTTGGGGTTTTCCTAAAAAAAACGCAGAGGGCTTGAACTCTGCATTATTTATGGCACGTGGTTCACACCCAGACACTGAGCTCCTGGGGATGGCACCATCAGGAGAGTTTCCAACCTATGCAATATTGCATTTCACTTGTGGAATGAAACATATTTTTTTTTTGTCTAAAATATATGTTGCAGATAATGACAGAACAGCCAAGCAAAAATACCAAGTCATAATACACGTGACAGACTAAAAGCTTTCTGGTGGATATCTATCAAAACCCTTGTGCTTTGGAAAGCATGATTGATTGTTTTCTTTTTCCTCTCTTTACTTCCCCAGGTGGAATTCAGCAGCTTTTTAACCTACAGCAGAATAAATTCTTGGTTCTTGAGACTGGGCAGTGTTGGGTGTAATATGTCATAAATACCTGAAAGTGTCTGACATCTAGAGAGGAATCCAATTGATAAATAATATACAGAGAATTAACAATATAACATCTAATTATACATTATAAGACTATATAATTAATAATATATATTATAATATAGAATTAATCATGTATAATACAATCAATAAATTAATCTCTATATCAGGTGATCAGAAGAAGCTTTTCCCAGTTCACTGACAGAGACACCAAGTGTATCAGCTTGAACTTTACCAGTGAAATTCAAGTGTTTGGGAGGACATTTCCTCCTGAACCCACAAGATGTAAGCCCATATGTCAAAATGCACAGAGATGCAGAATTCCTGCAGCTCTCCCTGAGATCAAGGAGGGGACAGCAGTGTGACAGAAAAGCTCCTCGGACTGGCCACCTCCTCTGAAAGAGGGGAGGGAAACAGGACAAGGAACGTTCAGCCTCTAATTCCTCTGCTTTGACATATGTTTTTAATCTCTTGGAAGGAGCAGGAGAGTTTAAGCCTAGCAAGGATTACTGTAATAGTTCTCTGTTACTTGTGTGTTGTAAGCGTAGGCTTAGTATTTGATGTGCCTTTCCCACGTCCCAGATCTCCCGAACCTTATCCCAAAGTTATTTCTGGATTTGGCCGAAATCAAAAATAGAGCAATGCCTTTGGATTCCTTCAGGATGGAAAGGCAGGCTGTGGATCTGTGATTACTGTCTCTCCTGCAGTGTCTGTGTGGCTGTGGCTTGGAGCGGGATGTGGGCTGCAGGTGCCAGACTGTTCCCGACAATCCGTGACTGTCTGCTCAGCAAACACACATTGTTACACAGTGACATGCAAAATAATTGTGCCTGATTTCAGTGGATCTCCTGGGAATTTCTGTGCCATCAGCCACATATGCTGGAGGCCCAATTTTAATATCTGTGAGCGTGTAAAATGCCTGATGCTTTAATTCTACATTATTTTAAAGCTTTTATTTGCTCCTGCAGCTGACAGGATACACGCAGGACAGTGTTGGGCACTGGGCAAAGAGGGGCTGGAGAAAGGTAATGACTAAAAGTGAGGAAATTCCTGTCCCTTTTTAGGGCTCTTGTCCCTTTTCTGGGTGCTTTGGGAAGGCTCTTACACTGCAACACTAAACCCATTTCCATCAGTGGCCTAAAAGCAACAGATGCTTGAGTGCTGCAGATTATTTAGACAATCCTCTCCTAGTCCATAACTGCTGGAGCAGCAGCCCCAAGGAAAAAGCAGAGTTCTACTCACCCAGCTGGAAGTGCATCCCGTGACCGGAGCATCTGATGACAAGGCTTAGGTTGAGATCCAGCCTCCGGAATTGGAGTTGCTCCCAAAGCAGTTGCAGGAATTAAGCAGAAGTGATTTCTAATGAGGAACTGCAATTGGTTCCTTGCTCCCTGGCAAACTGAAAAAGACACAAAATCAATCAAAACTCGGTGTAAATTATTCATCTGACTTTACTGAGTTTAGCCAAAAAGCCCCAAGGTGGCAGCAATAAAAGGCCCTTTGCTCTGAGGGGCAGCAGAGCCCACACCCCAAACGGGGCTGGAGAGTTAAAACCCTCCAGTCTGGGCCTCAGGTCCCTTTTTTCCCCCCCACATTCCAGCTAAACAAACATCTGATGCTTCATTTCCCAGCTTACATGGTGTGGGCAGAAGTGCAGGAACCATCACCATTTCACACCCAGCCTTAAAATCCACGGTACCATTTTGGATTAGGGGAATAATAAATCTTTCAGAGGAACAAATGTTCCAATCCCGGAGCAATAGGCCAGGGAGACAGAGGTTTAATGAACTCTTTAGAGATGGGTTTTCAGCTGGTGTAAATTGGCTCAGCTTCAATGGAGCCCACAAAAAAACCCTGCTTTATATAAATATACAGTAATGATCTCTCTCTCTCTTCTGTTGGGAAGCTTTTATCCTCAAAAGCCGTGTTCCATGTGAATTATCTTCATCATTTTAACATGTAGGCTCTGGCCTCTGTATTTAACTGCAGCATTTGCTATCAGAAAATCAGGCAGTGCTTCCTAAGGGGAGCCCATGCCTTGAATTCAGCTGTCACAGCCACTCGAGCTGCCTTGGGTAATTGGCTCCTCACAAATCTTTATCTAAAATAGAAAGGCAAATAACTGTTAAAACCTTAACCTAAGCTGAGGCAGTAAATTAGCCCACAAATTTCTTTTACTGCTCCGTTTTGCATGGATTTCCTGAGCCCATAAATCAGAGTTGACGGAGAAGTTTGCAGGATCCACGAGGATCTGTGGGGTCTGGAGCCATAAATGTCAGAGCTGAGGAGGCTCAGCCAGGTTCCTGCACGGGGCTCTCAGCCTCACTTTGTAAACCCTTGTACGAGTTTTGGGGTCCATTTTTGAACTATAGGAGGACTGGAACAGTTCCATAGTGATGTGGCTTCTATCTGAATGAAATAAATCGATCTTTTCTTATCCCAATCCCACAGAATTGGATGATCCAACATCTCCAAGATGAAGGCACCCAGCTCAATATCTGGATTGGGAATTGTTGCAGGTAAAAATCCTTGTTGGAGTATTCCTGGGATTTCTAAATACTGCATACTGTGTTCTCTGTTATGGAAGTAGGTCAAGGAGTTTATTTTCTGGCATTTTCCCCTCTGTATCTCCGTTATATCTTTGCAGTCAAATTCTTCTTTAAAGTACATGTCAAATAAAAATTCAGATCTTTTGTCTTGGAGAACAGGGTCTGGGTGTTAAGGCCTGAATTTGTATTTCAGTAGCTTTGCTTGAAGATAAACTTCAGACAACTCTGTTTTTCTGGACCTGGAATGTCTTGTTCTTTACAGCTGCTGTTCTTTAAATGCTGTTTCTTTGACATGTGTCTAATAGCAGATTCTTAGACAAACTCACTCAATTTAGCCAATAAATGTTTTGTAAGTCCCACAGAGAAGATAAAATAACCCAATTTTCCCTTTCTGTACTGGGGTTGCATTTTGCCTCCCAGTATTTGAAATACATTTCCCCGAAGATGTGAAATGGCACCTGAATTTTCTATCATTGTCCTCTTTACCTTTTCAAAGCAGTGTGTGTAACCTTTGCTAAATTATAAGCTAGAGCTTATTAAAACCAAGGTCTAAATCGTGGTCTAAAATTGCTTGTGACCTTCAACCTCAGAGCAGGGGGGCAGCTCCAAACTGCTCTTTGGTTTAGGAGGATTTTTCTGTGAATTCAAGCCTCACATTCACTTCCTTGGGTTAGCTGGCTTTTCTTTTCTTTGTTTTATGGCCATCCCTCCCTGTGTCTTTCTGCAGTCCCTGTACATTGGGGTGTTGAAATCCCCCAGTGCTTTACAGAATATCTAAAGCTAATTTAACCATTGGTTTTAATTTATCCTCTTTGGGGCAGCAGCTGTTGCTGTTTGGGGGTCTGTGCTCCCTTTTTAGCTCCCTCTCTCCTGGACTGACTTGTCTGCTCCTGTGGCACAGGCATGGGCTTCCAACAACCCTATTTCCCTGTCACTGCAGAGCAAGTGCTGGAAGGGACCAATTCCAGGTGCCTGGGTAAGGCAGAGAGGGCGGTTTCAGTGTTGACATCAAAGAAAACCTGTCCAGCCTCACCTCCCTCCAAGAGTTAAATGTTGCTGTGTAGAAGGAGATTTTGAGCAGCTTGGAAGGGCTGGTGAGGGTGGAGTGATACAGGTTTTTGTTTCTGTGGAGCATCAGGAATTCTGTTACATCCTTTTCCCTGAAAACACCCACGGAGTGTTGCAGGCTGATTCAGCCCCACAGCTCCCGTTTTTCCAGGGAATGTCCACGTGGACACATCCAGTGCAGAGGAAAAAGCATAGTCTGGCTCCTCAGGTTGAGGGAGAGAGAGTCACAAGTAACCATGGCAACCAGGCTGGCCCTGGGAGCAGCAAGGCTTTGCACTCCACAAAATAAACCAGCCCAAATTCCCCACAACAGCCATTAGCACTCCAGCTCCCTTGGAGGTTCTCCCTCGGATCTGTCCCTCAGGGATGCTGACAGCAGTGGCTATCACACCCAGGTAAGGATGTTTGCCCCTGCTCTATCTGCTGCATCATCATTTATCTGCTGGTACATCTAACACTGGCTTCGAATTTAACAGGGATATTTGAATTTCAAGGTGGAGAAACAGCGAAGACAATTTTGTGTTCCCCTAAAAAGTTTCCATCTGTCACGCACTTCCAAAGCCCAGGGTCTCCCATCAATATTTATAACACTCAGCTCGGTGTTTTCACAAAAGAGCTATTAATGCACATTTCAGCTCTGGTGACAAGTTACATTTAGTGCTGTCAACAAACAAAGATGTTCTTTGTTTGCAAAATCCCCTCTTTTCCTTTTTTTTTAATCGACCATTAGGTTTCAGTTTTGAAGGAAATGTGCAGATATGCTTTCCAATATTTTCTGGAAGGCTACTGGAGAGGTGACAGAGGCAGGTTATGGATTAATTTTCCTAGGAGGTTAAATAAAGCTTTTTGTGCAGGTTCTTTGCTTGGGATGAAACTCCTGAATACCTAGAGAACCAGGGAACTTCAGGAGGGGAAAGTCTCTGAATTAAGGATTTACTTTGTCACTGCTAATTCTTCTTCCCGTGCTGATCAGTCTCTTGTGAGGGTTATCAGTGTGTGTGGAAGTAAGAAATCTCACGTAAGTGGCTCTACAAAATCAGTTTAATATATGTTACTTTTGCAGGTTGGAATTAGCCAGCTGCAATCACTGTAGCTGGATGTAAGCAGCAGTAGGGAAAGCGTAGAATAATCTCTGTAGGAGCCCTGTGTGTGCCCAGCTGGGCAGCTGAACTGTAAGCTTCAGAGCTGCCCACACACACTCCCAGCTCTCTGGGGGAACAGAGCGTTGTGCTGGGTGCTTTGCCAGGCCCCCGTTAATTGTTCTTCATTAAGAGCAGCCCCAGGCTCCAGATGATCCCTACAGAGGCCGTGATCCACCTCAGCCATCCCATGGCTTGGGAAGAACCTGCTCTGTGGTTTAGTCTGGTAAAACCCTCCAAAACTGCAGTTAGGATAAATGCAGGGGGCCTCCTTCTTGGGAAAAAGGGCTCATGACTTCCATTTTCTATTAATTTCATTTCCTCCGCCATCCTGCCACGTGCTACGTCTCCTGTATCATTTGGAAAACCGGTGGAGAAATGGCAACACAGTCAGAGACCAACAAAACTACTCTGACAGTGACAGTGATGGGAAAATAATCACTCTGAGCTGTGCCGGCTCATTTGGCTCTCACTCCAAGGTCACGGCTTCGAGTATCTCTGCAAATGCTGCACAGAACTGTGACCAAAGTAGGGGGGAAATCAGGATAAAGATCAAAATCTGGAACTCTAAAATACTCTCCAAGCCCCAAGATTCCATAGCTGTCCATATATAACCTATGGAGCAGTTGTAATTTGGGCAGCCTGGAGACCTAGCCAAAGCCATGAGCTGTCATTGCAGCTGCTGCAGGCTGACTGCTCTGGGACAACGCAATCCACCTCCAGTTGACTTTAAACAGGGAGCTGGGCACCTCCCCAAAATGCAGTTTTGATCCCAGCTTTCCTGAGGTCAGTAATCACCCCCTCTGAATTTCAAGGCCACTGCTGGATATGCTGAGAGCCAGGTACCAAGAAAACAACAAAAGGGAATTAATCACTTCACATTTTTTTCCTTGCTTAATTCCAGTTTCACAGCACAAGCCCAGTCAAAAAATGTTGTATTTGTGCACTTCAGCTGGATCTGCCATGGAATATATTGGCTACCAGTGTGAGGAAAAGGCAATTTGAAGTAATAACCTACTGCCAAAACAATTCTGATGTCTTGCTTTAAAAATGAGAGGCTGCAGCCTGGATTCAGGGAGCAAGGCCAGTGTCATGGCCTCAGTGGCAAGGCCATCGTGGTCATCAGACCGAGAAGGACAATACTGATTTTAAGGTGTGTGTGGGTGGAGAAAAATAAGGAGATTGAAATAATCAACATGTAGCATCAGAAGTGAATCTGGTTTCCTTGGCAACTTCTAGTGTGTGGTCTGTCTATCCCTGAGAATTTTAGTTGTAAGTGGGAGCAGGTACTTACTGGAGACAGGAATGCTTTAGAGGGAGAGAATTCCTGTTTCCTGTGTAGTCTCCACCTTTGGGAACTGGGGTGGTTGTTAAATTGTTATTTGAATAGTTACAGCAGAAGACCTTTGGTTAAAAACACCTTCCCACCCCAAAATAGACCAAAAGCAGTTAAAAAGCAGGTAGAAAAGTACTTTGTTTTGGTGTTTGGGATACAGCAATCCCTGGAACTGGACTCTGGGCTGGTGTTTTCATCAGCCCCTCTGCTTCCAAGCATTAAATCATCGTGACTGAAACATCAGAAGCTCACGAGGCTTTAAAAAATGGAAAGTGTTGGGTTGTTTAGCTTTTCCCATCCATCATTTCAATCTTTGCATGATATCTTCAAAGATTTTCTTTTTAATAAAAGTGGAATTGCTCTGCAATCCCACGAGAGGAAATAAAATTGCAAGATGTTAAAAATCACAAGGAATGAAAATGAAGTCAAGTTACAGACTTAACTGGCTTTAAGTGGGAGCAAAAAAGGAAAAAACACCCCAAGAAAATATACAGTGACTCCTACAGAAAATATTATTGGGATTAAAAAAAAAGTTTGAAATACATTCTTTAACAAGGCACTTTCCTATCTGTGCTGCCTGAAATGAAAATGGAGATAATTCTGCTTCATGTTTGGACACACTTCCTGCTGCTTCCCATTTTGATTTGACCCACTCACAGAAACTGCTTCAGTATAAAATGTAAACAAAGCAGAGACAGAAAGGAGCAAAGTAGATTTACCTTTTGGTCCTGACTTTAGTTGAGTTGTTGGTGCTGTTTGCCAGGTGATGGATCTGCCTGAACACCTGTGTGGAGGGAAGTCCCACGATGCTGTTGCTGGAGGGGTTTCTTGGACGGAGCAAAATCTCTGCAGGAGTTGGGTGTGCTGAAAGAGACCATTTATTGTGACTCTGGAGAACTCTGATCAGGATTTACATCAGAGCATCTCTGATGAACCAACCACAAGCAGTGAGTGAAGGAGCTTGTGGGGTATTTCTTTAGCTTCTCCAAGGCACTAATGTGGACCTATCGGCAGCTGCTCATTTTATGTGAATACCTCATGGTGTGTTAACTCTTAGACTAACCCACTGAAATAGCCAGTTACTTTTATACTGTAATTTACGTGTGACCTTTGTGATCAGAGTATCTAAGAACACATGGAAATTACTGAATTCTCTCTTCTCACCAGGTGAGGCACTGAGGTAATAATTTCTCATTACAGAAGGGAAAAGAGGGCACACATTGTGTCCAGTCCTTTAGCCTGTGGCTGAGTTGTGAACTAAGCCCAGTTCTCCAGAGCCAGGCTCATGCTGCAGCAAACAGGTCAGCCTTGTTCTCACTGGACCATCCATGGGCTGAATTGCAATGTAACATTTAAAAATCACATTCAAAGTTTTGAATCCAGGAGCCAAATTTTCCTTCGCAAACATTGCCTCTCTTGCTCTGACAGAGCTCTCAGGAGCCTTCGAGGGGTTGTATCCACTGCCAAGGACAGCAGAGTTTCTCTGGCTTGTTCTCTCCTGACACAGCTCTGTGTAGGACTGTCAGGAGGAAGAGCCTCTCGCACCACACAGACGGTGCTGAAACACTTGCACAGCCTCCCTCTGACACCGTGGCTTTGTTACTTCGGGAGAACATTTGCAAATCAAGTGCAGAAAGGTTGAAGTTACTGGCCCTGCCCACCCACAGCACACCCCCCTCCCAGGTCATCTCACAGCATCACATCAAGAACAAGTGTGTCCCCTGCTGTCACCACACTGGAGCGGGGCAGCACCTACAGGGCTGACAAACCTGGGAACAACAGGTGATTGTCTGCCCTTCTTTCAGTTTGCTATTCCTATTCTTCCATCCTTCATTCCCTGCTTCCAACGGCTTCTGTCCTTCCGTCATTCCTTCTGTTCTTCCCCCATCTTCCATCTGCCCTTACATCAGTTCTGATCCTTCCTTCCCACACTCCATCCTTCCTTCTGCTCTTTCTTCCATCTCTGTCCTTCTTTCTGCCAGTGCTTCCCTTGGACCTCCCTCCCCCCTCCCTCCTTTTGTTCTTCCATGTCCTTCCACCTATTCTGCCTTCCATGTCTGTACATATGTTCTTCCTTCTACCCTTCTATCCTGTTTTCCATTCTTCATTCTGCCCTACCCTCCTTCCACTCCTCCTTTCTTCCTGCTCTTGGCTGTGCTTCTATCCCTCTGTTCTACCACTCTTATTTCCATCTTTCTGTTCTTCCATCTGCTTCCTCCCTCCTTCTTTCCATACTTCCATCTGTCTGTCCTTCTGTCCATCATTCTTCTCTTCTGTCCTTCTTTCCATCCTTCTTTTCAAGCCATCCATCCATCCTTCCTTCCACCTGACTGTCTTTCCTTCTTCTTTCCTACTGTCCATCCATTCCTAGGTCTGTCTTTGCTCACTCCCATCCATCCTTACGTTTCCATACCCATTACATACCAAATACATCTATTTATAATGGAAAAAACTCACCCTTCCCTGGTGCCAGATGCTCTCCCTGGCCAGCAGCAGCAGATCCCTGTTTGTGCTCCATTTGAGGGCTTCTGTCTGTCCATCTGTGCTTCTCTTCTTCTGGCCTTTGCTCTTGGACTGTGCTTCTGCCCCGCTGGTGCTCCCTGGGGGCTGTAAACAGTGTCAGCAGTGCTGAGTGACTCCAGCCCCAACCTGCAGAGTAAACTGGAATAAAAGGCTGTTATTTTCATGCAGAGACACAGGGGTTTTTCCCAGTGAATGCCACACCCAGCTGCCTACCAGCACCCCTGCCCCTCTGCACCCCCTCCCCGTGCAGTGTCCCTAACACACCTGGGATGAGCAGAGATCAGTATCTGCTCTCTCATCAACAGTCTGCCTTTAGGACACGGGTGCTGTTGGCGAGAACCCCAGCCAGAATTGCTCCCATCAATCTCCCATTACTGTAATGACACATTCCAATGGCACAGGGCTTGCAGGCTGTGCTGGGAATTATCCATCCACCTGCTCCCTCAAACCACGCTACATGTGTTCATCCTTCCCTTCGCCCATCTTCGGACAACACTGACTTGCCAAGAAGGGAAAAAACCGGTATTTGTCAACACAGCCCTGTTTTGTGCAGCATTCCAGCAACTCTGGGTTGGATCTGTGTGGATCAGACACCCAACACTGTTCACCTGAGATAAACAAAGGGAAAAGCACACGGCTGATAACCAGCAATAGTCTCTTGCAGCACACACCAACACCCCCCCCCCTTCCTGCCCTCCCCAGCCATAAACTGAAAAGGACACTGGTGGGAGAAGGGTTTTACTCTACCTGAGCCAATCCTGAACACCTCTGGCTGAATTATGGGATGTACACTGATGGGGCTGTCAGCCTGCTCCTTTTGGAGTGACAGAGCTGCAGAAAAAACCCCTTTGTTTGCCTGAGATAATATTGTGTTTTTCCTAAGTGCTTTATGGGAGAGGTGATGTATGAGGGACATTCTTCCTGAAATATGAAGACACTAAAGCAGCAATTGCTTAATAGCCCTGACTAAACAAGGGCCTGCACTGAGCTCTGCAGCCAAGTGATGCTGGTGTCCCCCAACAGCCTGACAGTGAGATTTTCTCCCAAAATAGATCCATGCTCTGGAGCTGGGCACCTAATCAGAGGTTTCTTTTTTACTTGTGCTTTTAAATACAAACTTTTCCAGTACCTGATACAAGGCACAGCTCCAAATATCCAGTGTAAAGGAATGTAGAGGACACCTTTGATAAAAGCAAAGAGATCATGTAGGTTCCTTCTCTTTGCTTCTGTTGAAAGAGCAGATTTACTACAAGGAGCACAAATGTATGAGGCAGCCCTATTGCAGGTACAAAGGTCTGTACTTTCTGAGTCAGCAGAATAAATACAAGAATCCTGTTTCCAAGGGCCTCCCAGGAGTCCCTGTTTCCATAAGCACAAGGAACTCTCTGTGAGTTACCCATTGCCCTTGGGGGGGTGCATGTGCCTGAGTTGCCTTGTCTGAGAGAACATTTTGGGGAAGATGCGTGTGTGGCAGTGAATTGTTTTTCTTTTTCTTTCTTTTTGTCCCAGCCTGGCCTCTATGTTTCTTCCTTGTTTTTCGAAAACATGATCAGTCCTGTTCTGGGTCTCATTAGAGCCATTTATGCTGAGCAGGGGATTTCTCCAGGACAAAAAGGTATCCCAGCATAATTCTTTGGTTTCCCTGCAGAGGCTTTACCCTGCACTCCCTTTATTCGGGGTTTGCACAGGAGTAAGCAAATCCCTCGTGCTGTTCAGTCCCAGATAAACCCCAAGGTGTCCCTTCACCACCACCCCAGGACACAGCTCTTTTGGTTTTGGTCTCCCAGGATGCTGCAGGAACAGCAAATCCCTGCCCCGTGTGAGGCAGGGGGGTGTGTTCTATCAACTCTGCAGAATGTGGTGACATCCCTCAAGCCCCTTCCTTCCCTCCACGCCCCCCCCCAAAAAAGAGGCTTTCGAATCCATACCTTCCAATCCTGTTTTACCAAGCTGTGTTGTTTCTGGTGGGATAATGATTTCTTGATGGACTCTCACAAATGGGCTGTTTCCCACATTATCTGAAATAATTGCTTCAGAGTGACCACAAAAGGAACAGCAGGTAGGAAATGAGGCTGCAGTTGCCAAAACATAATGGATCATTTAGTCACTCTCTGCAGGTTTTAACACTTCTCTGGCCATCAGGAGGCCTAATGACTGCTCTGATGATAAATCTGGCCGAGGAATCAGCTCATTTACATCGCTCACCATCACAATAAGGCCCACAGAAAATAAACATTTAAAAGCAGGTGTATTCAAAATGTACTCCCAGGCACTAAAGCCTCTGGTTTCACTGCTGGGTGTCACAGGGAGGGTCTCCCCTCCTGTTTGTGGCACTTTGACGATGTTGTCCCCAAGGCTTACACTCACAGAACACACAGGGGCAGAGCCAGCTGCACAGCTGCAGCAATTCTGGCTTCTTTACCACCATTTCTCTATATATTTGGAGGTAAAAGCCCAAGAAACACATCCCCACTGCTTCAAAATTTCCTCTTCCACACTCAGTTTTTCTGGTTATGACCTAAACGCACAAGCTGGGCTGTCACTTCAATTCCAACCCATCTTTTCCTTAAGAAACCTTTTAACCCTGTTTTTAAGCATATTTTAAGATCTCCTTCCTTTTATTTTTCCCTCTAAGCCATTTTCAGCCCTTCTTCCCCCAGCAACCAAGACTGACAAACCCCACAACCACTTAACATCCCAAAGCCTCAAAGAGTTTTCCCCTTTTTGCCGTTAAACCCCCTGAGTGAAGCACTGGCTCCATCCCTGTCCAGGGGACATAAAATAACCCTTATTTGGGGTGAGCTGCTTTATGAAAACAAGCCATTTAAATCAACATACATTTTAATTGTGTCCTGTAATAGAATTTGAGTTATATTCTCTGTCTGGAGCTTTCCAAGAGGTATTGTGGTGCAAGTTTGAAAACAGTCTTGATTTTTTGAGAGTGTTTTAGCATACTTGTGTAAGTTGTAATTAAGACTCAAAGCGATGTGTTCCATGCCTTCACCTGCAATTGTTGCTTCAGTCTAAAGTTTTCCACTGTCCTGCATCCCTTGGCACATCCAGCCCACGGCTCCCTCCCCACAGGAGGCCACCCTGCACAGCACAGAGCACCCTCTCCAAGCTCAAGCATTTGCATTTTCAGGCTTTCTTTTGGGAGGGTTTTTTGTGTCTGGGTGCTGCCTCGTGGTTTCCTGCACACTTTCTTCCAAGGGATGCCCTTTGAGGCATTTCTTGTTGTGGCTCCACTATGAAACAGGTTAGGAGGGGTAGGAGCAGCTATTGAGGAAGCATTTTGTACAGCCAATCTGCTGCATTGAAATGCTGCAAAAATTGGCTGCCAAGTTCTGCAATAGGATGAGAAGTGAGATCCTCTGAAGACACTGGAGCCACCCCTCCCACAGACTCTGACTGCAACAAACCCACGGTAAAATGTCAGGACAGTCGAGGACCTTCAGCAGTGGAAGAGGCCTCGTTGAGGAGGAAGGGACAGGAAAGGGAGTGGGAAACAGCCTCAATCCAAACTTACACACAGGGCTTTCCAAGGAAGAAGCCAAAGGAGGATTTTTGCAATTGGTTTGAGGCAGAGTACACCATTTGCAATTTGTGTAAGTAAATAAATCTAGACACATGACTTTCCAAAGTGCTGCAGAAACAACAGGCAGCTGGTAGTTGGGATGGGTTCCATTGGCATTCCTGTCAGTCATCCCCGGGGAAAGGCAATGGGAAGGGACACATTTGTCCTGCTCAGAGTTGTATTTCAGAGATCAGGAGAAGGGAGGCTGTTCTCTGTCACAGTTTGCTTTTCTTTTGGTAACAAACACCTCCTGCACCACAACTCACAGCAGGACCCCACAGGAGGGGGGAAAATGGGACCAAAACTCTCCTTGAGACCTTCACCAGCTCAGAGAAGACTGAGATAACCTCGGATGTGCCAGAAGCACAGTGCTCTTACCACTTCTGGTCCCACTGCTCTGATCCACTGCAGTGGCTACAGTAGCTGTTTCAAGGGGGATTTAATTTGGGGAACCCAAACCAAACCACCAGCTTCACAGAACTCGAGGGCTCAAACATTTTAATGATACAAAAACAAGCCTGAGTTCTCAGCACTTGATATGCACAGCTCACAGCGCTTCCAAAACAACTCCCAACAACCCTCTCAGATCAAAGGAGGCTTCCAGGCTGACATGGAACTGCACAAGCCTTTCTGTTACAGACTGAGATGATAAGCAGGATTTATCCTGGAGGTGTGTGCACACAAACACACACATGTAGGTATCTACACGTTCCCATCACTGCAGAATCTCTAGAGATCTGTCCCTGCATACCTGGGAACGCACACAGACCCGTGTATTTGGGTTTGTACACACACACACCTCAAAGGCTCGTCAGTTTGGGATCAAATTCCACTCGACAACCAATTAGACATTCCCCCCCTGAGCAATACCGTAAATATTAATGTGGTTTCTTCTCCCTAAAAGTTCAGGCTGTCGCCCACTCCTGGAACCCGCTGGCTAATTCAAAGGGAGAGCACTGCAGTTTCACTGCCAGCATTCCAGAGACAGGTGCTGCAGAACACACTCCTTTCCAAGGCAGAGAAGCCCTAATTTTCAGCACACAGATGTTAATGCCAAGTGTGTGAGTTCAGAGGATCAGCAGCACCAAGTGTGATCACGGACACAACACGTTTCAGACACTTCAGCACAGCGGAACAGCCACTACAAATCATTGTAAAGAGCCATGTTAATCAAATCAGAATGGGTCTTACAGGAAGGTTTATGTGCAGCAGATATGAAAAGGGAACTTGCTGATTATTCCAAATCCTGTTTTAATTAACACCTACTCCCAGTCTGCCTTTATTTTTTTTCCTTTTCATCTCCTGCCTGTCATTCATTTGACATCTCTGGGGTGATGGTAGTGATACTTAAAATGAATGGGAAACACAAAAAACCAAACCATTTCCAATGCTCTGTCTGCTTAAAGAGATGCTGCCGATCCACACTGGCCCCTTTGTCCCAGTATGGGGCAAAAGATGATTTGGAACTGATTTTTTTCACTTCATTTCAGACTAATTCTGACAGAAACCACAACTAAGGACAGAATTTCTAGAGCAAGAGTAAGCTTTGTCTCTCCCCAGCTTTCTTCCCTCTCAAACACCACTCCTTGGCTGCTCAGTGCCTCCAAAGTCAGCCTGATGCCGAGGCTTTTAAATGATGATGGAACAGAAAAGTAGGGCAGACAAGGAGAGGGAATTTTCCAGACATATTCGTGGTTGCTGGGAGCCCTGATTCCACTGCAGTCAGAATAAAAATGGGCATCACTTCCAGCACTCCAGAGCTGGGCTCCCATCCCAAACTCAAAGCCCTGCCTGGCTTTTAGACTCAGACTAATGCAAAGGGGGTCAGGTTGTGCTATGGGAAAAGCTGTTGCAGATGATTTTCCCTGATGCAAAGCACACTGTTAAATGCTGGATTACAGGTGATCTGACCTTCACTCACTCACTTGACTCTGGGTCTACGTTAAAGGAGAAAATAAATGCGGTTTCCAAGGCTGGAATAAAAATAATCACCTTCTGCTGCAAAATGGTATATTTTATATTTTGGTTGCAACACAGCAGCAGATTGTGAGCCTCTCTTCCCTGGATTTCCTCTTCTCTTTCTCTTTCCATGTGCTTTCTGTCAGTAAACAATTACATTGTCAAATCTGTTTGCAAACCTGCTCCTGAAGAGGCAAACCCTTCCTCTTCTTGGATATTACTGCCAATAATTTTTCCCCTATAACTTCTGCCTGGTTTGGTGCTCATTAAGCACCTAAAAGTGCACTTTCCAGGTGACATCAAGGGGGAAATTCCCTTTGGTTTTGCCTCTTGCCTCAGTGCCAGACTGACCCTGGAACTCCCAGCAGCCTCCAGCAAACCGGTGCAGTTGTGTTCCTCAGGGAAGGGAAGGCTCCCGAGTCAGGCCCTGCCTGGCTGGAGTGTGTCAGTGCTCTGATGAGCTACTGAGACCCTGCATTCACAGAAGAACTGCAGGATCTACCTAATGACCAAGAGAAGAGCAAATCTGACCTTTAAACACGCAGCAAGTCGAGGTGCCCGTGCAGGGCTGAAGGGCACAGCCCAGCTGGTGCTGGGAGCTGTAACACTGACAGCACTGGTGCTGCCCCTCAGGGCTCCCCAGCCCTTCAGGTAACTGGGCTGGGGCTTCCCTTCTTCCTTACAGAAACCAAGGATTTTCCTGGCATCCTGTAAACAGCAGCTTATCTTGCTCTAATCAGTTCCCTTTTTTGACCACATTTGGTTCATTCCTGGTCCTGGTTAAATCCCTGAGTCCCTCTGGTGTTAACAAAGCCTCAGCCCTGAGGTGCCCCAGGCTCAGGGGAGCACATTCCCAAGTAGTCACTAATATTCCTCAGTTCCACACCTCCCATCCTGCACGGCCCTGGTCATTCCAACTCCAAAACCATCTCCCTGGGTCCCTGTCCAGACAACCCAGCAGCTTTATAGACACCACCAACAAACAGCAAGAGCCATGAGCCAGGGTTCTGCTGCACGGCAGGTTTTGGAACATGTTTTTTAAAGATTGGGGCAAAACTGTTAAATGCATGTTATTAAACCAAGTGATCTGATAGGGGAAAAAAGTATCTTAATGAGTTTTAATTGCTGCTTCACCTTTGTTGTGGGTATTGACCATACACTAAGGTACATGTGATCCTGAGGAAGATAAAATGGAAAATCTGCCGCGTTATCAGAAGGGAACAATGTTACCTTGAATCTCATTATAATATTTAATATAATACACGTTTGAGAGCCCCTGTTGGGAGCAAGTATTTAAAGACCAACATTAAAGGGAAATAAACCTCTCCAATCAACTGGGAAGGTAAAACCAGTAGTGAGGCAAGTGCAGAAATAGAAGCACAGCGAGAGGAAAATTAAACCCAGCACCCCCAGAATACCTGCCTTAATTAAATGTTGGCTGGGAATATGGGAATTGAAATAGGAATGACATCTGAATTCATCAAAGAGCAGCAAAACCATTCAGGATTTTTTTCCTTTGATTGATGGTGTAATTTCCTGAGATCCAAGGCATGTTGGCTTCACCTGAAGGCCAAGTGTGTGCAGTGGTCAGGAGAGAGAGAGAGAACCTCAAAATGCATCCAAAACATTGCTGTGCTGGGGAGTTTTTGCTTCCTTTTGTTCTGAACATACCTATGGATTGAACACCACCACAAAGCCCCACAAAACAGCACAGAACTGTGAGATTAAATATCATGCAAGAGCTACTTCAAATTGTTAGAAAAACTAAAATTAGAGCCTTAAAGCCACAGGGTCAAGTTTATGTCAACCACAAATTTGCACAGTTTAAAGGCCACTCTACTCTGAGATGAAACATTTCATTCAAGAAGTGTTGTAAATACTGAGCTGGGCCATAAGTGTTGAAAGGCTGCTGTTGGACTGGACTGGTTTATGCTGCCATGGAACCCAAGACCTTAATAACAGACTTACTACTCTTAATCAGTAGAGATTGAGTGTTGTTATCCACATCTTTGCCCGTGCACAGTTAAATGCCATGTAGGAATAACGTAGCCCCTCTGTCACATGCAGCAGGGGCTTTATGCACCCAGTTTTCCTTTCTTCCCTACTTTGCTCCAGTCTCTGGCACCACAAACCCACTTTCCTGACTGAGGGTGTTGGATCCCCAGCTCCCCCTGGGCAAGCCCATGTTTCAGCAGCCCTGCAAGGGAAGAAATGCAGCCTGATGCTCATTAGAAGTCTGGTGATGGTCTCAGCCTCTCCTATGGAAGCTTCACCTGTTTCTGTTTCCACGAGGATGTGTTTGACTGCAGTGTTTGGAAAGTGGAGCAGCAGGTACCAATTATCTCCCTGCAAAGGCTGTGTCTGCATACACAATTTCTGCTGGGGTGGGATGGTATCAAATTCACTGGGAGATTGCCAGAGTTTAGAGGTATGGAGCAGGAATTCTGACTCAGAGACAAAGCACGTTTCTGCAGGGTGAAGAGGACGTTTGCACACCCTGCACCACGCACAGGGAAACACCCCCTGCTCCACAGAGCTCAGGAACCTGCACTGAAAAACCCAGACAAAACACCCCAAAATATCAAGGGGTTTCTTTTTAGGGCTGTTGCAACGTGTCACAACAAAGGTGCCCAGCTGGGAGTCCCTCTGCTCCATCTGCTCAGGTGTTTGGAGCTGCCTCCAGTTCCTCAGGTTCTGTGCTGAAAACGTGAACAAGTGCTACCGGTAAAATCAGGGACCGTTTCCAGGCTCCTCCAAATGTGGATCATGAGCCTCAAGTCTAGTCTAGTTTTTAAGAATAAGCAAGAACAAGCAACAAAAGCACATGAATGATATAAACAGCTCCAAGTCAGGGGCCTTGCCTCCAAACACTTCAGAGCAGAGACAGAAGCTGGTACATTCAGTCACACGGCGCTTTTAAAAAGCTTATTAGTCATCTTGTTCTTGAGCAGAGATGCCCTTGATATCCTGCTGCCTCAACAGGAGCCACCAACACCCAGCTCTTCCCATGAGAGCTTCCCACACACCTGCACCCCCCAGCACCTCGAAGGGATGGTGTAAAACACACCACGCAGAGGGAACAGGAGATGCCTGGGGTGGCTGTGAACAACACCACGACACCTCTGCCAAAGTGGTCACAGGCCAGGAGTTGATAAACAGGAGCTGATCCACAGCACAGCTCCAGCTGCCACGTGGGGACACGTGTGAGATCAACTGCCCGGGGCAGCAGGGGTGGGAGGGAAGGAAAGGGAAGCACATGAGGAGACAGAACCTTCATTTATTCACTGCAGGAGGCAGCAGGAGCTGCAGCCGGGTCTGAGCTCAACAAGGAGGGCATGGGACTTAGAAAGGAGCAGTGCAATGGAGGGTGTTGTGAAATAACAATACAATAGAGAACAAGTAAACACAAATTAATTAAGGATTGATATTAAATGAAGGTGAGAGAAGCTGGAAAGAGTAAATCAGCCAAAAAGGTTTGTAAGGAAGGGACATGATGCAATCTGGTGGAAAGCAAGGACAGCAAGACCATGCTGGTGCTTTTTCTACATTATTCATACAGGGAAAAAACCAGAAGCAAGCCTGAAGTAGAGCAAGAAAAATATTATACACAAGAAACAAAGCCAAAAACTCCACATTGAGTTCATTTCAGCATCACCCAAAGAGCAAATTGCCTGTGCCTGGTAGAGCTACAGCAGAGGATAAAGCAGCAGCAACAGTGTGAAACAAAAGCAGCAGGGCACTGCAGTGAGAGCAGGGCAGCTCCTCCTCAGCCAAGGGGGCTCTGCAGCCCCAGGGTTTGAGGGCATTTCTGAGCACTGAGAGCAGCACTGTGGGCACAGATTTGCAAGGACACCAGACACCCCATACCAGGAGGACACACAGCACACAACAAGGACACTTGGTTTGCCCCAAGGCACATCCTTCCCACTCCAAACATTGTTGCCCACCCCTTTCAGTCTCCAAAATGGAAACATCTTCATAAACTGCAGCAGTGGGATGTCAGTCACTCCCCGACAGCCACGACTTGAAGATCAGCCCTTGGCTATTTTTCCAGGCAACTTTAGGGGGAAGGTCACAACTGGAGAGCCAAGTACATTGCCCAGAGAAAAAACACAAAATAGGAGGTTAGTTATGGCATTTCAAAGAGAAATACTCAAAGCTCCTGCATATAAAAAATTAATAAGCTGACCAAACATTTGAAAGCTGAATAAATAACCTTTCGCTGGCAAAAAAATAAAGCTGAATGATCTGAGACAAAATAAGGGCATCCATCCAGCAAGGAGAAGGAAAAGATAAACTCTTTTCCTCTCCAAACTTGCCCAGCTTTCGTTAGAGGTCACACAGCTCAGAGAGGATGGAGTTCAAACAACGTTTGAGCCCAGCCTTGATCACAGCACACTGTTCCTGGGAAACACTAAGCAGGGAACTATCAGTCCTGTTCCAAGACAAGATGACACAGTAAAAGGCACAGGCCCAGCAACTTTGAGCTCCTTCCCTGTGCAGGCAACTTGTCCTTCCCAGCCACCTCCACACTCTTCTGGATGGCAATGAAAATGCACAGTTCCCACCCCTCAGGGAAATTTCACCCATCCTGTACAAAACCAACCCTGCACCTCCCAGAAATCTCCCATTTCCTTGCTCACTCCTGGGCAAGTCCCACGGATCTCAAGGGAAGGAGCTTTTCCCTCCTTCCATAAGGTCCCACGTGGCCTTGCTTTAACACACAGCAAACCAAAGCTCTCTGCCACAGTGGTGTTCATGTTCAGTGGTTTTCCACATGGGAAGGAAGCACAATGCCCAGAGGAGATGGGAAGACACATCCCACACAGATTCAGGCAGCTGAAAGTCCTGCCCTAGTGCTTGATCAGCTTCAGAGTTATTTATTCAAACTATTCTTTTCATTTGAATCACAATTGAATCCTCCAAATAGCTGAGCTCCACCTGCACTTTCAAGGCTTGAACATCCACACTGAGTCAGGGCTGCCTGTAAAAGCAGTGAAATGAATATTCTTATTAGTTCTTGTCCTGCTTTTTTTCCTCCTGAGTTCAAACAGTGGCAACTTATTCTACAGCAGCTTCTCCCCTGAGCCGGGGGAAGAACCAAGTCAGGACATGGTACCACCACCACACTCATTTTCCCTACAGAACTCCCTCCTTCCTAAATATCAGCTTGCCTCACACCTGGATGGGGAAAGGGCTTGTCTGGAGAGGGGAATGAATATCCAACATGCACCAGTCACTCCCAGATTTGTCCCACAGTACCTTCACAGCCAGGCCCTGCTGGGGAATGAGGAGATGCTTTAACAGAGCTTTAGGAAAACTCAGGGGACATGCTGAACTTTCAGACATGTTGTTATTTATAGGAACATTTGTCACGGCAGTTTGTTTGGGGATGTTTGCACCTGTTTCTGCTTTCCAATAATAAAAGATTTAACAAATTAATGGTGTTTGGTGCATATTTCCAGAAAGAAAAGCTTGCCCCAAACACAGAGAACTGATAGTGGCAATTTAATTAAAAACAGAGACCATTTCCCCCCAAATCTTACTCATAGCAAGTGTTTTCTGCCAGTGCAAAGACTTGCCCCCCACCTGACGAGGAAAGGGTCCAGGCACTTTTGGGCTGTGCTTGGAGGTACCAAAACAGGTCCATTTTCAACCCCCTGGAGCTGCTGCTCTCTGCCCCTCCCAGGCTTTGTTCATTCAGTGCCCTGGGACGGAAACTGCTTTGTAGGAATAAAGGTTTTCTCCTGCAATAATCCAAATTAAGATCCATGTTGGAGCATGCAATTATCCTGCGTGTGCCTGGAATCAAGGAGAGCCAGTCAGAGGAGTGTCTGTCACTGTGTACTGTTGTCAGAGCATATCATTTTCAGATCACGCCCATCAATGCTATAATTGGGCTCTGGAAGCAGAGGGGATCTTTACTTACATCCCGTTCCTCTACCTCGGCAAAGGGCTGTAATTTCCCTTCTCCTCTGTGAATACTTTTCACTGCAAGCTGAGATGGGTGTCCCGTGGTGTGAACGCCCTGCCTGACACAGAGGCTGTTTCAGCTGGGAAATTAATCCTAATTGCAGCAGTAGCTGAAACGATCTGGGGATTTGAATCAGAAAACCTTCCAACCTAAACATTCACAATTCTCAGAGATTAATAGTAAGATTAGCTACTTATAAAAAAAAAAAAACAACCCAAAAAAAAAACCCTAAGACTTGCAAAACAGCACCACACTTTTTTTAGGATCACACTGTTTCAAGAACCAATCAAAGTTTGTTTCATATTGATTTGCATCTTGTGGTAGACTGACAGATATATCAGTGCAGTCTTTTTCCCAGGCTACCTTGAACAAATTTGCCAAAAAAAGGAATTTTTTTGGTGTCTAGTAAAAATCTTTACTGGAATCTTGTATTTATTTGGGTTGGACTTTGAGTGGATTACTCACTTCCATCTGCTTAGTTTCATTAAATTTGTATCAACATAGTCATTTGTGAGACTTCTGCTCTTCCTCCTTGTCAGCTTGGGTTGGATTTGTCCAAGTCTGAAAATGTTAAGCCCACGAGGAGCACGAGAGAGGCAAAACCGTTTTGTTTAGAGGAAAGGTAAGATAAATACACACCACGACTTCTTTGCCCTCTGGTTTCAGTTGTTCATGTTATCCATTTGTTTTCAACAGGAAGACCTGTCATTTCTCTTCCTGTGAAAAATGCCATCTCAGAGTCAGGATTTTATTCATGTCCTCGTGCTGAGGAGCCCCAGACTGTCCATGTCAGTGCCAGCTCAAACCATGGGCACTTCTGGTGTTATTTACTGGAAACTGGCTTAAGACAAAAACTGCTCAAAAAAGCAAAAGCAACACCAAAAAAAAGGGACAAAAAGTAAAGATGAGCAGAATGAGATCAGTTTTGTTCTTGGCAAACCAGCCCTACTGAGATTTCCTTGTGATTAATTTGAAATATAGAGGGGTTTATCGGCTTGCCTCCATGTTTTCATTCCAGCACCTATGAAAACCACATGTGCAAAGGAAAATACAAGACATTTTTCTTTCACTGAGCACCAGAACGATGCATTAGTCACAATTCCAGAGGAATCCATTATGGAAGATTTCATAACTGTTTCTGTTGTTGTTTCCCAGCTGTCCTGCTGATGTTTCACTCAAGTTTGCCTGGACTTCTCTGCAGTCTGTTCCAACCTATGCAGAGCATCCATCCCTTCCCAAATGAAACTGTTTCCTTGAAGCCACTCCCCCTTTCCTATCATTCCATGCCCTCTCCAGCTGTAAGAAAATACCTCCTTTCTTTTGTTTTTCACAAGAATGTTCTCGCAATCAAGGTGAGACCTTCCATTTTAGTTTGACTTGCAGGTATTGCTGACAAGGTTTGCTATTATTATTATGACATTCACAACTGCCAGAGAGCTGAAAAATCAGTTTCCAAACAGCTCTGAATCACTTCTTGTTATTCTGCAGGTCTGGTTCTTACAGATGTTTCAGAATTTTCTGCTGGGAGTCCCTGAGCACCAGAATGAAATGACCAATTGCTCCAATTTAGCTTCTAAACGGAACTGAATCAAGATTCTCTATGATGTCCTTGTTCGGGGCTTTTCTAAACCCGGCCTCTTAGAAGAGAAGGGGAAAGAGTTGTAAGAAGAGGTGGCTGCAACACAGCAGCAAATTTCCTGCCATTTGACATCACAACGCTGGAGTCAGTGCTAACGACAAACTCCATTTGTACGCCCATTAAAACAACAAAACAGCCCGATTTGCCATATAAAAAGTAATGGCTTTGTCCTCGAGGAACAGATAGAAACGATGTTTGTTTCGACGAGGCGAGGCGGGGAAGAGCTGTTCTTGTAATGAGTGTCCTTTCTGCCCCCCCGCGCTTCCACAACCCACAGGTCTGTAAATGTTCTCACTTCCAGCAGCTTCCCGGGGCTGCTTTCTGCCCGCAGCTCTTCTCGGGAAAACCTGCTTGGAGCAAAACCTGAACTGACATCCAGCCGGGGGCAGCGCCTGACCCAGATGTGCTCCAGCAGGAAGACCCGGGAGCTCGGCAGGAATTCAGGCAAAAACGGGGATAAGGAGCAAGGGAGGCTCCCACTTTGCCCCGGGCTTCGCACTCCCTGCTGGTCTCAGCCAGAGCAGCTGCCGCGGGCTCCAAGCAGCTCCTGCAGGTATCATCTCCTCTCCAGGTTCCTCTGTGGTGCCCAGCGCAAAGCCCCCACAGGCCGGGCATGTAACTGTGCTGTAATGCTGGCAGTGGTACTGAAGTACAACTGCTCAGAGTCCAGGACGGCGACTGACTGCAGAAATTCCATACTCAAAACATCCCAGCCAAGATTCTGAAGGCAAATATCAA
This sequence comes from Pachyramphus minor, assembly GCA_013397135.1. Classification (NCBI taxonomy): domain Eukaryota; kingdom Metazoa; phylum Chordata; class Aves; order Passeriformes; family Tyrannidae; genus Pachyramphus; species Pachyramphus minor. The sequence goes on along the minus strand of VYXB01004795.1, from coordinate 165,817 downwards.
AAACCTACATCGTATTACACGTCTTTCAGCAGAAATCTGTGAGCCCTGCAAACCCAATTACAGGAGTGAATGAAGCAGACATCTGAGAGGGTAATTATTCTTAATTAGATTTTGACACAATCTTTGGGAGACAGGCATTTGAGTCATAAGGAAAGATGTTCTCATATCAAAATTCACAAAACTGGTAGTTATTGTGTTGAGAAGTCAAATACAGCAGCACAGTGCTGAGAGAGATGAATCCTCAGGGAAGGGATGAGGAGCCCTGGAGCCACCTCAGCTCCTTCCATCCCTGGGAAGGCTCTCCTGGCCCCTAGGGGTGGGTGCCCAGGGCAGCAGCAGTGCTGCCTTCAAGTTTGCTCCTTCCACCTCCTCTGCTTAACCCCCTGTGGATATTTCAGACTCCCATTCCGGTTTTTCTCACAGCTGTTTCCTGCTGTGTGCCCTCTCCTCACCCCAGTTTTTGTGGCAGTCTGTCCCTTACCCACCTTAAACCCAGCGTTACCTGACCCCTGCAACAAACCAACCCAGGATCTCATTAACAAGGATGGAAAGAGGGAAGGAGTTCCCTGCTTATTCCAGTGGGTGCCACACCATGTGTTGTGTGGAACTAATAACCCCCTTGACTGGAGGGTTGCTCTGCCAGTTCTCCCTTCCTTTCCTCAGCCTTTAGGAATCCTTCTATTTGAAACTTCCTTTAAAGTGGCTGAATTTCCCTTTAACTCATTTACACCCCCTGAGGAAGAAGACCAGCACTGAGCAATCACCCACATCCACAAAAGTGCAATGACTTAGTCCTCCCTCATTTATTGAGAATATACCTCTATATATGTGTGCATATATATATGTATTTGTTACCTAACAATTCCTCTAGTGACTCCTGGGAGAGGCAAAGGCCTCAAACACACAGCAATGGCAAAGAGAAAAGCAGATCCCTTCTCTTTGTAGCACAGAAAGGCAAACTGAAATATTTGGAAATCTAGGCCTTCCCCAAAGCAGCCCCCAAGGCCTCCAGTTCCAAAGTGGGGGTGGCCCTTTTCCTGAACAGCCTCAGGCCTCCACCATGCAGCAGGTCCAAAGATCCTGCTTGCAGGAAGCATCTGGAAAATCCAGTGTGACCTATGCACATACACTTACACCCTGAAATAAATGAGCCAGTGATCCTTCCATGTCCTGCAGCGAAATGACACAAGTTATATCTCCTGTGATTAAATTAATGTGTGGCCTGCAGAAAAGTAGCAGCTGTGATTTCCCTGGATCACTCCTGTGTGAAACACTTGCCTTATTTTCCCTCTAATTGCAGCTGGACTCCCATTTTGGGAGATGCCCACTGACTCTGGCGCATTTCTCTCTGCAGATCACATCAGGAGCCTTCCATTCATGGCAGCCCTCACTTGCACTTCTGGTTTCAGATCCACTTTGCTGCTGCTGCCATCAGGAGCCAAATTACCAAATTAGCAAGGGGGAGAGATCCAGGTGTGTGCATTTGCTCAGATTCCCTCATTTCACAGTAGGTCCAGCAGATATGCACATACATTTTTCAAGAGATCAATCAATAATCCTGTTTTCTCTGCTTGCATCCTCAGTGCAGCATTTCCACCTTATTCCCACAGCATACAAAAGGCTCAATTCCAGTTTACCTACCACGGAGCAACAGGTGAATGTTTATGCATAGGCTTCAAGGAGGTTTAAAATAAGACAAAACAAACTCTTCTCTGACAGCAAACATGGCAATAATAAATTGTGCTAACACAGAACAGTGGTCATGGCTGGCAGAAAATAATGAGCACCCCTGTCTGGTTTGGAGGGATTCCCTAAGGATGCTGCATAACCAGTGAATGTTTCCCTGACTAACCAGGAAAAATCGAGCTGCAGCTCTGTCAGCCCTTCCTGTAAAATACAGGAGACAGAAATCCCAAAATAGCAATTATCAGAGGAACATGAATTATTTAAAGAGCTGAATGGTGGTGAGTCCCCATTCACTGGACTGCTTTGGATACACTCTAGCACGGAGCAAATAGGATCAGCATCTCTTGGACTCAGCCTAAACTGCACCCTAAACTGCTGCAAATGCAACCTGTCCATCCCAGGAGCTGGAATTCAGTGATCCCTGTGGGTTCCTCCCTGATGATATTCTGTGATTCTCTGTGCCCAACCTCCATTGTACCTGGTGGCTGCAGCTGCCAATCCAGCCCACTGCAACCATGGAATTCCACAGCTGTGACCAGTCTCCCTGCTGTGTCCCAGGAAACACAAGAGACTGAGTGGAGAGCTGGAAAAATCACACTCATTCTCGGGTACGGTCTTTGAAACTCCAAATTAAACTGCACAGTTCACCTTCCATTATAAGGTGTATTATTATATATTATATATTCCATGACAAAGGCCATGGCAGAGCCAGTCCCTTTTTCCAGGAGCATTGCTGGAGCAGGGGCAGGAGCCTGCCCACAAACACCACACTCTGCTTGCAAAGCTCACTCACTGCTTTATTCCAATGAACTTCAGCTGGAGAAAAAGCCCCCAAAAACCCAGGCCTAAACCCCCCAACATTTTCCACCTTTGCCACCCTGAAAAAAGTGCCCCCAGTTCCGAGTTAATTAACTGGTGTAGGACTTTCAAATGATACAGGACAAGGGGGGCTGCAATGGCACATTTAGGCACAAGTTTTGCCCCATTTCTGTGCCCCCAAACTTGGTGCAATGTCTCCTGGACTGGGCTGGCCAAACCCTGGCACAGCACACGACACCAGCAGCTGCTTTTTGCTGCATAACTGGTGCTTCAAAGGTGTAAAACTCTATTTCTGCTTCTCTTTCTAACCCGATTTGGGGCTGGGATGGATTATGTAATGTTGGCAGGTGGTTATTCATCAGCACAGGCTGACAGCATTTGATCCTGCACAATTCCATAGCAGGAAACTAATGAGACATTTAAGAAAGAAGATGAAAAGGAAGAAGAGCAGATAAAAGAAATGCATTGTTTTGTAAAAATAACAAACCCCAAAACAACAACAAACAATAAGCAGAACAACTGGAAAGTAAAAGAAAGAATATTTTTCTGAACCCTTTTGCCATTTTTGTTCCTGAAATATATGTGCTGGTATTTGTCTCCCTTGAGTTTTCTTACCTTCTCACTAACTCAGTGTTATCAATTCCTCTGCAAAAAGGCAGAGTACCTTAAATCTGATTTCTCCTTTTAGCCTCTTTTCCCGGTATAACTGCAGATTCTATTATTTACCATTAACCAATTTTCCATTTGACACTGCAGGAGCCACTGTCTCCAGCTGCAGCTTTGTTTGCCACTCTGAGGTGAAGCTGCAGACTTTGAAGCAGGGAGGACTTTCACAGCAGTCAGCACAAGTGTCCCTGGGTGTGAGTAACCCTTCCACAGTAAATACAGAGCAGTCTATTTAATTGCCATGGCTCTGGTAGAAGCAGAGAGGTGGCAGCTCAGGGCTGTCCCCTCCGTGTAATACAGGGACAGGGGAACACGTCTGCCAGTGGGAAGGGAAGGGGGGCTGTAAAAACATGTCATGTTGTTCATCTCTGACAGAGATGGGGAGTGAAGGGATTCAGTTACTTTTCTTATGATGTCCTGATGCCATTTTGTACCAGGGAAGAGAAGGACACCATGAATTTTTTCGAGTACATTTCTTACAATTACAAGCACAAGTTATGATGCCAAATAAAATACTTCACCAACCTCTGCAAACCCATCCCTCCTCCTCTGGGCTCAACTTGTTTTGCATTCAGTGACCTCCTCTCAGGCTGACTTTGAGATGTAAAACACTGCACAGTTCTGGGTCCCAGAGGATCAGAGCAGGAACAGTATCACAGAAAAGAGAGTGGGAAGAGATCCTACCAGGTCAGTTAGCCCTTCTCCTCCTCAAGGCACAATCAGCTCTGCTAAATCCATCCTGACTTTGTTTGCCTGGAGTGCTCTGAAAAGCCAAGCAGCAGAGCTGAAGTGTGCAGTTCCAGGGCCTGATCCCCGTGGATAACTGCTCCCACACTCCCTGTGCAGAGCTGGGCTGGACAGCAGGGAATCCCCTCACTGCAGTAATTTCCAGGTGTCTGAGACTCCAAAGCAACCACAAGGTTCCTCTAAAGGCAGATTGCAAACTAGGATGAACATTTGGGGCTTACAATTTGCATTCTGTAATTTTCATTCCACATTCTCAGAGTGACTTTATCATTTCTCTGCTTAGGAAGAAAAGGCTTAATCCTTGTGTTAACCTTCTTTTGATATTCCAGGGTTCTCCTTTATTTCTGTCCCTCACAGCTTAAAGGTAGCAGTGAATGAAAGCCCCATGGAATGCACTTAATGAAAGGTTAAGGAACTTAAAGCAGCCTCCATCCCACAAATGCTTCAGGATCCTACAAGACTTACAGTGATAGTCAAAGCAAACAGAGAGAAGGGTTCAAGTGAAGTCCTATTTTCCCACTGCTGTGTCACAGCAGTAATAACTGTATGTCTTCGAGGCTGCCAGAGGAACAGCACCGCTTTTCCTTGAGAAAGACTGGTGTTGAAATTTCATTTAAGATCACCCAAAACACACTCAGAGGTGATAAGAAGGTTAAAAAGTTACAGCAGTAAGAAAAAAAGCTGAGGAGAAATGGAAAATTCAGCTGGCTGTTGATTAAACAAATCAGTCACAGCATACCCAGGGACAGAGGGGAAATCCTGTGCCCTTCGGTGGGAAATCATCACGTTTGAACATTTGTGGACCATTCTGGTGCTCGTCCCTTTTCAAAGTGACTTTGAACTGATTCCTGTCTCAGGACAGGGTCAAACACATTCCTTTTCCCACCAGGAGGGAAAAGCAAGCACCAAACAGATTTTGGCTCCCAAGTGCTTACGCATTAAGCCCTTCAGTCACTTGGACATCCACGAATATGTTATCCCTCTCTTCTGTAACAATCTCTGCTCAATTATCCTGCCTGTCCCTGCTCGGGAGAGGGCTTGGAGCGAGGCCAGCCACCAGCTGAGAGCTCTCCTTGCCAAGTCTGTCAAGTAAATTGATTTTCCTCCAAGACCTTTGAGCCTCTTTGAGCAAAAAGAAACTATATTTCATCTCCTTTTTGCTCAAAGGTCCCAGAGCAAAAATCTCAGATCTGGACTAGAGGACAAGGAGTGCCACTCAGAGAACCCTTGGTCACCTCCAATGGAGAGAGAGTTTTGGGAATGTCTAGGGCACAGCTTTGCTCCTGGAGCTGACCCGGTGGCAGCCAGTGAAGGATCAGCTGTGAAGGATGTCCCTCACTTCTGAGGTGTAAATGCATTGTTCTGTTTGCTTGTTCACTGCAGATATTTTTCAGCTACTGTGCTTGGGGGTTTTTATATCCCTTTCCATCATACAGCTGGTCCTCAGTTCATAAACAGTTCTGCAAATCCATAAAAATTAGTAGGCTTGTAAAAAAGTGAATTGAAGATATTTGTTGCACCAGGGTAAGCTGTAACACATCGCTCTGGTGCATCATTGCCTCCAGTGAAAATAACTAGGGAAGATTTATTGGGCACCCTCAACGACAGCAGAGGAAATAAAATCCACAGCCAAAGGTTTTCCACTGAAAATATCCACATTTCTGCCTTGGGCCAGGCAGCACTTCTGACTTCTCCTGAGTTTTGCAAGAACAGCTCTCCTACCATGTTCGAGGACATTCCACACCAGCTGCAGGGAGCTCATTAATGTAATTTCTTATCTTCCTACAGCCTTAATGTCTTTTTAATGCCAGTCAATGCTAAACACGTCATGTTTTTTGCAGAAATACATCTGCAGTGTAAAAAGGGATGAGAACTAACAATGCCAAGCGGTGGTCAAACTCTAAATGATTTTGTTTCAAACCTAAACGGTTTTGTTTTAATCACAACTGCTGTTGCCAATTTCATTAGGACAATCATCCTGTCTTCCCTATCTTTCAGCTTGAAATTGAATAAATAAATATATATTCCAGTGAATAACAGTATTTCTATGGAGATTTCTTCCCTGTAAACTGATCTCTGCCTGAAAACTTCACTCTGCCTCATTTATTCCAGAAAGGAGAATAAACTATGATATAATTTACTGTGCTTTGAACAGTGCCAAGCTTTGGATCCAAGATTTTGGTTTAGTCTACACTAAAAAACCAGCTGTGAAATCTAGGTTTGCATCTGGGCTTAAATGTAAATCATCTAGAGAGAGAGAGAGAGGAGGGAAGGTCATTTCATCTCAGCACTTAATCTTTGATTTCCTACGCCCTCAGCTGGAACAGCAGCCTGGGAGGTGTGATCAAAATCTTGTTTGGAGGCACTCAGATAAGAACAACCCATCACTGTTGATGTCACAGGCTTAAAATATGATAAAGTGTATTATACCTTAACTCTCTACGGCTTAATCTAAGCTCTAATACTTCCCTTCCTGGCTGTAAATCCCGTCCCTCAGGGTTGGGATCGCTCCAGGTGAAACAGAGCCACCAGCCTCAGAAACGTGGTTGCTCCTGAGCTCCACAAGTCCCTTAGAAGTGTCTGTGGTCTGGGAGGAGCCCACCCCACCCCTCCAAAGCCACACACCCCGTGCAAACCAGCACCAGCTCCTGACCCCAAATCAGCAGAGCCCATTTCCACTCCTCACAGCCCCACAGATGCTGGGAGTGCAGCTCAGAGCCTGCAAACACATTGCTTGGACACATCCTCTTTTCCCAAATCCCACATGGAAGCTCGGCATGGCAGAACAAACCATGAGACAACAGGGCCAGAGGATGATCCAGAGCCACAGAAATCTGTGGGAAAATCCCCACTTCCTTCAGTGCTCACTGGATAGTCCAAGGAGGGGTGTGCAAGTAACACCTTGGGATAATCCAACCACTCCCCCCGTGGCACCATCACTATAAAAATACAGCTCCTAACTGACAAAAGTGTGTCTGGCATTTAAACCATCCACACTAACAGCAAGGACTGAGGCAAACAGACCTGTTTTATGCCCACATTTAAATAAACATGCACAGTTTTTAAAGCATCCATTGGCTGCTCGTTAGTGCAAATGTTATTTAGCCATGTGGGGCAATAACACACAAATTTCCTTTGCTCTCCATCTTAAGCAGCACACAAAGAAAGAAATAAAATATTTATAAGTCACCATGGATTTAGCACTATTCGACAGGGAACCCATGTTTGATTTGATGCAGTTTATGGTTCATTATGAAATATGAATACAAATCAATGTTCTTTATTTCCTGTTATCTCTAGAGATAATCTCCATAAATCAAGGTGCAGTTTAGCACACCTGACACCTCAGTGGAGCTTCGTGGCTGTCCAAGCTGATGGCTCTGCGTGTTTCCTGGCAGGAGGGGGTGGGGAAAAGCTAAAAATAAAAGTCACTGTGTGGTGCTTTACTTTTTTGCCTCTCAAAAATGTCATGACCTTTTTCCCCCCCAAAGTATTCTCCAAGAGTTTTCTGTTTCCTAAAAAAGACAAAGAGATCTCCACGGACGGTTCTGTGGAAAGCTCATCACTGCCTCAGCAGCAGAACTGATTGCATATGCAATTAGTAATTGTTCCTTTCTTTTTATATATCTGACTCAGAATTATTTATTGTTTTATTAATGCACTTAATTTTGCATATCTATGTGTGTCTAATGCATGTAACCCTTTGCTTTGAAGAGTAACAAAATAAAGCATAACATCCAAGCTTTGAGAATGCACTGAAACAAGTGTCAAAGCCCCGCTCTTGGAGAAAGGTTTATTTTCACAGTGTGTCACCCTGACCAGATCAGTGTCCCCATCTCCCTGCATTTCTCCCTGACAGCAACAGTTGCCACAAGTCACCACCAGTGAGAAAGGCAGCTCTTGGTGCAGCACAGGGCAGTGCCCACTGCTGCCCCCTCAAACAAATCTCCCTGGGAACTCACAGTGACACCTACAGGTGGATTTGGGGGGGTTTCATCATCTCAGGGCTCTTAGAGAACGACCTGAAATCCAGCTCCAGGAGAAAAAAAACCCCACAACATTGCTTGGCCTAAAATGATTGAGCTGCAACAAAGACACCAGGAATAAATACCTCAAGATTAGTCCTTCAAAAGCTGCAGCTCCTCTGCCCTGCCAAAAGCTTCATCAAGGAAATTGGCTTCCCAGCAGCAACACAAAATCATTTTGCTGAAAAGGGCCACACCAAAACTTTTGTGGTAAATCCTAAACTTGTGATCTCCCAATAAAGCCTCTGGTCAAAGAGCTAAGCACCCATCAGCTGCAGCAGTGCAAGGTGGACAAGGTCAGGATCACATCCCATCTAACAAATAGCAAATATCCTTGGAAAAGCAGAAGGGAAGAGGCCACTTCTTTGTTCAGTATTTACTTTTGCTTATGGGAAACTCTTAAAAGAGCAATTTCTGTGCACTTCCCTCACACATGGATTGTCTTCTGCCTTCCAGGACAGCCAAGGCTCTCTGCATGAGCTTATACACCCCAGGGCAGCTGCAGCATGAGGCAAGAGCAGCCTGGACATTTATTTCCTTGTTGTTACAAGGAATTGCCAAGAGAAAAAAAACCAACAAAATATCCTCTTGGTTTTCTTATAAACCCCCTCAGCACTGCAGCCATCCTCACAGCATTCCTTCTAGTGGTGTAACCCCTATGGACAAGCCTGGAGCCAAACCAGGAGTCCAGCCCAGGGAAAGAGGGAATCCCCCCAGCACAGGGTCACCCTTCCTGCCATTTGCAGGAGCCTCTGTATTTCAGCAGGCTCTGTCCTTATTTTTCAAGGTGCAGAAGAAGAATCAGGCCTTTTGTTCACTGTTTATCACTAACTTCTAGTGCTCTATGAGATACACCTTCCTCTAGAAAAAGAACACTCATATAACACTTTAAACAATCCCTTTGCCCCAGGTCCCAAGAGTGTCAATCAATATTCCTCTCAGCCCCTTACACAATTCTCCTATTTTTGTTGAAGTGCAGAGCTCCAGAAAAGACTTCAGCCTAACGCCAGAATGTCTCCAACTTCCCTCCAGGCTGGAGCCAGCTGATTTCCAGCGGCAGCTGGGGGAGAGACGAGCTATCTCTGCGCTGAAATGGAGCTGAGAGAGGTGCAACTCTCCCTTAATCCAGCCTCCTTTCATCAGGGTATTATTATATTCGTCTTCAAGCACTTCTGCTCTTCGGTTTAATCTTCCCTTATCTCCTGAGTGGCCACGGAGCAGCCTCTTGGAGTTAATAGGGCTCACTGTTAATAAGCTCAGGAACAGCTCTGGAGCACAGTGGTTTGGGAAGGCCGTGGAAGATGCTCCTGGGCCCTTTCCCCAAAGCCCCTGCTGCAATCCCTTCCCTTCCCAGTGCAATACCCCCAGAACCTGCTGCCTTCAGTGACACAGGTACCGGAGACATTTGGCTGATCCTTCCCCCGAGCCGTGGGGGGAGCTGGGGCTGTTGGGATTCTCAGCTCCATGCTTTCCCCAGGCTGACACGCTTCCCTGCGCTCAGCCGGGGGCTCGGGAGGAGATTTCCTGGAGACAAATCTCTAGGCAAAGCAGCAAATCCCTCGTGCTGGTTTTGTGCCTCGGTTATTACAAGCTGCCTGTCTGGCAGCTGGAACAGGAGATCCTGTCGGCATTACCAGAGCAATAAAGACTGGGAAGCAAAGACAGGGAAGGACAGTGTGGATTTCTGCAAAGGGAGAGCACAGCAGAGTGTCAGAAGAGCTAGAGAGGGGCATCTCAGGTATGTTCTCAATGTGCAGCTAGTCCAGGCTGTGAGCCAGGTTTTATCCCAGTCCTTGTTCCGTCCATCTGGATGCACTTTACTGCGGTTTGGGAAGCGCCAGGTCTGAAACTTTTGCTCAAGGAGGGAGAACTTTTTTATATCCAGTTAATGCAGTTGAGTCAGGAAGGGTCACAGATCCTTCCTCAGTGAGACAGCATCAAACCCTCCATCAATATAATTGACTGAAAAAAGGTGTGGCTCACAAACAATCACAATATATTGCCCAGGAACCCTGGGACCACAGAAATAGTGAGGACATGGTGATTCAGGCAGGGTGTCAGTGCATCTGCACTCACACCCACGCTGCCTCCAGCAGCTGGGCAGAGCACATTGGGGATACCTGGAACAGAGCCCTTCCCACAAGCAGTAAAATGTATTTATTCTTGGCCTATGTCTCTACAAAACCTAGCACAGGAGTCGGGTTTCAAGGTGAGGGCTGTTCTGCACTACTGCAAACGAAATGCCTTAAAATAGATTTAAAACTCACTACCTACAAATCAAAGGTGCCAAACGTGTGCAGAGCTGAGATTCCCAAGCAACATGGCCTCGTGCTCTCAGAGAGCCCTGTTATTGCCCTGAATGGAAATGATAAAGACATCATATAACATGGAAAGGAATGAAAAAAACCCTTCACAACGCAAAATAACCCTTCCAGTGACTTACTGGCAGGCTCAAGAGATAAGAAACAGAAGATAAATGAAGGCAAGCACCCCAACAGCATTTCAATACCATACCCAGTCTGAAAGAAGAAAATCTATTACTCTTCTCAGGAGAAGGAGTCTCAGGCTCTTATTGTCTCCAAGCATGAAAACAATGAACAGTATCTCAAGATGGAGCTCATACTGCTTGGGAGACAGCTGGGAAAGATGCTTTGTCATTTTTTTATTGAACTTTTCTCAGCAAAATCACTACTTTACCAATAAATCACTCTTCCCCCAGTGTTTGTGCTCTGACCCAATACAAAAAAATGATTTGTAGAAAACGTGGGGGTGCAGAGTTTTTCCAGTGATCCCCCATCATGTGACTGGGTGTCACATCCCTACAGAGACTGCAGGGAGAACAAAAATGAGCACAGCCAAGGCTTCCCTCAGTGCCTTCCAAATGTGCTCCTATACATATTCATGCTACATAAATACCCCATTTAAGCCAAGGTCCAGCTGCTTTAGGAAGTAAAGGTGGGAGGTAGCTGGGAAGGCTGTCTGAATTCCCTGCTAACCTGACCCACCCAGGAGCAGGGCTATTCCCAGCCAGTCTGACAGGAAAAGAACCATGCAAGTCTTGATTTCCAGACAAGAACAATAAATAAGTGCTGTGGCAGAAATCCACAGGCCGGGATGCAGCGAAAATACAACTTAACCCAACTAAACCTGCTCCAGAACCATGTTACACACCACGGCACGCTGGTTTTCTTCAGCAGCAATGGAAATAAACAGTTGACTAAGCCCAGGCTTTGTGTGGCTTAAGTGAGGCTTCCCAGCCAAATTCCAAGGAAAGGGATCCTGAATCAAATGCCAGAAAAAGCAATGGAAAAATTCCCACTACACCGAAAAGTCTTTAGATGTGGCCCATCTACTGCACTCTCTTGGCAGAGCTATTCAAAGTCACGCCAGTAAAAACACTCACAAATGGGGAAATGTCTCTTTTTTTCCCCTGTCATACAGTTGCCTTATCCCAGATAAACTCTCCAAACACCCCATACTGATGAAAACGTGTCATTTGAAGCATGGAATTATAATTCAGCCTCACGTGCAGCTGAACCCACGTGTGCAGGGTCTCTTTGTTGTTATTTAGGAATAAGGTAATGGTCCATTTTTCAACCCAACATTAGACCTTCTCTGAAGATGTTTTCCTCGATGTTCACCACTAGAAAGCACAATGTATCTTTTTTTTTCCCTTTTCCCTAGAGAGATTAGATGCTGGAATCACTGCTGGAATCAGTCCTACTTCTCTACTGAACTGTTACAGGAGAAAGCATTTTCACTAGGCTCAATTAAAACTCATGTTAATAAGCTGGAGTGCAGTGAACCAAATATAGCCAATATTTTACTGTAAGGAAAAAAAAGTTATACATTTTACTATATTGGCTATATTATGATGTATTATGTATTCACTCTCATGGAGAGTGGATTTTTATATGTAACAAGATTTTATATTAAAGATTTTATATGAAACAAGAACGTGAGAATATTAAATATAAACATTAAGTTTACATATGAGGTACATATTTTATATATGTTTAAATGTAAGAAAATCGAACATCCATGATTTATATAGGAGAAATATTGTCCCTGGCTTTAAAACCCAGATTTTGGAGTGTCAGAAAGGGCAATTAATCCTGAGTCTGGTCTGTCAGCTCACCCTCCTCTTCCCATCCAGGCACAGAACCCCCCACAGCTCTGCTTTATTTACATTTCTTTGCATTTGTCTCCTTTTTGTTTCCAAGGTTCACACTGCACGACATCAAGCTGCATTTCCCCCACGGTAAAGGAAAAAGGTACAAACCCTTCATTTGCAGCACAACCCACAGGAAGCCACATGTGGTTTAGACTCGGTCCATGCAGGAAAACATGGAATACAAGACCTGTTTCCATTTTGCTGATTTGGCCTCACTCCCTATCACGTTTTTAATGCTCACTCCAAGCAGCAGAAGAGGCTGAAGCAAACACAGCCCTGTGGTACCCTGGCCTGAGGGGATACATTTCAGGTGTATATCACATGCTGGGACAGGGGTGCACGGTCAAGAACATCCACAGTGCTTTATTGGACATAAAGGAGAAAATGGGCAGCAATAAATTGTAAAAGTTGTGCCTTTTAGCAGCTGGATGGCCACCTTAGAAATTTAAGACCTCACCTTTAAAAAGCAAAACAAGTAAGCTATTATTCATTTTTATTTCACTCTTTCAATTCCCCATCAAAGATTTTCACTCCACATACAACACCTTGTTTTCCAACAGCTGTCAAGAACGTAAGAAATTTTGCCTTGAAGAAAAACAACCATTTCTCTCTGTCCTAAGACACAGCAGCACATGTTTCAATCCAGACAGGGTTACAGCATTTACACTTATGCAGATTATATTTCATTCCACCAGAGCAGGGGATGATTGTTTCAGATGAGAAAGGTTAACACTCCAGAAAGTATTCTGGAAGTTAAATATTCCAGGAAGGAGTCCGAGATCCATCCTACACTGTAGGTTCACCTCCTCCAGGAGGCTGATGCATTAGGTCTAAGCTTATCCACTTCAGCCTTTTCAAAACATGATTTCATGGTCACAGCATTCAACTTGTTCAACTCATTTCAACTCTTGTTCAAGGAATTTCTGGGCACATGGAACTTGGCTTCAGTGTTGGGGTTATTTTGCCGCTTCTGCCCTCAAATTTTTAGCTCTCCATGCAGAGAAGCACCTGCACCGTAGACACCTCGAACAAGAAAAGTCACGTCTCTTGGCCCATCCCCAGCCCACTTTTACTGCTGCTTGGCTGCAAGGTTTCCTCACAACTCTGAGTTTCTACACAGACTTTTACTTATGCAAAGCAAAACCAAAGTACAGATCCCTCAGTCTTCTTCTTTTGGGAAAAGCAGAACAACTTTACAGCTCCTTCAGCTCAGATGATGCAATGAAGGTTTCTGTTCCACCCTGCAGAGGTTTGTTGTGGTGCATAGCACAGGTTCCTTCCTGTGAGCCTGCAAACTCCAGTGAAACCCTGAGTGGGACCTTCTCCTCCTGACTCCAAATGAATCCAAGGTCATGCACATCTTTATAGGGGAATTAAAGACCCCCAGCCCTTTGGGGCCAGTTTGGCCTTTGGGTAGAGGAAACTGCCCAAGGGAATGTGGTTTATGAAGGATTTTATACCTCCTTCAGCAATCAATACACTATAAAATACATGCTGAGGTCCCACTCACACAACTCCAACGAGCCTCACAGGATCAAGGCAGAGGATTTTGGCAGTACCTGATCCTCCCTGGTGCCTTTTCCCTACAGAGTCACCTCCCATTGCCCCTCAGCTGCAGGACAAAGCTCAGTCACTGCAGAGGGTTGCAAACAGGAGGCTGATTACAGTGCTCAATTAAGAGGCAGGTCCCTGCAGGTTGGTGCATCACATAACCTTCCATGCTCCAAAGGTCAAACACAGGGGGAGGTTGGATTCCTGTCCCCGGGAAGCTCCCTGCTGGTTCTTGTCTCTTGGGGAATGCACGTGGCTACATTTAGACAGAACTGCAAATGGCAAACCAGGATGCCAAGCAGATGACAGCAAGCTGGTCCTCTGCAAGCACATGAGCTTCAGCCAGAGGAAAAAAACCCACAACTTTATGAGCCTGGGAAGGTGATAAACTTCCCTACAAGGGTATTAGGATGTTCTTCAGCTGTGTCTTGCATATTGTCTTTGAGACATCTGTCTCAAAGACAGGCTTTACACCACGAGTGTGATGTGCCTTATACCACATTTGCAGCACTTTCCTGCTGAGTTTAACAATATTTGAGTCTGGAGAAGCAAAGCTCCACGGGAGTTTTTGGATCTATGCAATTTAGTCATATTTCAGACTACTACCTGAAATAGAGACTTACAGTCCTCTGTAACCCAAGAGAATAGAAGCAAACACCCAGTGAACACCCAGCTCTCCCTAAACACCAGTCCAAGCCCATTTCCATCCCACCTGCACCCCCGTGCTCCCAGCTGGTACCACAGGTACAAACAGGCTGATGCTACAGACCTCACGGGCTAAGTTCTGCCTCTGTAAATAAAACCGTGGTATTTTTTCTTTGAACAACCTTTAGCAGGTTGATCCTGCCTCTGGGAATGATATTTCCTTCACAGAAACCTGCCTGAAGGATAATTCTCACAGAGCTGAGGAAAAGCTGTGGAGAGGGCAGCCCCTGAGTCTGCCCCAGGAGCCCAGTGGCACTCACTGGGATCTGCAAACCCTCTGCTGAGATCCCGCATAACGCGACATTTTGGCTCCATTCCTGCAAGTTTCTCAAGTCAGGATCCAGCCTGGCTAAATTCACTGTATGTTCACATGGACTATTCAATGAATAAAGCTATAAACAAATTCTGTTCTTCTCTGTCTTCAAGGGGTTTGATGGAGTCTGTGCTGATATTTCGGTCAACTGTTGCCAGATGCTTAAAAGTGCAAAGTAACTCCCAAATCAAAGTAGAAGTGGTGGGTTTGCACCGTGTGACCAGAGAAAGACACACTGACACCCTTAAAAATATTTGCACTCAAACTTTCCCTTCTGCCTCAGAGGAATCAAACATTTTGCAATGATGTTGAACTTCCCTTTTCATGATGCCTTCACTGGAGAGGGAGCACTCTCCCAGGCTCCAGAGACAAAGGATTTATAAAAAAAGATCTTTCATGTCTAATTTCAGTTTAAATTCTGTTATGACTCCCTGTCTTGGGCTCTATACCAGGATTTCCTTTGCCTTCTGAAGCAAGAGTAAACTCAAGTATCAAACAAAAACTTCTATTTAAAACGAAAACAATTCAACTTTTCATCTGTAAGTGTACACATTTGTTTCAGAAATCTAAACTTAATCTATCAGCTCTAACATCTCTAACAAAAAACCATATTGAATAAAACTGGGGGCTTTTCCCCCTTTTGTGGTCCATACGACAAATAAATTCAAAACTTAATACACAGCAAAAAACTTTTATACTACCCAGAGCCAGAAGGACAGAGAGAGAAGTTTAAAATGCAGAAGCAGATGACCAGAGAAATTTGTGCTGTTTGTTCTTGGCAGGATGATGTACCAAACTCCCCAAGACATATATTACCTTATAAAGCACAAGTGTTATTTTCAAATGAGCTTTAAAACCCCAGCAGGGCTCACCAGACACACGTGTGCTCAGGGCAGAAATATGGTTTTGTTCCACAAACCACCTTCTTGGGTTAGGTAATAACAGGTCAGAGCCAAGGCCCAGCACTGCACAGCCCCAAGAGCAAAGGCATTTCGGGTACTGAAATTAAAAACGTTGTAACTTCTGGCTGTGTAATTACAAGCTGCATCATTATGCATGTGCACGGCGGAAGGAGAGGACAAACTGAGGTCACCCAGGAAACTTTGATGCTGGCATTTCTTCACCTCCAAGCGTCTGACTTTGCAGCTTTAATAATATTCTTGTCAGGAAGGGGGTTTTGTTTAATTTATATATAGATTATGGGTTGCTGTCTATTGGCAGGCACCCACAGTATTGGCTGAGTGCAGTTTAAACAGCAAACCTTCCCTCTGTTGGAAACACCTGTTTCAGCTAAAAGACCATTTCACTGCAGGTGTTACCTACACTCTGAATGAAATAGGAGCCTATTTTGATTCTGATATGCCCAGGGATGGCACCATCATTTAATGTGTCCATCAAAAGTTACTAAATGGAGCATAATGGAATAGGGAATGGTGCATCTGACCTTTCTTTTAAATTACCATCGCAGACTTTTAATGGGTTTCTCAAAAGTTATTGTTATTAACATGGATATTACAGGAATAAAATCAGCCCCTCGCAGTCAGTTATCACAGTGCTTAAACAAAAGTGATACCTGCAAACAGTCTGCTGAGGTATCAAGAACTGTCCTGTCCCTGAAGAGAGACGTATATGGAGACAAATACATTGCCTGGTAGAGATAAGGTAATGATGCCAACAGTTAATCAATTGTTTTAAACGGGACAGGCTTTCAGTGGGGATATAAAGCTACTTTAGAGCGTGTCCTGAGTTAAACAGGCGTGAGCTGATCTTTGGGGCTCCCACCCTCGGCTGGGCTGTGATGGATGTTGGCTGGGAGCTGCAGGGCACTGACCCGTCACAGATGCTGAGACCCTGCAGCGATTATCTCCTGACATCCTGCACCACTTATCACCATGAAGTCAGATCTGCAGCAAGGTTAGAGGAGCAGCACGTGGGAACTGATTCCTAAGCCACTGCTCAGTTACCACCTCAGTGGGAACTGAATCTTCTCAAAGATGCCCACTCTTTGTTCTTATTTTTAAATTAGGAGTGAATAAACTGCTCAGTCATTCAGTAGGAAGGAAAAAAACCTCATTAATATTCAACTCTGTCATCAATAGTTTGTTAGTAACCTGTCTTTGGTGCTCCAGTGGGTCTCAGCATCTGCTGTGTCTGTATAATTTTTTTTGTCACTGGAGGAAAAGCTACAGCAGGAGAGATACAATACACACAGCAGCAATAAGTTCCCTAAGGATCTCCCCTTAGGGAGCATGTCTCAGTCCCAGGCTGTAGGACCATCCCTAGGTTCCAGAAAGTATTTGTGCTTTGGCCTTTTCTGCGAAGAAAAAGGCAAGTTTTGCCAGTGTGCAGCTTATAATATCCCCCCATTTCCCCTGGTCCCAGAAAAGAGTTCTGAGATCCCTGTCAGCAACGCCTGAGTGAGAACAGAGCCCCGACTGCCTTCTGTGGTCCAACAACCCTTTGGCCACTCTCCCTCTTTACTCCATTCAATCAGCTAAATACCATCTTGTGAGCTACAGTTTACAGAAATCAATGTACAGCTAAGTTACTAAGCATGGGAAATTGGCTACAAATAGCAAAGGCATTCTTCCAGCGACAATTCAAATTTTTCCTATCATGCCATGGTTTTACTGTCATTCCTTAAGTATAATTATATGTAGTTGGTGCTAAACTGAGTTTACAACCTGCTGTAATTCCATGTTCTCATTTATTTTTCTGCCCCAGGAAGCCTAACTGCCGGTACCAGGAAAAATCCCTTATACTTAATTCCACAGACATAGTAACTTAAATACCATAACTTTGAACACTGGGCACTGCAAAAGACACTCACTACGTACTGTGCTGTCTCCAGACACTCAGCATGTGCAATAGCTGGGCAGTACAAGCCACTGCAGACACCAAAAGCTGTTGGAAATGGAGCATGACCAGACCATGCCAGTACTATGCGTGGTCCACCTCAGCATCCAGCTTTTACCTGGCATTTGGCCAAACCAATAAAACTAACTGCCATGAGATGTTTTTTTACAAGGGGAAATGCTGCAAACAAACCATTGCCAAATTTTTTTTTATTTTTTGCCTGTGGAGAAAGCGTCAATTTGTTCCCACTCACTCCAACAGGGAAAGTCCCTGCTCTTCTCCGGATCTGCTGCTCCTGGCAGACAGCAGCAGAGAGCATCTCCCTCTCACCATTCCAATAAGGAGGATTCTCACACGGACTGTACTGAAACCCACCCTTGCAGATCCCCCTTCATTACGTGCAGTACCCAGTTGCCTTCCCAGGTCCCATTTGCACACATCTGTCACAACAGCACCGCCGGCAGCTTTCACCTGCTCAGGTCCCACATGCAGAGCAAAGTGTCCCGTTCCAGACAGTCCCACAGACCCCTCCCACCCAGCACCGGTGCAGCTTTCTGACAATCGTCTGTGCTCTGCCAGGGCTGTGGGATTTCACACCACAGGTGATCCTCTGGCACGTGGCAGGGGGGACTAATGTGACACAGAGCTCCTGGCAGGGGAGCAGAGGCACAAGTAAGGATCTCCCCTTAGTCCAGGGAGGTGCCAACACCAGGGCAGGCTTTCACTCCTCCTTAGCTGCTGCCCACATCCTAAGGGCCCTGCACTGAGCCTTGCTGGGCATCCAGCAGATACACATCCTCTCTTCCCAAAACTAGCCCACCAAACAGTGGCTGGAAAAAGCCAAAAGGCATCACACAAAGTAAATGGTGAATTAATGGTAGTGTTAGCATAGGAAAAATACCAAAGGTCCTTCTTTAATGAGAGCTGCATCTCACAGAGAGAAAAAATAGCAAAAAAATAGCCTGGTGTAAGGAAGGACACACAGAAAGGGATG
The DNA here is from genome assembly GCA_013397135.1 of Pachyramphus minor. NCBI lineage: Eukaryota > Metazoa > Chordata > Aves > Passeriformes > Tyrannidae > Pachyramphus > Pachyramphus minor. The sequence goes on along the minus strand of VYXB01004795.1, from coordinate 147,281 downwards.
TTTCTGCCCAAGGAGGAATTTTTCCCTGAGAGTCTGCAAAAAACCATTCTTTGTCTTGCCTGCTGCCCTATTTACTCTGCTCTGTACAGATCAAGAAAAGTCAGGTCAGAATGTTCAGGTACAGTGGAACACAAGTTCAATGGCCAGGCTCCAAAGGAACACGGGCACCAGGCTGCCATGGACACCTTCAGACCCAGGGGCTCAGACCAGGATCTGTCACCACTGCAAAGTTCCCAGAGTGTTCCCTTCCTCCCTCTGCACAGCACAAACAAGGCTTCCTGAGCAGATGACTGCACCATTTTGGAGCACTTTCCCCCACTGCTGAGGGCACCTCTGCAGGCCCTGAGTACTTGGTCCAGAGTTTCCACCAAAGTCATATGAATTTTGAAACAGTGACTCTGCAGCCTTGGCCAAGGATTTCAGCTGCATTCCCCAAGCATTATGCTCACTGTGCTAAAAAGCACCTGCAAAGCAGTTCTTTGTGATATTTACTTTGTAAAATTAAAGCACAGGGAGGAAAAGAAAAAATTCAGTTTCTTTCTGCCATCCCTTAGTTTGAGTAAGCAGCCGATTGTAAATGTCAAACACCAGCGAGGTGCTGGGAGAGAAGCACTCTGAAAAACAGCCTCTCCCAGGCCAGAGCCCAACCCCTCACCAGCCCCCAAACTGCTCTAGTCACACATACAACGTCCTACATTAATATCATGTACTGTAAAGTCTAATTTAGCCATCACAGCTCCAGTAGTGTGGGAGTCAAAGAGACTCCAACAGCACAAATGCAGAGGGTTCACTCTACACTAAATTTTAGGAAGTGCTCCCCTGCTTCAGACAGCTCTGCTCAGGTTCAAAGCAGGGAACAGGGAATACTGTGAGATCCGAGCTCATTAGAGGAGCAGGTGGGGATGTCTGCAGCTGAATAAGCAGGTTGCTTTGGGAATAACATGAAACAGATGTCCTGTCTTTGCACTCCCTGAACATTTTCTTCAAATAAACTGCAAGTGCAGGGTTTAAGGCTGAGTCTGTCATTTATCTCTTTAGCAACTCCTCTTCTGTTTTCTTCTGCCTGTTTTGTTTCAGGGGAGCAAATCTTTTCTGTAAAAGGATGATTTCAAAAGCTAAAGAGCTAAAAGGGCTTTTGACTGAGCAAGGGAAATTAAGGGTTCCCTGCTAAATGACTTTATTGAAGTTTTAGGTGGAGAATACTGGGAGGGCTCTGCCCATGGTCCAGGACAGACACACAGCAAAGCTCACTGAACAAAACCACGAACTAGGCTTTACTGAGGGCTTTTCCCTTCGAGATATTTTCCCAGCAACATGTATTGTTCAGGCTGGGGAGGGAGTTGGGTTTTTACATATGCTAAGCATAACTTGAACTCTGCTATTTTAACACAGAATACACTTATTTATATCAGATGCCTGATACAGATGAAGGGACACTGGTTCTGATCACATACCCAAGCCTTGGAAAGTACTCCAGCAGGGCTAGAACTATGTTTCCCAAAAGTGTGCTTTGTTTTTGAGTAAGAGATTACTTAAAGCACACGCTAAGGAGACTTGATTCCTCTTCATGCATGAAGATTTTGCTTTGAAAGACCAAAGCACCCAGCATTCTACAAACAAACAATGCCCTGGGATGTCTTTCCTTGGAGACAGGCCCTGCCCCTACCACAAAGTAGCTACTGATAATCAGGAAGTCAGTCTCACTCACCACCTAGAAGGGTTTTTCCATGAGGCTCTTTCAGGTTAGGCAACCAGCCCCCTTTGTCAAGGACCAGGATTTAAAACAGGCAGCAAACTTCTAAGACTTGCTAGTGCAAAACATGAGATTTAGAGCTCTGCTGTCTTAACCCACAGTGATGTGTCTCTACTGCCTCTGCTGCTGGGATAACCCTTCCTATGTGCAGTTCTCTTAATAATGCGCCCAAACTCAACACTGTGCAAAAGAAACTTCCGAAAACCTGCACAGAGGATTAGTTCAAGTCTTAAGACAAAGAGGCAATAACTCACTGACTCCATCAGCACTGCCAGAAGCTAATGCAAAATAAATTCCATGGGAGTTTCCAAAAATGTCAGATGACAATAATACCTTAGTGAGGCAGAGCATACTTTATGCATCCTGCTCATTAGCTGCAAAGCCTGTCTGCATGACTGTTTTTTCTCATTTGAATTAATCACACTGTATATTATGAAGAGACCCCGCTGAGCCCTCTGGTACATAAAGTATTTAAAAGATGATATTAAAAAAGTTGCTGTGGAAATTTGCAATTACACATCTATGTGTACACTTGCGTTTATCGCTTCTCTCACTGTCAGTCTGTGTCAAGGGAAAGACACAGGAGCATTTCCACAGGCAGAGGTTTGGAGCCATGATAGGAATGTTTACAAGGAAATAACAGTGTTATCCTTGTGAAAGGCAATACATTTTACAATGCAAGTTACGTTTGGCATAAGTAGATTTCTCAAACTGTTTTATATTCGGTTTACAATGTTCACCCTTGATCTATCTACAGGCAACAGCCTAAAATGTCCATCCAGCCCTCAAAGCGAGACTTGAGCACTGAATTTTGGGCTACAACCTTGCTTTTGTGCACAAGACAAGAATAATTTCTGCACACCGGGATATTGCCCTGCTACCACGATTAAAAGCAGGAGAATAACAGAGTATGAATTTCACAGCCCTAAACCTCACAAAATTTTTGAGGAAGACAACAAACAGGTTTCACTCAGGCACCCCCGGACAGCGTTGGTAAAAGTTGACACAAGGGCAGCAGATCCAAGAGCCAAATGGATAAAATGGCATCCCCAGCAGTTTTTTCCCCTCATTCATTATCGGTGCATTTTCAGAGTCACCACATAACCCTGCCCACCCCTCCCCTCAGGGATATCAGTCTCAAGTAATTCGTCAGCAGAATATTGTCACATTTTACAATATCACCCTTAAAAACAAGAGCTCTTAACAGGACAGTGCTGGAGGTTATCGATTTTGAACCACTGATGCAGCAGACAGCCTCCCCCAGCAGGAGAGATGCCCAAGGTCAAACACTTTCTTAAAATACACATTTGGCTACCAGGAGTTTCATTGAGTCCAATAAACCACCAGGTATTGACAGGCGGCACTATTTATAAATAATCAGCCTGTACAGTGCTGATCCCTTTTTTTATTTAATGAAATTTGCTTCCTGCTGTCAGCGTCAGGAATTCTGAGTTGGCAAAATGCTGTGACCTCTCCCACGCTAAAAAACAAAGCTGTGTATAAAGACCGTCGTAAGAGCCCAAGACCAGCGACAGCTCCCAGAAACAGCAGATATCTATTTGGGTAATACAAACAAGATGTCAAGTCTTTAGAAGTGTGAGCTGCTAAACCAAGCACCAAACCATCCCTAGCCTCCTGTGCACCACAGAGAGTGAGGGAGCTCTTTCATTCAGCCTCCCTAAAATAAATAATGTATTAGGCACAAGCAGAATTTGAGTTGTTGCAGCAGTGACAACATCTCATCCTGAATTAAGACATTTGAGAATTAAAGCTCTCCCTCTCTGTGTGTTTCCTGAAGGGAAAGAATTTCCTAAAGGCAGGATTTCTTGCACAGGAGCTGCAATATCTGGCAGTACTGTGGGCCCAGCCAGGCAAGGGCTGGACTTGAGTAAAGCTTCTCAGGTCTGAGCTCCCAGTGCAGCCACCACACAGTTCAGCGCTGCTTCCTCAGCCTTATCCCAGAACTGACAGGAAGGAGCCTTATCCACCACAGACTAATAAAAACTCGTTTTGAATTAATAGTCCTTTATTTCCCTATGGGCTTTCCTTACTCTATTCTTTATGCTACTCTGGCAGAGGTAGGAATCCCTCTTCCTCCTCCCGAGCTAGTTTGCTCACCTGACCTTTAAATTCTCCTGCATCATCCATAAGGTGGGTAGGGATGGGGAATCACAGCACAAAAAATCCAGGAAACATAAGCTTATCCCTTCAGGCCATGCTATATTTAGCAGTTCCCTGGTGTGCTGCTACGTGTCTAATTGCTGTTGTCAGGATATATGCAGGAGAGGGAGCTGCTGTTTTACAGAAGAGGAGCCCTTCCTGCCCAGGTGTCCCAGTGCCCACTGTCACCAGACCAGTTACCGGCAGCAGGAACTGCCAGGGTCAAACACAGCACCCAGACTCCTATTTCCCTAAGGAAATCCCTGCTGTGCTTGCCAGAAAAGCTGCCTGCGTTTGTTTCCATGCACACAGCCCACCCTTCTCACAGCAAGGAGTGCATTTCTGGTGTGTGTGTCCGTATCTATACGCACGACACTGCATCGGGACATTGTGATTTGCAAGCCAGCAGTGCTCAATGACACCACATTTGTAACGAATATGGGGGATGGAGAGATAAGGCGTTATTACACGGCAAGATTAAAACCCTTCGGTTGATCTGTATTGATTTTATTTTTGCAGCACTGCCCGATCATACATCTTCCCATTCCCAGCCCGCCGCCGGGCAGGAGGGGGCACGGCTGGGCTGAGATTGCCGAGCACAGGACAGATCTGTGGAGCACAGGAAGAGCCGCCGGCATCCTTGAGTGGTTACAAATTACAGACCTCTCAGCAGGGGGCCAAGCTGGAGCCGGGATCCAGTTTTTCGTGTGCCAAAGCCAAGTACAGCTAAATTACACTCTCGTCTGCTCCACCGAACAGCCGCTGTGGCAGACACAGCCTCCAGCAGGTCCTTGCCCCGTGGATGTGTGCACACGCTGCAGGAGGGACAACTGCTCGCAGGCTAAGGGCTGTCACACCAGGTTTAACCCTCTTACAAGTGCATGTCCACGTGGAACAGCCCAAATCACCTTGGGGAACAATGCAAGGGCTGAGGGAGAGTTCTGGCACCTGATCCTCAGCAGCCCCCGGTGCTGCAGTGGTGCCTTTGCCACCGCACCTGCACAGAAATCCTTCTCCTTGCAGCGCAGTCACACTGACCCAGGAGCACCTCCTGTGTGACCAACCACTCCCTAGTGACTGAAGAGCAGCACATTATTCGAAAGCAGGAATTATTTTCAGCCTTGTTAGCATTTGCCAAGCACCGCTCCAACCCGGACATTATAGATGTTTAATAGGTCCACACTGAAACTCTTTGAACCTTGCAATCAATACAGCTGAGCCAGTGCACAAAATTTCCAATTGATCTGTGTTTCGCTTCATTAAACATTAGTTTTACAAGGTTTGAAATGGGCCTGCTTAAAATTGTTTAACAACCTGTGGCTGCATCATCAGCTCCAAATGGCCACGCAAGACTGACTGCAGGAAAACCCGCTAGTTAGTTATTTCTTGCCTCACAACAATATCAAACTCACTTTTAAAAGCCTGTAACCTGCTCAGCAATATTCACTCAAGGTCAAGCATGCTGACAACCACTTAAAGACAGAGCACAGACACGAAAACTTAAAACTTCTTTCTCAAGGGTCCCAAGGCTCTTGAAAATTCTTCAAACTTCAAATACAGATTTTTAAAAACATGCCAGCTCCTCTGGAGCAAGCAGGCAACTGCCACTAGTTCTCTTAAAGACCATCCAATACTGAAGTGGGCTAAGCCATGCAAATTTGCACAGTAATAATTGCACACTCAGAAAATTCTGCTTTTTGGCTTCTCTTTTCATTCACTGAATCAAGAGTGAAACACAAAACCTCAATTCCTGCTATGCCAGGACAGCTGAGAGGATCTATTGAGCCTTTAGTCCATAGGGAATGCTCTGCATGGGATAAGCTATAAGGGCTGATAACAAACCATCACTCTCCTACTGCTACTAACACACTTATGTTCTGGACAAGTGCAATATTTTAGTACAAATGGGTTTATGTACTAGTATCCTCTCATTTTTACAGTCTTGGATCACCAGACTCTATATTTTCACTTCCACAGCAAAAAAACTAGCAATAGAGAAATTGTGCATCCATTACAGAGGAAACCCAAAAGAAGTTCCACATCCACAGGATTCCTTTGTGCTTTTGTTCAAGTTTGGACTTTCCTCTTCATTCTGGTGTCACATAATTTATTAAGAACAGTCAGGATAAAATTCATAGTAAGTCTTGGAACAGGTAAAAATCTACTTAGGCAAACAACTGATATATTGGACAAACCATCAGATACGAATCAGCATTCTTTAAAATTAAAACATAGGTGTTTTTAAAGCATATCAGTTGCCAAAGAACTTTGCCATGTACCATGTGCAGTCCTGCTGGAGCAATGAGCCCCAGGCAGGGGCCTCCGTGCTCCTGCACAATGCCTGGGTGCTCCTCCCAGCCTTCAGAGGAAGGGTTTCTGTTCAGGAATGGGGAGTCAGAGAATCAGGCCAGGTTTACAGCCCAGAAACAGCTGCTCTCCCATTCACAAAGCAAATAATTAAACACTGCAAAACCACAGAAAATGTCTTTTTTGCTCTGGCACTTGACATTTCAGAGCTGTGAGCTGGCCTAATACCAAATCTCGCAGATGCCATTACTAAGGTGTCACACTTCAGTCATTATTCACACGTTGTTAAATTTTGAGGGAAACCTCTTTTGGTTGCCATGAGCTCTATTGCCAGGAAGGAGATACACACACATATCACAGAACATTCTCAGTTGAAAGGGACCCACAAGGGTCTATTCTGATTTAGAGACCTGCACTGCACAGAGCGATCAAAACCACCCCTGTGATACATCCCAGGGAGGTTCACAGCACCCACTATGGTGGCATTAGCAAAGGTGTTCAGAAACTCCTCCTTTGTGCATTATTTCTCTCCAGCTCCCAGCTTTGCTTTGAGGCATGGCAGAAGCTGGGAAGTGGAATCCCGGACTTAGAGCAACACAATGTTTATTGTCAGTGTGTGCAGGATGAATGCTGTTCTCCGACAGACTGGCATTCGTACACAAAACAAACACACTCCTACGGGATAAAAGGAGCAGGGAGCTGTTCCAGCCACAGCCCAGCATGATTTTGCAAGGCCCAGCAGCCTCTGCCAACTCACTTGGCACAGCCACAAACCCAACTCCAGCATCAAGGCAGGAAAGGAGAGAGACTGAAATCAGTCCTCGTCCGCAGAGTTTTATTCCTCTGAGCATCGACAAAACACAGATGGTCTTTTCTCTGAGTGAAGACCATTCTGCACCTGGAAAACCCAAGTCAGGAAGAGAAACCAGAAGGCAAAGGGAAGAAAGCTGCTTTGCAAACCCCTCTAATCAGCAGCAAATGTCCCTGTGCACAGCAGTAACCTGCAAACCAAACCTGTCTCCCGAACAGATAAAGGCATTTCTTCATGTAAATAAGTATTTTGCATTGACTTAAACAAACAAACAAAAAAACCCAAACCAGGCTCTTGTTGGAATTTTTTAAAAAAGGGAAAATGTGTTAATAATAAAAGGTGTTTGGGATCTGTCTTTCTTTTCTACAATTATTTGAAGGACTAGGGCTGATGTCAGAAGCAGATTGGAGGGACCCTCCCTCAGGAGCTGAGTTCAAACAGCAGGGTTTTTCTGAGCAGTGTTCCCAAGGAAAGGCCATCAAGCACTCCCAGATGCCTCCCAGGAGTAAAAAAAAAAAAAAATAACACCCTGTACTAACACAAACACTAAGCTCAGACCAAATAAACTAAGTGTGCTTTTAACCCCAGTCTCCACAAATCCAGAGTAAACCCCAAACAGAGTCACCTATTTCTACCAACTTGCAAGGCAAAATTGATTTTTAAACCAATTTAATTACTACATTTGACAATCTCCATGTAATTTACCTACTCCTTGGGAAATCACAACAGACACAACCAAACAAGAATAGAAAATGCATCATTTTGAGGTAATTTTCCAGTCATTTATACCCATGAAATCCCAGTTAACAGATCAGCGCCTGTAAAGCAGCAATAGAAACATGAAGGGATTTGGGTCCTTTCTTTTAAGTAAATATCAGGTAAACCAGCATTAATTTTCTGGTGTGTTGGAATATTGTACAGATTGCTAAAGTAATTGAAAGCAGAATAAAAAACTGTCTTTGTATGCAGTTACAGTCCAGCTGAGACTCCAGCACTGCAGACATATTTTTCCTGCCCTTTGGCCATCTTCATTTCTCTGTAAAGAATGAAAACCTACAGGACATATCTGAGTAGAGAGTTAGTTTGGACCAGTTACACAGCTCTCTTCTAATATCATTCCTTAATTTAATAATTTCAGCTCCTCTTGTACAGGCCACTGGAATTCTGAGACTAATAACGTGTGAAATAGGAATTACAAATGTGGTTAATAGGCAGTTTAGCCAGAAACCTTTTAGGGAACATATTTAATTATGCCTAGGAAAGAAAAAACAAAAAGTCTGGCTAATATTTCCTCCCCATCCAAACAAATAGCATGAGGTAATTAGACTAAATATCTTCCCCTCTTGCAATCGCTCTGATTTATGGACTTGGCTGTTTATCTAGTTTCTATGATGACATAAAACTAAAATGCAGCAAAATATGACTTAGAACACAGTTTTTACACTGTGCGTTCAGAAAGTTTTCCTCAGTCTTTGACACCAACAGCTGCTGACACAAAGTTAACCACAAGTGGAGGCACACATTATTTATGTAGATCCCATTCAGCCCAAGAAAAGTTTTCTCCCTCTATCACACAACTGACCGGAAATGTCCAAATTCAACCCATTCCCCCCGCCAGCCCAGCATTTTCTGTATCTATGGCAAATACCTGCCCTGTGGGTGGGGGTCCAGGTCCTGGTGGTGCTGTGAGAGGCCGTAAGGGTAGATGAGGGTTGCGAGGGGAAACAAGGGGCTGTGAGGGAAGACAGAGGCTGTGAGGGGCCATGAGAGGAGATGGAAGCTGTGAGGGGAAATGGGGGCTGTGAGGGGGCTGCAAGGGAAAATGGGGGGCTGTGAGGGAAGATGGAGGCTGTGAAGGGAAATAGGGGGCTGTGAGGGAAGATGGGGGGCTGTGAGATGCTATGAGGGGAGATAGAGGCTGTGACGGGAAAACAGGGGCCGTGAGGGGGTTCCGAGGGGAAGGTAGGGCTGTGAGGGGAAATGGAGGATGTGAGGGGGCTATGAGGGAAAATGGGGGGCTGTGAGGGAAGATAGAGGGTGTGAGGGGCCATGGGTGGCTGCGCGACACTGTGAAAGCAGATGAAGGCTGTGAGGGGAAAATTGGGACTAAGAGGCAGGTCTGAGGGGGAGGTCAAGCTGAGCAGGCTGTGAGGGGAGATGGAGGCTGTGAGGAAAAATAGGGGGCTATGAGGGAGCTGTGAGGGGAGATGGAAGCTGTGTAAGGGGATGGAAGCTGTGAGGGGGCTCTGAGTAGGAGATAGGGCTGTGAGGGGAGATGAAGGCTGTGAGGAAAAACATGGGGCTATGAGGGAGCTGTGAGGGGAGATGGAAGCTG
>VYXB01004795.1:75268-137780 GCA_013397135.1 Pachyramphus minor | reverse complement strand
GGGGGGTATGAGGGAGCTGTGAGGGGAGATGGAAGCTGTGTGGGGGAATGGAAGCTGTGAGTGGGCTCTGAGTGCGAGATAGGGCTGTGAGGAGGTTGCGAGGAAAAATACGGGGCTACGAGTGAGCTGTGAGGGGAGATGGAAGCTGTGTGAGGGAATGGAGGCTGTGAGGGAGCTGTAAGCTGTGGGGGGGAATGGAAGCTGTGAGGGGTCTCTGAGTGGGAGATAGGGCTGTGAGGGGAGATGGAGCTATGTGGGGGAATGGAGGCTGTGAGGAAAAATAGGGGTCTATGAGGGAGCTGTGAGGGGAGATGGAGCTATGTGGGGGAATGGAGGCTGTGAGGGGGCTCTGAGTGGGAGATAGGGCTGTGAGGGGAGATGGAGGCTGTGTGGGGGCTCTGAGGGGAGGGGCGGGGCCTCTCCCGCCCGCATGGTGTGAACGAACACCGACACACAGCCCCCGGAGAGCGGAGGGGAGAGAAACTCCCCCACAGCCCCCCCGAAACCCCATCCGCACCCCAACCCTTCGCTGACCCCCTGGCAGCGCGTTCTGGGACAGAGACACGGGCAGGACCAAGCCCTCGGTCCCTTCCTTAACCGGGCGAGGACGTTTCCAGCTGAGACCTGAGCACCACTGAGCATCAATTAACTCGTCAAGATCAAAGATAAAACCTTATCAGCACTAGTCTGGGCACTGATCGCTGTCTGACTGTTATCAAATGCCTCTTCTCTCCATTGTTCCTTTTTCCTGCTAAAGTAGGGATATTAGCAGGGAAACAGCCAAGCCCCTGGTCACAGGAACTATCCTCCGGGGAGAGGCAGAGCTTCAAGGGGCTGAAGGGAGCAGCTCCAAGAGCCTCTATTTTTCACTTATGTGTATTTTTTTAACCAACCACTCATTCTTTAATCTAGAAATGTCTTCAAAATGCTCTCAGAGCAACACATTTATTGCCTGCTGCTGGCACACACCTGCCTTCCCATCCAGCTCAGCTTTCCATCGGCGCTCACAGAAACATTTTGCTGGGCACAGTAATGAAGTCATTACTTAACAAAAGCACATATGGATTATGGATACTCTGTATGAACATTCCGGTAGTTTCCATTCTGCCAGGGGACCAACACAACCTATGTAACTACAGTATTACAGGGCTTAAAACCAGGGCTGAGGGAGGTAATACTTCCCCTCTGGTGATGCATCTGGAGCACTGGGTCCTGTTTTGGGCTCCCCAGATGGACATGGACATAGAGGAATGAGTCCATGGAGACTATCAGCACAGTCAGGGACTAGAGCAGAAGGCACATGCTTCTCTCCCCCAGAGGTGCCCAGACAAATGGGAAATGCACTCCAAAAAGGAAAAGTTTTCCACAATGAAGAAATGCACAGATCCAGCTCTCAATTCATGCATGTTTATGAAAGGCTCAGTGGTTATGATGTGCTCTTTTTAAAAAGTGATTTCAGCATGAAAAGGCATCTAACATATGGTCTCCTTGCAGCCCTTGGTGGCGGTTCCAGGCTGAGGGCAGTGCCAGTGCCCGGGCACAGAGGGGTGACACCGCGGCAGGGAGCTGATGGATGGCACTGCTGGGAGGCAGCCAAGCAGGGGCAGAGAGCCCTGTGGTTCAGCAAGGCAGAAAGTGAACCACAAAGCCTGTGATTTACAGGCCCTCACGCTCTTTGTGGCATTTTGTTCCTCTGGAGAGCACATTCCTTCCCCTGCTGTGGAAGATTTGTCTTTGGCGATGGCAGTGCTCAGAGCAAGGGCCTCCCAGAGCAGTTCTGGCAGCTGTGCACGTTCTAAGCTGGATGTGAAAGGAAGATAAACCAGAGCAATCCTAGGACCTGCTACATCATGATAGGAAGCAGCCTTGACCCCTAGCCAATTCCTACTCCTCTTCATTCACCCCCTAAAAATTTGGCCACACTTAAGCCCATCATCACTTCCCTTTAGCACAGGAGGAAACTAAAACCTCCACTCAACACAACAGTGTCCAAGCAACAAACCCAAGCCCCAAAATACTCCAGAATCTGTAGAGAGAAGACAATAAGATGCTGCAAAGTGGCCATAACAGGCTTAAAAAATAAAAACCAAGGGAAAGTGTGAAAGTCAAGACAAAAAAAAAAAGACATACTGTTTTAACATCAGTACAAGGTCAAACATACAAAACTGCTCATAAAGAAGGCTTTAAAATGAGTTTCATAATTTGTGGTGATTGAAGAATCAAGACCTCACTCATCTTGCACCTAACTGCAAGCACATGTTGTGGCTCCTGTCTGAAGCAACAGGTTAATTCTCTGTTTATTTCACAGGATTAGAACTACTTTTTTTTCCCCCCAGGAAATGTAGTGTTATTGTGAAGCCCATCCAGACATACTATTTCATAATTAATACTAAATAAGAAGTGAATTCTCTCCTTTGTCTAAATAGTTTGCTTTGGCTCAGCGAGGAGCAGCAATTAGCAGGACGGCCTCCCAGAACACATTTGATCTGCTACAGGGTTTCCTGCTGCTGATCAGAAGAACAAACTTGATTTCACACAGTCCATGGGGTTTATGTTGGCTGCATGGGCTATAATTAAAATGATCTTTTCTTTTTTTTAACTCCCTCAAGGGCTTTGTTTATCTGCTTGTGCTTTTTCACAGAGAGGCAGGCACGTCCCTAATTTAGCAGTTTGGTTGATTTACACTCCTGCTCTTTACCAGCTCCCTTTGTAGCATTCACTGTTTGTAGTTCAGTGCAGAAATGGGGGCCTGTTATCATTTGTGTTATAGGGCTGTTTAAATAGCAGGAGTAGAAGAACAGTTCCCATGGAAACATTTCCATGTTTCATGGTGTGCTTTTCCTGGGATTCCCAAGGTTGGGCAGGGTGGACTCTGAGCCTTTCTAATGGGCACATGGAGCAGTGTGTAGGCCACTTCCCCTTCAGCAGGGGAGGGAAATATCATATTTTTGGATAATTTCCTCTCTCTCAAAGTCCTGTAAAAATAGCAGCTCAACAGCCCCATGCCTGTGATTGACATCCAGGCCAGTCCCCACTGCTCTGACAACAAGCCAGGTCCTATTTTGAAAGGCCACCTCAAAACCCAAGAGAACCTTTTCCTTTCTCTCTGCCCTTTACAATTAAGCCTTGGGTGATGCCACGGTTTAACAGGGCTCAGCACGCACACCTGAGCCAAGATATCCTCGTGTCACCAGGGCCTTCCAAAGCCTCCTAAAAAAACACATGCCAACCTGCTCCACAGGTGAGGTGTCCAGGCCTGGGGAACACCAGTGCTCATGGGCCACCCCTGTCCCCTGGCATTTATCAAGAGCAAAGGCAGAACAACAAATCAAGTCACCTGTGAAAAGGTTCAACCACCTTCTCTCACAGCTCAAGGGCTGCCACACACAGGTGAGCTCGGAGCCCACGGGCTGTACCACCTACACACTGAACGAGGTCCACCTGCAGCCTGCATTCCCACCCCCTCCCCTTTGTCCTCTTTCTTTCCAGAGGCTGGGGATGGGCTCACAATATGATTTTTTCCTTTGCTTTTCTTCATCTAAATTATTTTCAAAATTTACTTTAACCCATTCACAGTAGTGAGGAAGAAAAAAACAAACCCAAAGAAATGTCTAACTCGAGGGCCACAGCCACTGCTTTGAAGAGTTCATTATAACAAGTTCTTAGTCCATGGGAGAGTAATTATCATGTTCTAACAAACATATTAAATAATTCACTATTATTATTTTGGCACTTCTTCATGAACCAGGTGTTTAGGAAACTGTTTCAGACAGAAGCACACGATGCAGTCCCTGGGGTCCTTCCCCACCAGCCACAGCATGAGGAGAACCACTAATGCTTGGGCAAGGCTGGAGCTCCCCAGAGCCAGCAAAGCCCTCACATCAACAGCACAACATGCGGTGCTTTTACTTTTTTTCATCATTCTCACCAATATTTCTCAATTTTCTAATTATAAACATGGAAGTGTCTGAGCTTTCTCAGTTCAAGTAAGATTTATGTCTCTGGTCCATAAATCTCTGGTTATCTCTTAAGCTTTTAAAACATAGTCATATTTTTATTTATGCAAGACTATTTAAAAGCTGATTTTCATTCACATCACCATTTTTGCATTGCCTGTTTGCTGGGTGATTAATGAATGCAGAACCTCTCTACTCAATCCAGGCAGAGCTGCCACTGAGTCAGCTGTTCTTACCTGCAGGATTTCGGATGAGCAGAGTTGCAGTGGGTGCTGCCTTGGGGTGAGGTCCCTGTGCATGTGGTTCACCTGAGCCTGGAAAACACAAGTGTGGAGATATAAGGAGGGTTTGGCATTACACCCCCAGCAGCTGCATTTCCTGAGACACTCTGCACCAACTCAAAAAAAAAGTCATCTCATCAAGACTTTTTTCCACCCAAAAGTGGAGGAAAAAATGGCTGAGCCACTTCTGTATCAAACTGGTGAGATCAGCAGAAAGAATTCACACCACCCTGGGACTTATTTCAAAGACATCTGAAGACTTCAGCAAACCAATGCCCTGGCAAGGGTGGTATTTGTTGGGGAGGCAGCACAGAGAGCCTGAGGGGCATTTGGTGTTTGAGAGGTTGGGGCAGCACAAAGGAGAGCAGGGCTGGGTGCTCAAAACATCAAAAAGGGCACACTGGCTTCGTGCCACATTCGTAAACATGTCCATCAACTGCAGCCTTTGGGGGGGAGGCTCTACTGAGACCAGTCACTTGCTGAAAACAAAGTGCCATTCTTTACCTTCTAACCCTTCAGCGAAGCAAAGCAGCTTCTCTGCAGTGCAGAATGTAAAATCCACTCCCCACATCCACCACACCACTGCTATTAAAGAATCACTCCGTAGTGAATTTTACAGCTCAGTCAGGCTCAGCCCAGAGCTCGGGAATGGCCCCGTAACACATGCGAATTTTCAGCTGAAGCAGAATTATGCTAAAACAACTGCACAAGGAGTCCACGAGGTTTGCTGCAACCACATTTCACTGAAGAAGGTTTAGCCATGTGTGCAGGGAGCAAGGCAGATGGGCTGCAGGTCTCTAACTGCTACAGATTTTTATTCATTAGTACAGAGACATTCCAGCAGGTTCCAGGGCCCCTCAGAGCACTGACCCCCTTCTCCACACACTGCCTGCCTTCTGCTCTTGGTAAGTGTGCTTGTAGGGGCCGCCACAGGATTTATCACCTTTAAGACATTGATTGTACTAAGGACCTTGTTTTTCAGAAAATTTAGAGCAGGTTTTCTGCTCACTGGCACAAGCACAGCCCTTTCCCCTGACCCACACAGCCCAGTCCTGGGGAGAGATGTAGTGGGGACAGTAGGACACAGCCACCTCCCCCTGTCCCACCAACACACCAGCACCTCTTACCTGAGCACAACAGTTGCAGAAGTTCCATGTTGCTCTGTCCTAACTTCGAAGCTGCTCTGGGAGGAAGGAGGAACCAGCACAGGTGTCCTGGATCTGCATCTGCAGCACAATTTATCAACTTCCACCTGGCCTTAACCACCTGCACCTGGTACCACACCCTGGCACAGCCCACAGGCAGCTCCTCGTTTAGCATAAAACAAAGAGGCAAGTTCACATTTCTGGGATTTCTTTTTCTTTTTTTTTTTAAGATACCTGGCAAGAAAAGGAAGAAAAATGCTCAACATGCAGCTAATTTCTCAACCAGGCATGAAACATTTCCAACAGCTCCTTCAAGGCAAACTGCCCCTCGCAGTTTTGGTCAGGAAAGGAGAGCAAACAAGGGTGGGATTCTATAATTTATTACCATTGCTAAGATGAACACAGATACTTGATACCCCATCGTATGCAGAACTGTAAAAAAATAGTTTTAATACAGTATCAAAATTTACACAAGTGTCAAAAGACCAGTGTCCCTCAAGTCGCCCCTGCAGGCACAAGTACAGGTGTTACAGCTGTTCATACACACAGAGATAGGAATACAACAATTGCAACCGAACTGTGCAGTGGGAGAAAACAACATGGAGAGATAACACACCCAGCTGCCTGGGCTGGGTTCTATGTCAGAAATCACGCAGGAGTGCCGCGTTCCAAACAGAAGGGCTGGATTCTGCATTCCCAACTCAAGGAGAAGGAGTGAACGGGAGCTCTGCCCGAGAAAGCAACGCTGGATCAGAGGCCTTACATCCAATGGTACCAAGTGGAAATAACAACAAAACCCAACAGAATTACTGCTGCAAATTAACACATTTTTGCTGAAGACAGGTAGCAGATTTACATCATCTATATAACAGAAGACTGTACAGCAACCGAGCTACGTTCCACGGCAAACAGCCCACAGTCCAGGATGTCCAAACTCAGGGAAAACAGAGGTTCTCACTTTGCTCAAATCTTAGCAACCAAGAACAAACCAGAAACCCAGGAATTGTTGCACTCCTATTTTTTTTCCTTTTATTATTTTTTTTTATTAGTCTCTTTTTGACGCTCAGCCATGGTAAAAAGTTAAGCAACAGCCATTCAGTCACAAGCCTGTTGCACATTCATACATGAAACTATCATTGCTCTTAGTTATACACAAAATACCTATGTTGTAATTCAATACACACAACTAGTGTCATACACAGAGATAAAAATAAACTAAGCACATCTAGGGCGCCGTCTGGTCACATCTCAGGCAATCTGAACAAGAGCTTTCTGCCTCATAATAATGAAAGACATGCTCTGAGGATAATAAACCCCTTTTTCTTCGAAAGAACGCTACAGTGGCAAGGAAAGCTTTTTTTAATAATGCAGTGCAATCTCTTAGATCCTTATAGGCTCTTGTTAAATAAACCAGCATGTCTCTAGATTAAACAGTTAGAAATCAGCATCCTGACAATTGGAAAATACTTTCCAAAAGAAATTCTGATGGAGATTCTGATCTGAGACGTGTGATAGTGATGCCTAAGTATTCTGTTCACTAAAGGGCTGCCAACACCATCTTCAGAAGATGTGCATCAGAGAAAGCTACCTTGACTTTCCTTTAGAAAGAAATTGTGGATCACTACAAGGACTGTAGTTATGCTACACTACTGGCTGGTTAGGACTTTATGGTCTTTTAGCACCTCCAAAGGCAGGTTATTCTACCAAAGCAAAGAAATCACCTGGGAATTGCCTAAGCACCATTAACGGGTCCTTTACAGACGGAAGGGGGAGCTACTAAGAAGCGACTTTCTCAGAACTGCCGAGACCAAAGGCACAGTTTATCCACGTCTCTCCAGTCTGGTGGAAAAACCTCGCTCAAATCCAGTGGAAAACTCGTTCAGACCTATCAGAGACTCGCTGTAACTAAGCAAAATAAAACTTATTTCGCGTAGCTCCTGCAGAATCCCAAGTATCTGTGGCGTTAGGATGGAAATACCTCAGTGCTCCTAAAGGTGGCGTGTTGCAGTGAGGGTGCAGCGTGTCACTAGGCAGGATGTTGGAACAGCAGGACCGGGGACACTGCCAGCACGGACAGACAGACCCCTGCGCAGCAGCTCTGGTGTCCAGCCGAGGCTCGTGCAGTGCATCCAGACACCCCATCGTCAGTGGGAATTGGGGGGACAGCCAGTTCCTTCCCTCTCCTGGGCACTTCCAACTCTTGCTCTTCAGAGAGGCCATTACATGGGTCCTTTGTACTGATTTCCAGACAAGTGTTGCCTAATTCCAGGGCACGACCCTGCAGCATCTCCAAGTTTCCTCCACACAACCTAAAGGGAGGGATGGAAAGAGATCATTACCCCGGGTTGAGGTGCACTGGTGTTCACATGGACATGCAGCTGGAATGCCACAGGTTTGGCACATGCAGCACACGGGAGGGACACACAACAGGAGCACAGAATGTTCCTCAGGGGGTACAACATTCCCCCTGAACACAGAAAGCACATGCTGCTGGGTAGAAATGATTAAAAACAGACACAGATGGGCCAGCACGTGCACCACTGGGATATTTTGTGCTTCAGACACAAGACTGAGGGTGTTTGAAGGCCTTGGCTGAAACTCAACTCTTTCCCCAACCCCATCTCCTGCACAACATGACTCAGAAGCACAGATCAGTCCACAGGTGTCTCCACATTTCCAGTTTAACACGCACAGAGCAGTTCTCCTTCTTTACAAGGGATTTACTTGTTCTCTTACAACCAAGCAAGGCAATACAAGTGCTTATTTCCCCAGTTCTTCCTCGAGGTCCGAGGAACTGTGCGTGTAGTCACTGTGCTATCCTGTGCTTAACATCATCTCTTACAATACTGGAATTAAAAAGGCAGAGAAGTGACACCCCAAAACGTTTAAGGAAGTATCTTAAAATGATTTATAGGAAGACTGATGGACTATAAGCAGGAGAGCAGTAGGTGGTGTTGTGTCACCAGGCCTCTCTAGAGACAAGAACGGTGATTCCACCACACTGTGTATTGCAATTTCAGAGTATTCCTGTTTAATAATAATCACCTCACAACCAGCCAAAGTGCAACTGCTACTAAACCACCCATCAGCCTCTGGGCCAACAACAGCAGGACTGTCAAGAAAGGTAAAACTGGTTTCCATTGTCATTATTTATTGTTTGACCAGTGCCTAAAGTCCAGCAGTGAACAGACACGGCATGAGCTGGAAGTGGATAAGCCCAAAGCAGCTGGATCCTGGGAAGCAGACATCCTGAAAAGGTGGTTCCTCCAGCTGAGGAGCAAAGGCAGAACAATCCCAAGGTCCTGCTGTAATTCTGTGCAGTTGGTGGGAAAACAACCCGGTTCCTCTGAGCCTTTGCTGCAGAAAACCTGAGTATGGGCATGGAGACCAGAAATACTCCCAGATCTGAAGGAACAGGGCCACAGCCTTACTGTGCAGGGCCACAAGTGAGGGTCCTTTAAAGGGAACTGTCTTTAATTCCAATGGATGGGCTCAACCCAAAGCCTGCAAGCTTTCCACAGACCAGGATCCTGCAGCCTGAAATCCCAAGCCACACACATAAATCCATGTGTGTGTTTTCGGTGTGTTTGCTGTGTGAGGTGCTGCAGGGGGGGAAGCAGGGACAGTGGGGCTTCAGTGCCACCTCCCACACTGGGTGTCTGGGGCACAGCCAGGGCTGGATCTGGCAGGTCTGTCCAACAGCTCACACCAAAACACAAGGTCTCTGGGAGAGCTTCTGTGGGAAGGCACACTGCACCCACGTGTGCCTTTCAACAACTTCCCTGGTCAATAAAGATTAGAACAATATTTACCAAGCAGCTAATGCTGACCCAGCAATAAACTGGAAGGTGACACTTCCCAAAGTCCTCGATTTCCAGCTGAACGAGTGACCCCTGACTGGCAGCAAGGGACAGACACGTACAAGAGCCCCAGGAAGGTGACAAGTGACACGGGGGGGGGACAAAATTTCACTCAGAAGTTCAGTAGGAATTTCTGCCCTCCTGCCCAGCTACACCCCTGATCCCAACTGGAATATCTCACCTTCCCTGTGGCTCCCAGCCCGAGTGAGGGTGCTGCAGCCCTGCAAACTAAACTTACCAGCAGCATGAGGAAAATCATGAAGAACACCCCTCCAGACTCAATCCAGACANCAACTGGAATATCTCACCTTCCCTGTGGCTCCCAGCCCGAGTGAGGGTGCTGCAGCCCTGCAAACTAAACTTACCAGCAGCATGAGGAAAATCATGAAGAACAACCCTCCAGACTCAATCCAGACATTCCTGTGCTGTGGAATTCCCTCCATGCTCACTAATACATGACAAACTACCTCTAAAGCTGCTGCCCCATGTTGATGCACCCTCCTAAGACAGTGCAACTATATAAATACAAAGCAAAACCATTCCCAAATAAAGCCATTCCCAATTGCACATGCACGTCCTGAGGAGAGAATTCCCACCTCCATCAGCTCATAAGACACCAACATGGTCACCTAACACCATAAGGTTCCTACAACATGAATTACACATCCACCTTTGCATTTTGCATTATGTCATTATTTTGGTACCAAATTGCATCTTGGTACCAATCCAAACTAGGCATCAAAATTAGGGAGCCCAAAACTGTCCTCATTCTGCTGTTTTCCCGGGGAAAATGATGCCATGGCAAATGTTTCCTGTGAAACACCCACAGTGCACGAGGCTGCAGACAAGCAGTGAGTCACAGCCTGGCAGGAACTGCAGTGAGGATGCAAAAGGAAAGATTTTAATATACATTGTAATTACTTTATCCCAAATTCACTGTGCTTTTAACCTGGACTAGATGGGTATAAGGGAAAGCAAAACCAGAAAAGAAAATAACTGGCTGCTTTAGAAGTACAATAATGTATCAACAACAGTCCAATAAGACAGAGATTGTAAGAGTCAGAGGGACGGGGAGCGTTTCAGTGGCAGCAGCAGAGCTTTGAGTGGCTGGGAACAAAGGGACAAGGCAGGACACACGAACACATCTGAGAGTTACAAAAATGAAGTGATAATGTCAAATTTAGCATTTTAGAAGTGGCATTACTTACACCCACAAGGACTTCTACGGATTCCTATTAAATATGTATGAGTTAGAAACTGCTTTTTTAGCCATAAATCGTGAAGGAATATCCGAGGCTGGAAAAGTCACAAGGGCCATTGCTCAGGTGGGGAAACTGAGGCTGCCAGGCTTCATCCCTCTTGCCAGGTTTTATTCTTATGAAGGATAAATTCAGGTCATACAGTACTTCACCCCAGATATATTATCCCACATGGATTTTTCTGATCAATACTAACCAACATGTTAACATTACAGTGCTCTAATAAAACAGGAATTGCATTACAGAAAGAGTAATTGGCTTAATTTCCATAGAAGATCTTCAAGGGCATATTGTCGGCATTTAAACAAAAAATACTTTGCATCTTCAGGTGTTTCCAGGCTCAATATGGAATATAAACACCTTAAACTTTCACTGCACATTTCTCCAGCCTCAGCTTTCTCTGTGTCACTAAGGTGGTGGTAAGAAAGCCCAGGGATGGATGTTTTCCTGAGCTTCCAAGCCATGGGATGTTAAAAAAGAAGGGAATTCCATTTTATACATTTTTTAGGCAGCCACAAATAAGAGCAGTAGTGTGAGTACAGTATATAAGTAGTCAGACTTACAGACCTACAGACCAGGTAACAATCACCATTCATACATACAAACCCTGGTCTGGAAGTTTGGCCAGATAGAACTTGCAAAAGGAATCAAAGACATCCTGCTGTGTGAAATACCCACTTACAGATCCCCAGGGACACCACCTGCACTCCAGGGATAATCCCACAGCCGCTGGCAGGGTGGGAGGATTGCCAAGGACCTGGCAGGCTCTCCTTGCAGCCATCCTGCCTGAGGGAGCAGGTCCTGGGAGAGCCTTATCAGACCAACTGCATGGCAAAGCTCTGCTCCTGTTCCCACTTCCTCCATCAGTTGGAGATTCCCAGGCAGTTTTTCAAAATTTCATAATGTTTTTTAAAGTCTCCTCATCACTTAGGAAAACAACAGCAGTACTTGTAGCAATCACCCCTCTGTGTTCTCTGCCCCTTTCAAACACACTCCTGCCCTGCAGATTTCTGGCTGTGAGAAGTGGGTTGCACCAACAAGGTTTTATAACAAAAGCTATTCCTTTGCTGCAGGAATTCCAAATTGCCAGATTTGGACAGAAAAGCAGGCTCCTGACGTGTGCTTGTTCTTTCACCTGCCAAGTGGTGCCAAGTGGTGCAAGTGGGAGCTGTGCCTCCCCCAGGAAGGCAGATCCAAGCCCTGTCCTCACTGGGAGCCAGCAGGGCGTGCTCCCCGGCTGGGGCTGGGCAGGCTGCTGAGCTGGCAGCTCACTCTCCATTTCACTTTTATTTAACAGCTCATTTCCAGCTCTTGCTGCCTGCTGCACTACCTTCCTGTGAACGAAGAGCTGAGCTCTCAGCTCGTATTGAAGTAAATACTGTGTATTTCTTATCAATCCATTTCAGCAACCCGAGCCACGAGCTGCTGCTCCCACATTCCACTTACACACACCAGTTGTTATTACAGGTTGTCACAAGCACGTTGTTAACGCTCCATTCAGGGAAGTGCCTTTGCCAGGGGGTATTTTAAGAGAACTACAAAAGGCTTTTTTCCATAATTACCCATGATCTCTTGACAAAATTACCTGGCATAGCTTTATTTTCTGGGCAGCAGCAGGTGGGATGTATGGAGGATGCACAGAGGGCTCGGAGCGCTGCTGAGCCAGGCACTCCTGGAGCTGGGAATGTCGTAGGAGGGCAAGACCAGAGCTCTCCTGGGCAGTGCTGCTGACAGGGACATGGCTGGGGAGGCCGCCCCAGAGGGGACCTGCCATTGTGGGACGAGGGGCTGGAGCTTTCCCGGCTGCCTCTCCCCTTTGGATGCCAGGAAAACGGGCTGTGGGGAAGTGCTGTGCCTGGGTTTGTGTCACAGGAAGGGTCTGCTGGCTGGCATTTGTGCACAGTTCACTTAAATAAACCCATTTCTTCAGGCTTCATGGAGGAGAAGGCAATGCCACAGAAACCTGGGGGGCCAGGCACTACTGAGTTCTTGCTGTGCATCTCCACAAAGCTCAAAAACACAGCAAATGTCTACACAAGTGCCTTCCAATGCTCCCCTGGAGGAGGGCTAAACCTGCCCCCTCCAAGTGTGTCCCTGCAACATCTGTGCAAGTGGGGAGTAGCACTTGCTCATCCAGCTGGATATTGAGGCAGTTCAGCTGAAGAGTGAAGCACAGGGGAGAAGGGGGCACAAAGCACCAAAACCAACCAGGTCTGAGCCAAAATAGGAGAGAGGAATATGCAGTCCCTGCTCAGCTCTCCCTCAGTTTTTATCCCCCTCCAGAAGAACATGGACCCCTGATGCCCGTGCAGTGAGCTCACACGCTTGCTGACTCCCATCACCCCATAACCCTTTCAATCTTGTACCACCTTCTAAGTTTCTTTAATTGCAACAGTTTCACTGCTGACAGAAGTGAGACCTTGCAACTCTACCCCTGGGATTACTTGTGTCACTTGCTGTGTATCAATGTCACACAGGCCTCTGTACTCCAGCCCTGGCTTCAGGGGAAGGCACATCTGCTCCCAGAGAAGCGTCAGCACTGACCTTGGGACCGTGGTCTTCAGCCCAAGGCCCTGCTATTTTTAACAGGAACATACCGTGTGCCTCAGCTTTATCTCTGCATTAGAGTATTTCCCTCTGCAGGAGTCCACTGTGTCCCACCTGAGCACAAACGTGGATCCTCCATGAAGCAGAAACACCTCTGTATCCAGCAACACACCATGTTCAGCTTCAAAGGAAAACTACAGGCATGAGTAACGTGGAGAGCAGAATCCCCCTGTGAGGGCCAGATCCCTGCCCAGGAAACACACAGGCCACAGATACAATGGGGGACAGACAGAAACAAGCCCACTGATGACAGCGACATCCCGGTGGTCCCACGGGGATGTCGGCAGGACGACAGGACACGAGCTGAGGGACAGACAGGACGCGTGGCAGGGCCGGCAGCGAGCAGCGTTACCTTCAGAGCATTTACCACTGAGTCAGACTGCGCAGAGGCTGAGCCATGTCCCCCCACGCTGGCTGGCTGGGCAGGGCAGGGCCTCCCCTCCGCCCCGCCGGGCATCCTACCGGGCTCCTTCGCAAGAGATTAAACACTCTTTAATACACAGCAGGCTTGGTCACTGATTAGAACATGCCACTTATTTACTGCTCTCTTTTCAAAGGCTCAGAACCACTGAAGGCGTGTGTTACTCCCAAGTCCCCCTCTTCCTGTGCCACGGGAACCAAGATCCACGTGAGTGTCACTCTGGCCCTCAGGGGTGTCCCCCTGGAAGGTCAGCACGTAGCAACAAAATTTCTCATCTCAAAATCAAAATCTCTCATAAAAAGTGCTGCAAAGTTTAGGGAGATGATTTCAACCCCAGAGGAAGGTTTGGAGGGTGCCTAATTTTGTCCCAGTAATTCTGGAGGTTGTTCCTTCAGCAAAACTCACGTTTGTGAACGTTGCTGCAAGGTTTGCAAGCCCAGCTCAGCCACAGCCGGCCAGGGAAGGAAACGGCTCCAGGCTGACAACTCATCCTTCCCAGGGTGCCAGGGCACGGCCCCCTTTGCCTTTGCCCAGAGCAGAGGAAGTTTAGCACCTCACCCTGACTGCAGAACGCCAAGGCTCCTCAGGCCATTTCCCCACAGCACCAGGGGCCAATTTGTCCCCAGCAGGGACGACCTCAGGGGCATTTTGCTCCCAGGGAACACCTGGAAGGGTTTTTCAGGACACTGCCAGACAAATGTGAGCTACCTGAACTGTTCCAGCTCAGTCTCCTCAACCTTTGCAGGGTGTGAAGCATCTCCTGGAGCGACTGCAGTGCTGAGGTAACCTGAGAAAGCTTCAGAGAGTGCTAAAAATACCCTGCTGCACTCGTGGGCAGCCATGGGATCCCTGTGGATGCTCCCAAGGTGCTCCCAGCCTCCCCTGTTCTTCACCCTCAGCCTTCAGCCAGAATTTTGCTTAAAAACAAATGAGAAATATAAAGAAGGAAAACACTTCAAAGACTGAGAGATGGGGAATTTCCTTTCTTAGAGAGTAAGAAACACTGTCGGAGACATTAAGAAGTAACACAGCGGTAATCCCTGCTGGGATGAGTGGGAAATGCATTTCTGAAGGAGAAATAATGACAGTGGAAAGAGCCTCTGCTCAGAGTCAGTGCCCTGATGTGCACTCCTTGTCCCACTGAGCAAGCACACAGAACATTGCAGTGTTTTTGGGGGTGTCTCTAATCTAAACAACAGGAGAGATGAAGGTGGGTGCGGGAGGAAAGGGCACAGAGCGACGACACGAGGCTGAGTTTCACAGATCCAGGCTGCCTGAAAACAAATGGGAAATAACACGGGCCAGAGCAAGCTTCCAGTGCTGCTGGGATATGCCCAGGCACCCTCCCAGTTACCCAGCACATCCACTCGATACCCCCAGACTGAGCCTCACACGTTCAAAAAACCCCCCAAAACAAACAGTCAATCAATAAACAAATAAACAGAATGCTGCGTATGCTAAACCCACAGAAAAGGTACTTCCTGCCTGAGTCTGAAACCTCATTTCATACCCTGACTTGTCGTCCAGCGCCGGCCTCCTGCCAAGCAATGGATCCATGGAATCCACACGAGTGGGCACTAATGGATCTCACTGCATTATCCTGCAACTCTCCCCAGCAATGCCCATTATCAATTTGCTGTGATGTATGCAAGGGGGGTTAGGACTTATTTTGCTTGGGGAAGGATTTATAGATCTGTCAGAGACTGGCCAGACTTAATGCTGTACTTTGGGAAAGGAAAGGAAGGAGGAAGGAGAAGGGGCAATAAAGCAGATTGGAGCAGTTCTGGGTTAGGATAAATTCACCCAGTCAGCTTTGGGGTTTTTATAAGTCAGAGTATCCTGTTTCTTTACCAACTCCAGGACCAGCATAGATTTTGGTCAGTTTGGAAGAGTAAAACAGAAATCCTGCCATTAAGAAGCTGAGCAAATGAGCAGAGACTGTACTGTACATGTAAAGGCTCCTGAACACAAGGCGCTCCAAAGCTCCTGCGAATGGCGCTGCTCCCACAGCTCAAGCCCTGCTCCAGGCACTGTGTGTCCTCCACAGCTCCTCTGTGCCATATGCAGCACAGTTCTGCCTCCCTTCATGAGAGTGAAACACTTGTGAACACACTGCTTCAAGCAGCCTGTGTTCCCAAGCACATGTTGGGAGGAGACTGAAAATTAGTATTTCCCCTGTGGACATCCTTCTCCCTCTGTCCTTGATAAGGGACATGAGCTTTCCTTTAAAAGCAAGGCAGATTTTGGAGCCCTGAAGGCCCATCTCAGGCTCAGGGGCTTCTCAGCTCAGGTGAGGCCACTCCACTGAGGCAGCACAGCTTCTGCCTTCTTTGGGAGCAGATTACTGCAGCAGATGATGGGGATGGAACAGCCTGGAGGTGGGTCCTGTGGGGCTGGAGACACCCCAGCACTACTGATGAGCTCCTGAGGCAGGGAAGCCAAACAGGAGGAAAAGGCACTTTGCCACAGGGGCCCTGGGGGATGAAATGCTGCTCCCTCCCTCCTCTTCCCTGGCGCC
This sequence comes from Pachyramphus minor, assembly GCA_013397135.1. NCBI lineage: Eukaryota > Metazoa > Chordata > Aves > Passeriformes > Tyrannidae > Pachyramphus > Pachyramphus minor. The sequence continues at coordinate 121,733 of VYXB01004795.1, read as the reverse complement.
ACACACAGCCCTTGCACTCAGCCACTGGAGGGAGGTGTCCCGTGTGACAGAGCTTTTTGGTTAACACCCAGGAGCAAAGCTGTGCGGGTGGAACCACACCAGCCACGGCTCCACACTGCTGGAATCTGTGTTAGCTTTACCCGTCCTGAGCAACGGGGATCAAACAGCACTGCACAACAGCAGCACCTGAGAAATAACTGACCTGTTTGCTCCTCCTCCAGAGCCACCCTTGCCTGCTGCCCTGCCCAGCCCTGGTGCCCGAGGCCCAGCACAGTTTGGTGTCGTGTGGCGTGTCCTCTGTGCAGATCACACCCTGCAGAGAGCAGGTAAAACCCACAGCATACCCTGGGCATGGCTTCCCACAGGGGTAAGAGTCAGATCACTGACTGTGCACACAATATCTGATGCCAGTACAGACTCCAGGGGATGGAAAGGACAGGACACCTGACTCAACCTCCCAAAAAGCCCAGAGGAATGGGAAGTCAGCATCTCACTCACACTGAGTGCAAAATGTTGAGGCTGCTCAGGCCATTTTCCCCCAGTGCCAGAGGCAAACCCTGCACTGTGTCCTGGGCACGGGCAGAGTAAAGACCCCTGTGTGGAACAGGGAAAGAATTAACCAGGAGATTTTCTGCACAAGCCAGTAGAAAACTTCATTTTTTCCGCCTGCACTGTCGGTAAGGACAGTCCTGAAGGAAAACCACTGTAGTGCCAACCCAAGCCAGGGGGACTGTGCCGTCCAGCCCCCGGAGGAACTGCGGGAGAGCCAAGGAGGGAAAACACAGCCCATGTCTGCCCTGAGGACACTCAGTCACCCCACCAAAGCTTCCAAGAGAACAAGGTTTTCCTCTGTTCACTTACCCCCAGCAAACACAGAGGACCTCGTTCTCCAGCAGTCTCTCATCCCACAGGCAAGTGGTTTCCTGGGAAGTACATCCTTCCTGCTGGGTAACTGCCACGCCAGCTCAATCACTACCTGATTTTCAAAGCGTTTTTCTGATTTCCTCAGCCCTCAATTTCCCTGTACAGCTCCAAGCAAACACAGGCTGTGTTTGTCAGCTGGTTTCCAACAGGCAGGAGAGAGGAAAAGCAGAAAGCAGTAACTGCTGTGCTGGATTAATAGTGCACTTAAAGAGCAGCAACAATTCTTTCAGGGAATGTTCCTGTCAATTAAAATACACAATTTTCAAATGCTGCTGTTTTTCACCTGTTCTCAAAGAGCTCAGGACAAACCCCTCCAGGACACTGTTGCACTGCAACTCTTGGTACAGATGGGGTGTTTGTTTGAATTTTTATCATGGTAACATCAAGCCCATGAGCTTTTGCCAGCCACGATGGCCACCCTGGAACAAAGGCTGGTGAGAACCTTGGCTGCTGGAAACTGAAGTCCTCTGTCAATGACCTTTTAATTCAAACTGAGGATGAGAGCACATGAAAGAACTGGGTGGGTGGATGCTCTTGCTTTACTCTCTTTCAGCAAATATTTGATGACATGATTAGGAAACATGAGTTTGTTCAATGTGTTTTAATTACATTTTGGTTGGAGGATTCCCTATTCTGTGGAAGGGAGGAGACAAGCAGTGTTGGACTGTGAGTGACACAGATTTTACAAAAAAAACCCCACTAACCAAACAGTTCCCATCTTCTAATTAGATTTATAATTAAAACCATGTCATGCAGAGGGAAAACAAAAAACACAGATCTCAGCAAAAGGTTTTTGAAAGATTTGGGAACAAGTTGAAATAGAATGTGATAATCTAATGGGAGGAGGAAGAAAGAAGGAAATGGAAAGTGTTGGAAAGCTTAAAAATAAAGCAGTGTGTGCCTAGGAGTCACACCTGCCATTTCCCAGGTGAACATCCCAGGACTGGAAACAGAGAGCAAGGATGCAAACCCCCAAAGAAATGCCTGAAGCAACAGTGCAAATGAAAGAGAGACAACAAAAACAGATGGAAAAGGACCAAAAGACTGGGAGAGGAAAGAACAGGGAACAGAGGCAGCAGAGAGGGAGCAAAGGGCTCTGGTTCAGCCTCACGGCTTCGGTCCTGGGCTGTGGAGCAGGAGCTCAGCTCCCTGACTCCAGCCTCCACTGGCAGCCTGTCTGCAGCACCCTGGCAGTGCTTCCCTTCCCGTCACTGAGGGGGAAAGCTGAATTACAAGCACAAAGAGTTGGAAGGGGGGAATGTCTGTCAGTTCTCAATCTCTGCCTCCTGCTCCCTCCTCCCCTGAAACGAATAAGAAGAGAAGCAATTTGAATTGGGTGACTTGCCAAGTTTCTCTGTGCAAATGCATTCACTGTCATTGTGTGACAGATGTCCACATTTCCACAGCATTTCAGCTGAGCTGATCAGCCCTGAAACACTGCTCCTACAAAAACTGAGGGCTGTCTCCAGCTAACTGAGGTGTGGCTGCCAGCTCCTGACCTGGCCTCCTTGGCACCCTGGCAGCTCTGGGGGGACAGCCTGTGCTCACCATCTGAGGTTACTCCCTGACACAGCAGGTCTGTCACAGCCCAGGGACTGTAAATGGGATCCAAATCCATTGTTTTACTGCTGAGTGTGTTCGGGTGTGCTGGGCTGCTGTGACACCCCACCTACAGCTCCTCCTGAGACCCACCCCTCTGCTCTGAGCCACAGCTGGGCAGCACAGGGAGACATTAACTGGCTCCAGGGGATATTCCCGTTTTTATTCCTTTCCTATTACCTGATCAAACTAAAATATTGACCCAGTGGTGGTTCTGCAGTTCCCCTGAGGATGCAGCCCTTGGGTACAGCAGTGAGCTACAACTCGAGTTCCATTTGAACGGGGAGGGCAGCACATCAAACCATTTGCTCTGGAAATGTTCCTGCCACCAAATATTAACAAAACCTTTACATTAGAGAGGTCTATGGGGTTTTGGAAAGAAAAAACCAAACTAATACATGTGGAGGGAGACAAGCAAAGCAAAAGAAATTGGGAAAGAACCACCCCTAAGTGACAGAGGAAGGGAGTGATTTGTCTGAAGAGCTGTCAGCAAATGTGTCAGTGCTTTTTCATGAGTGACAAAAAGCAGAAAAGGGGGGAAAGAGAGGATATTGAAAGTAGAGAGGGACAAGAAGGGAAGTGTGGCAGGAGGAGAGGAGAAAGCCTGGGACAAGGCCAGGGCTCTTCAGTGCAGACCGAGCAGAGGTGTCAAGAGTGAGTTGTCACCTCTCTCCTACCAAGGGCAATCCTGCAATTCCCAACCCCTCCCAGTGCCCCAGCACCCTGTCAAAGAGGGGCTGTGCAAAAGGCAAAAGGCTTCTCTCACTGAGGCACAGCTGAAATTTGAAGGCACAGCACTGTAACTCAGCAAGGGCTGTGCCAGAAACCTTCATCAGTTGTGGAGCTCGTGGTAGCTTTTCAGTTTATTTGTCAAGAGCACTTGGTTTGGCTTCACGCCCAACAAATTCCCATTCCTCCCATGAAATGGAATGGAACCAGTGCCAGGAGCTGATGCATTTCCATCCTGCATCCTTGTCTTTGTGGCAGGGCCTGATCACCACTGAGAGCACGTGCAGGGGGTACTCACAGGAATAGCAACCCCAGGACTAACTCAGGCAAAGGGAACGTCCAGGTGATCGGATGCCAAGTCGGAATAAGCTGCATTTCCTCTCTCTCCCCAAAGCCACCCCTTTCTTCAGGAGGAAAGGAAAGGTATGGCAGGAAATGTGAACCCTCATCTCCCGTTATTTCTTAGAATGAAGTGTCCAGAGATCCCAAGAGATTTCTCAGGAGTGCCACAGATCCCTGTGCCAGCCAAACCCCTCAGGAACCAGCTCCGAGCTGTGTTTAAAACCCAGAAGCAGTTTGCAGACTTGCCCACCTGGCTCTTCCTCTCAAACCCCACCATCAGCACTTTTTGTTCCAATGACTTCTCCCAAGCACTGTTCTCTGGTTTTGGCATTTTCACTGAACTCCGTGCCCACAGTGTGGCTGTTCCAGCCTTCAGTAGGAGCTGGGAATGCACTTTGTGGGGCTCCACCTGAGCACCTCTGACCCAGACAAATAAACATAAACCACACAGCCACTTCCAAGGGTTTTGCACACTAGGAATGTTCTGCACAATTTATCCCCTGGTGTTATTCCACACCCAAGACAAAACATTTGCCTTGAAAACCTTTTTTGAAAAGAAAAGAATATTCTTTGTCACTGAGGATCAAACTTTGTCTCTCCTATTGAAGACTGTTCACATGTTAATGGACAGACATTTCTTGCTGTCCCTCTTTTCCAAATCCAAAAGTTAGGGGAGAGAGACGTGAACTGCTCAAGGTCACCCAGCAAAGAGCTGCAGAGGCCCTTCCAACTGTCATGGATTTTATGGAGTTACAGATTTTTCTAAGGCTTATTTAATGAAATATATTCTACTAAGTATGTGCAGATCTGAAAAATTACAAGTGTCTTTCATTCATTTTTAATGAACTACTAAAGTCTTTCTTAAAAACATATTGGAAAAACCCTTTAACCTCATATTTGCTTATTAATTTAATTTAATTTCAGTCTTGCATTTATGTTTCTAATATATCCCTCAAAGGATTAACAATAATATAACCCAGTTATTATTACCTATAGCATTTGTGTTTTTAGAGCCAAATATTTTGGTTAACTATAAAGAGCAGCTGATATTTTAACAAGAAGCTCTTGGGGTAAAACCAGAATGCAAAGGGTCAGTTCAGTGTGATTTTCAACCCGCTGGTTAATTAATTATAAGCAGGGCCTTCCAGGGAGTTTTTCTAGCAAGGTATCAACTCCTGCAAAGGAAAAAAATTACAGAAAGCATTGCCATGGCCTTAAATCAATCCCCCACTCACACACAAGAGCAAGATGAAGAAGGGGCCTTGTTCTCTGAGAGTTTAAAGGCGGGGATGCCAAGGAATCCTGATTCTCTCCCCGGCCCAGGACTGGAGCAGGGCTCTCTCCCTGCCAGCTCCTGATCCCACAGCAGAAGTCACCCACCTGGGGCAGCATGCGATTTTCCTCCTCCAGCTGTCTTACTCTGGCCTCCAGCTGCCTAACATAGGACAAGGTTGATTCTAAAAAATCAAAACAGAAAAAAAGACTCGTATTATCCACAGAGATCTGCTTGTGTTCACTGGTGCCACAGCCTGGGCCACATCCTGCACTCACAGCAGACTGCCTCTCTCCAGCGTCCAGGGAACATCCTGCTCTGCCCCTCTCAGGGCAGCACAAACAATGCTGATACTGGAATTAATCAGCTCCTTGCTGCTTCTGATTCTAAACTGCTGCACTTGGAGAGAGACAACACAGACCTGAGTCCTTCCAACCCATCCCCTGAGCTCTGCGAGCTCGGACCATGTTTTGGCAACACTCCCCAAGGGTAATGCATTATCCCAAAGGCATTATCCCTAAATGCATTATCCCAGGTCTGCAGGGCTCGCAGCCAGCAGCCCCTCACACAGTGCCTGGGGCTGGGGCACAGCAGCTGGGCAGCTCTGCCAGGGACAGGCTGTCACAGCTGGAGCGGGGCTGGCAACCAGCTGTGTGTGCCCAGGCCCCGGGGCTGGAGCCCGGCTGTCAGCACCACAGCCCTGGGCACAGCTCACCCTCCTGGGGGCACCGCGTGTCCTGCTGTCCCCACACGCAGGGACAGCTCCCTCTGGGAGCTCTGCACGGAGCACAGCCCTGCTCTGCTCACCAGCAGCTCCCAGACCCACACAGGGCCAGCCTTTGCCTGGCTCTGAACAGCAGCAGTCACTCCCAGTCTGCTCCCAAGAACCTGGGGTAAGGAGAGGAGGGCCCTGATCCCTGAAAGCACCCGAGGGCTTCACCATCATCACACGTTTCTGGGGTCACTCAGAATTTCTGCTGTTGAAGTCCTGTGTCTGAGAGAGATCCGTGTCTGGGAACACAGCACTCAGGCGTAAGAAAAAAGGAATCTTCTAAATAAAAAAGGTACTTTCTCAGTGCAGAAAAACTGCTGTGCCTCTTGCCTGTGTGTGGAATCCCACCATGTTCTCACTCCTGACTCAGCAATCCACTCAACTTTCTCGGAGCTGTCAGTTCCTGTCACACCTTGGAGCTCATCCTGCCACATAATTAGCACAATTATGACCACTGCTCTGAAATCCATGGGTATCAGGGCGGTAGTGCCAGCTGATACAGCCCTGCAAAGCTGCACTGACAACAGAGCTGCTCACTGGTTGAGACTGGCAGATGAATTTGGGCACGAGTTTCCTGTGGTACCCCGTCACGACTCCAGCCTGCCTGTAAAATAAAGGAGCTGGGGATTAAGGTGTCACTTACTGCTCTTAGGAGACTGCAGCAGGTAAAATATGCATGGGAATTTACACAACACGGAGACAACACCCAGTCATTTGTCAGAGCTGATTAACACCCAGCCCGGCCCTGGAACAAAAATAGCCTGTGCAAGAAGAGGGAAGGAGGTGATGTGAGGTTCTGCTCACTCTGCTGCATCAGGCCTTTCCTAGCTGGTGATGGGGCATCTCTGGAGAGCCCTGAGCCCGGCTCGGATGAGCACTTAGCAGAGGAACAGCTTATTCAATTAACTCCACACGACAGGGCCCCTCCCACCACATCAGCTCCTTCCCAGCACAGGCACTCTGGGGAGGAGCTCCCTCTCAGCACGGTCATTAGCACGGGCAGCAGCTCCCGGCACATCCCACCTCTCCTCCCTGGTGTTTCCCGCACGGGATGGTTCCTGAGGATCCATCTTTTCCGAGGGGCTGGACCAGGCACTGGTCTGAATTCCAGCTCTGAATTCCACAGCCAGTGAGCTCGGGCTCAGAGTTCATGCTCCATTCCCGTTCTCAGCTGTGCCCACTCCACGCAAACTCCCCTCTGGATTCTCTTCAAGTCTTTGTCTTTTACAGTTTTCTGGTTTACCATTTCTCAGCTCCTCGGATGATGCACGTCTTGGCTAAATCTGTCTCTTATTCGTACTCTGGGAGTCCAGAGCTGGGCTCTCTGCTGCTCCAAACCACACCACCCTGCCTCAGTTCCCAACCTCCCTGCCAGTGCCAGCTCCCACCAGCTGAGCCCCTGGTAAAGCTCCCATGGTGTGAAACACTTTGTTAAATCTCTGCCTGTAATCTGATTAAAAGGGGAAATTAGGCCATCTACCAAAGGCTTGAGCAAGCAAATCCTAACTTATGTGAGTCTTTCTGACACATAGACTAGACACATATATATTTCAGGATCTGTTAATATATTTATGCTGTGATGCCACGAGCTCAGAGGGGAAAATGAGCAGAGAAGTCAGCCAAGGACATAAGAGATGGAGGAATTGAAAACATACAGAGTGAAACACTGGCACCAAACCTTAAAAAAAAACCAAACCAACCAAACCAAAAAGTTGCATCTAAAAGTATTTATAAGAAGACCTATATGATCCATCTATTCTTAATCAGCCTGGAGACAGGGAGAGAAAGAATTGGAGACACAGAGATATCAAATGTCTTGCTTTTAGGGAAATGCAGTGACAATCCCCCGTCTCCACATCCATCACTCCAACATGTTGTAAGGGAACATCAATATTTACGTAGCTGATCTCTGCTCCCTTTGACATCCCCCCTCTTGAAGCTTGCAGATATTTTGGGGTTATGTCAAACGTTATCAGACACTCGTGTTGCTGCCAAAGGCACATTTGTGCACTGGCTTTATCCATTTTTGTGTGACTGAGCCTGATCCCAGTCCCAAGGAATTCATAATGTCCTTTAAGCCAGATTATCCTCTGCTGTTTCAGAATGCTTGAGGATGGAATGTTACATTCTGATAGTTTAATTCTTTTTTGGAGGGTTGCAACTCACCGTGGGACTGCACTGAAGAACTTAAACTCTGAGGTTCTCTGCCCACCTGTGAGATCCCTGCACAGCAACTGGATGAGAACTCCACAGAAAGCAAAAACTCAGGGGTTCAACCTGCACCTCTGCTTGGTCAGATGAGCTTGATACCAAGCTCAGTATGACAGGGGAAGGGATTTTACCTCATGACCAGGGGAGTATTTGGGAGAAAGAAAGAGCAGGAGATTCAACACCTGGCCAGAAGCAGCACCAGCCGCTCCTTGCGCCCTCATGGCCAGAAAATGGGAAAACATGATGTCAGGATGATGAAAAATTCACCTGGATTTCGTGAGCAGCAGCAATTTCTGCTTCCACCAACTCAGCTCTATTCGGTGTTCGAGTTCCTGAAGGAGGTCTCCAGGATCTGGAGGGCTGGCACATGCCAAGCTGCACATGTTAAACACTGAGGGTAAAAAGGAGGGAAACTGCCAACAATCACCCTGGCAAAGAGTTTAGGGTGTTGTGTGTTGGGATACTTTGATGTGTGGCAGTGAAGGTTTGGTTCAGGCATATCCAACCTCAGCAGGGAGAGTCATTGGCCATGCTGCTCCTTCTGCATTGTGTTGGCAGGAATTTAATAATTATATTATTATTATTAAACTTAATATAAATTAAATTGGATTTTTGTCATTCAAATCCACACCCAGCACCCCCCCAATGAAAACCAAATAATCTTTCCACGAATGGCAGATGAAAACCAAGGCTGTGCAGGGGCTGCTTTAAACCCTCCCAGAATTCCCTGACAGCTCCATATGTTCAGGAAAGGGTTTCCATGCTAACTGGGGAGCAGCCCCAGTGCCACACAAACCATCTCCCTGCCCTGCCATTCCCAGTCAGCTGATTTAATTACTCCAGGATTAGTGTTCATGGCTGGAACGCGTTATTACAGCTCCCTTGTTTGAATATGAACAAACCAGTCCCCTGCATCCACCAGCGCTGGCTCTGGCAGCGCCCAAGCTCCCCTTGGCAGGATCAGGCGACCTCCAAAGGTCATTTTTAGCCCTGTCTTCTGTGATTTCCTGTTATGGTTGCACATCTTACATAACAGCCCTACTGAAGAAGTGCTGGAGAACTCCTTATTGAAGAGCAGCCACATTAGGATTAGTGCTATCATGTAGAAAGAGAGAGGTCTGCCCAAGGCAAGGTTTTATTAAGCTCACCAGAATGTTTAGGAGCTGCTTACGACCAAGGCACATATAAAAAAGAAGTTTTGGGGCAGCAAACACCACAGTGTTTGCATTCCTCAACACTGCTGTTCTCTGAAATCCTCCCACCCCGAGCCAAGATTCCTTGGGATTACGGATCCAGCCCTTCCCAACTTTAATTAAAAATATAATGAACTAAGGCTGAGCTTGTTCAGTGAGTGTGTCAGAACTGAATGCAGGCAAAGGGAAGAGCTGACATGTGCTGATTCAAACTTCAGGATCCACAGCAGCCCTGCCCCTTGTTTCATCTCTTAGGCTGCAGGGTGTGTTGCACATTTAGCTCTAGGATGCAACAGAATTTTCAGATGAATTCATCTGGAACAAATAAAAAACTTAAAAAAAAAAAACGGTTTAAAGAAGTCTCATAGAGAAGAAAGGGTTTGATACAGGAGCCCCTCCAAACAATGCCAGGTGTCAGCTGAGGTCACACTCCTGCAAACAGCTGGCTGGCACTGCCACACTGATGTTCTGCTGTGACACTAACCTTGGGTTGTTGGGCTGTTTGGGTGCTGGAGGTGACAAAGCTCTCCTTGCTGGGCTGTTTGATGTCCCATTAGCTCCCCTTCAGCCCCTGCTAAATGCATTTGCCAAGGTATTGACGGAAACAGAGAAAATCAAACCCATTATGCTCTTGCTGAAGCCTTTCCCACTGGCTGCCAGCTTGTTCTGCTATTGATTTACGTGCTTTATGATTGGGAAAATCTTTGTGGGCTCCATTTACTCAACTGCTGGGGTTTGTCCCTGTGCCACCACTCTGTCCTTGGCTCATTAGGGGTGTCCCCAGGGCAGGAACAGCCCCCTGGACTGGAAACAGTGCACAAGGAGAGGGGGGTGTTCTGTGGGCTCCTGCATGGTGAAATCACAGAGCTCTCTCCAGCTTCTCCCAGTACCTCTGTACCCCTTCTAAATGACCACTTGCAGTAGAAATTGAAAAAAAACCCAACTACAAATGAAAATATAAAGCTTCCCAGCAGCAGCAGCAGCAATATTTGTGCAAAAAGCAGAGGGTCAAACTGACTGAGGTGCCAACTGTGTGCACTAAAGGTTCCTCCTGAACCTCACAACTCCCCACAGGTGCTCCCAGTGGCCCTTCTTTCACATGGAACTGTATCTCAGGCTCCAGTCAGCAGAAGCTGAAACAACAGTGCCGAGAAGTCAGTTCAGTTGAGAATGTTCACAGTGGTACAGCGAGCTCTAGCTGATAACACCTTGGTTTCCACCTGGCAGAGTGCAGCCCAGGCCGACACACGGCACCTCCAGGAACTCGGAACCGCTCCAAGCCCATGAATCACTGCAGTGCTCATCTCCTGCCTCGCTGGGAGGCAGCTCCCCAGCCTGCAACTCCCCTTTCCTGGGTGGTTTGTGTGACTCAGTCCCAGCCCCAAACGGTGAGAGCACAGAAATAGCAGCTCTCACAGCACCGAGCCATCGAACCATCGAACCGCTTCTCCTTGCTGCACCTGCAAAATAGATGCCAAAACTCACCCAAAGATCAATAACCACAGGAGCACGGGGAGGAACAGACAACCCACCCTCTCCCTCCTCCTCGTGTGAGTGAAACCAACAGTTCCTATTCTGGTTTTATGTGGGGAAAGTTTGGATGCTGAGGCAAGGGCTGGGAAGGACCCGGAGTTGCGGCCCCGTGGCCACAGCACCTCCCATGTGCAGAGCAATGCCAGCACACCCGGCCTCCAGGGCAAAAGCATCCCATAATAATAGCCCAAGGAGACAGCACGGGTTGATTCAGCCATTATCTGTGATTCTGCTGCCTCAGGGTGCAGGAAAAGCTGCTCGAGTGGGTCAGGAGTCTTTTACACTCACTGTTAAACCCTGGAAAGAGGTGGGAGAATATCCTCCCCAAAATCCTGAGTGTCTTATTAGAGGATGGATATTTACCAGAAAACACAGCAGGGAAAACCACAAAGCCAGTAGGTCTCCGAGGGAAAGAGATTTACACAATTATCCCTCTCTGTGAGGAGCCCTGGGAGCATTCCCAGCACCAGGCAGGAGCAGAGGCTGGGCAAGTGCCAGAGGAAGACAGGCCAACCTGGGCACAGGCAGTGCAGATTTAACATTATCAGGACAAAAGAGGGGTCTGGATTAATTTCTCTACACAGAGTGATTAAGATGTAGGCCAGGCTATTAAATGCAGTAAGAGATGTTACAAGATTAAACATGTCCTGGAGACTGAAACCACCCTCTTGCTTCCCACAGCCCATTAAAGAGCCACCGTGTGATAACACCTGCCTGTCCCTGCCGAGCCTGCCCACATTTAGGGCAGGAGAGATGAGCATTTGGTAAAATTCCTGCCCCAGCAGCCTCAGCACAGAACCTCATTCCGAGGAAAAACGAGCTCTCCATTTCAGCTGGCAGCTACACAATAGCACAGGGAGAGGCTCTGGAACAGCCTCCAGCCCCTCGGCAAGGCCTTTCTGGGCTGACTGGGGAAGGGGTAATGAAAAGGAGCATTCCAGTGACACGGTGTTTAAGCCAGAAATGCTTCAGTGCAAGGCTGTCACTGTGTAGGTACTGACACAGCCTGTCTGCCAGCACGAGAGCTGTGCTGCTCCCTCTGCAGCTGGAGCATCCATGTCCCCAGAGGGCACAGGTTTCCCTGTTCACATGGTGGGACACCCCTCCCTAACCCCACATTCTTCCCTCGCTGCCTCTCCTGCCTGCCCTGAGATCTCTGTGGCTGCATCCCACACTGCTGGGGTTACAACGAATCCAAGGCTGTGGCTGATTTTGTGAAAACACACACACACAAACCCACATCATTGACTGACCTAGAACAGCACTTGGGAGAGGCACAAAACGTGGGAAGCTGTGTTTTGTTGGGGCTTCAGAGGAAGCCAAATGCACCACACGGGCAGTTTCTCAGCCCCTTTTCCCAGTTATTTCAGTGATATATTAACATGATGCTGATTACGACACTAATAATTTAAAAGTGACCTCAAACAGATAACAAAACCCAGCATATATATATTATTGATGGGCTGCACTAGGCATATTTACCTGCTATAAATCTATAGAATTAATGATTTACAACAATTTACCTCCCAGACATGGCCAGTGGTGGCTGAGCCCCTTGTGCTCCCTTTCTCTGTCTGCTGATCATGGATCTGCAATGCCTTTGGAGCAAAATCAGCTGAGATCTCCCAGGTCAGCACATTCAACACCCAACTGCCCATTTCCTGCTCAGCACCAAAGATTCCTCCAGTGAGCCCATAAAGCTTGAGCAGATCCTGGGATAGCAGATGTGGCAGCTCTCTTAGGATTTAACAAGATGGGAACACCTTTCTGATCAAAGAGGTTAATGGAGTGCTCTCACTGTACTAACCCTCCCAAGCATTTAGGAGAAAGACTCGGGTCTCTCTCCAAGCAGCTCTAACCCAAGGACTTCAGTTGCCTTCAGTGGAATGGTCTCGACATCCCTGTGGCAACACGACCCAGCAGGGCCATTCCTGCATCCACAGGTCTCCCTCTGTCTCAAACACAGGGAATGATGTCCCTGCTGTTGGCTTCTCCTTGCTATGCTTGAAGCACCATTTAATCCACCGGGGACGGAATCAGCCAAATGCAGGGAGTCCTCCAGAACCCGAAAATATTAAATAGGCAGTTGCAACAATTCCTCAAGATTTCCAATCACCTGTGCCTGTTTTCAGGGAGACGGTGCTGTGTTCCAGAGCCTTTGACCCCAGACAGAGCTGGGCTGACGCAGGGAGCAGCCAAAGCCAGAGTTCTCCCAGCTGCTTATCTGCACACTCGAACAAAACAAACCCTTCCACAAGGTCTCTGTTTATTCCTGGTCCTTCGCTAATGGCAAAGCAATTCACGCATTTCCTCTCCCTAAACACACAAACAACCGCCAGGGGCTTGGGGCACGAAGGCTGCTGGAAGCTGCCGGTCCCTTCACTGAGCTCTGCACACAAATCCAGGACTAACCCTGCCCCGGGCACAGGGAGAGGGGCTCAGACCTCCCGAGGGGCAGCTCTGGCCCCTTCGGCATCAGGTGTCCCCTGGGCCACCCAGCACACGCGGAGAAATGAGTCAGACTCAAAACTCATGTTTGTGTGGACATGTGCGTGTGAGGGGAGAGCTTTCCATTCGCTCCCTGCCCTCCCGTTCTCAGGATTTCGGTCTGGCCACCGGGAAGTTGCCTTTTTGGGATCACGGGGACGAAACCGCTCCCCTTCAGCGGGCAAAAGGCAGAGCTGAGCACTCCCTGAGCACTACAGTCACAGTTCTCAGGTCTGATTAACACTGTAATGAACCCGAAACAGAACAAATCCTGGAAAAACAGCAAACACTGACACTTCACTCTCCCAGCAGCTGCAAAGTAGGGCTGTATCTCCTGAGACCTTCTAGAATGAGGATAACAAGCCATAATTATTCCCAAAGTTCCAGGCAATAAAAGACAGACGTGACTGTAACTCCAAACGGAGGGAAAACTCCAAGTTCCACCGTCAGGGAGGGTTACAAATCAGATTATATTATAGATGTATGACCACAGCAAGTCGTGTTCAACAGCAGCCTACCTACTACTTCATTACACAGGGATGAGCTCACACACTCCAGTGCTGAGGGCAAGGAAGCTAAAATCAGTGGATAAATGAGCTGCCAGGGCAGCTGCTGTAACAAAATGCACACAGCTTCCCCAAATTTCGGGAGAAAATTGAGACATATAGACAGCCTGGCAGGTTTAAGGCTAGAAAAATGCTATTGAAACAATGCAGCCTGGCTTCCTGCCCCGCAGAGACAAAGGAATTCTGATAATAATTCCAGGAATGCCTGGTTTCCTCCTCGCTGCTGGAAGTGGATATAGTCAAAAGAAGTCTGTGGGCTTTTTCCTCTGCAGAAAAATTTCACAAAAAAAACACCTGGACCAAAACTAAGTTTATGAACAAGATTTTTCATGTGACTTGGGACATGTTCTGTAGGAGTAAATTATTGCAGGAGGGTTATACATTGTGTGTGCTTTGTGAAGCCTGACAACCAGCTCCAATCCATCTGCATTCCTTCCTGCTGCTCCTCAGGACATCCCTGCTTTCAGGTTCCCCTGCGGAAGCAGCAGGAGAAGAGCTGGGTTACTGACACCACAGCAGAAGGAAACCCATCCGCCCCAGCTGGAAAACCTCCCCTGGAGAACATCCCCTGACACTTCCTGCATCCACCTGCTCCGCATGGGGTGGAATTGCCACTGTGTCACCAAGATTGGTCATGACACAGGTGTGAGCCATCCCCAAATCTTACACAAAGCGGGTCCTTCCCAACCCAGGATTTTCTGTTTGTATCCCCCTGGTATTTCCCAGATGGAAACAACCATTCCTGGCCTCCACCCGAGTGTGCCAGAGACCTGCCCTCAGCTCCTGCTGAGCTCTGCTCCTCAGACTCCACACAAACCCCCAGTCCCAAGGCACACTCACAGAAAAATCCCAGAGCAGGGGAGTGGGGACTGACGGGAATGTCCTTTCCTGCCATTCTTCCAGCAGCAGGGATTACAACACACCGACTCCAGGAGGAGTGGACACACAAAACAACGTCTTCCTGGGAACGTGCCAGGAGCTCAGGAATATTATAAGCTTTCCTTTCCTGCAGCATAAACACATTTCCACCAGGACTGTGGGGCAGGGCAGCCCTGAGTGCTCCACACCTCCGTGCCAGCTGCCGGCACAGCACTGCCATCCTGCTCTTTCCAAGGCAAACAACGTTTCCTTGGGCAGCTGGAGCAACCTTTCCTTCAGCACTCAGCAGCCAGTGCTGGTTTGGTTGGTTTGTACCTTGGTTTTGGTCCCACAGTTACAAATAGGCAGAAGAGACAAAGGCTTTTAACACATCTCTGACCCACTTCCAAGGCTGGGAAGCAGCAGTGAGTTTTTCCACCTGCTTGTTCAAAGACTCCCGATATTCCCAGGTTCCCTCTGTTGAGGGAATGCTTGCAGAGGCAGCTGCCACAGCTGGCTGAGTTCTGCTGAGAGCATTTGCTGTGTGATGACCCGGGGCCTGGCTCCACAGTCAGCAGCAGGACAACTGACACTGGGAGGGCAGCAAGGAAAGTGCTGCCGTGGTGACTGCGGAGGGTCAATGATCCAGGGAAGCTGGGAAGTTGTGTTAACTTCCAGGTTTGCTGCCCTCAGCAAGGACATCTGATAGTTTGGTAAAAATCTTTACACTTGTGTTAAGCACAAACTACTGCTCTGCCTGAGAATCTGAGGTTCAAGGGTCGGGTCTCCAAAGGATTGGATCTTCTGGTTACAAACAGAGTCTGGGAGAGACTCACACCTGGATCTGGAGCTTTTGGAAGGGAAAAGAGGAAGAGAAGGAGGCAGAGTCAGGGAAAGGAAACTTGACCCCAGTTTGAACAAGTGAGACAAATCCTTTACTGTGGAAGTCCAAGGAATGCAGACCTGTTTGGGAAAGTCAAATCACAGGAAGTGAGTAACAATCAGCAACCTGATTTCCAGAAAAGCACCTTATCTTTACTGCCTTGGTCGTAACACAAACACAGTGTTTCTTATGTGGTGGTAAAGAATTCCCTGCAAAAGAAGGTGGGTTTTTTCTTGCCATCCATTACCTCCAGAGAAAGTCTACAGTCCTTTGAGCATCAAGCCGCTAAATGTTGGCAAGAGCCAATTTTATTTCAGCAGTTCTCACTATTCAGTGTCAATTCCTGCTTTGCTCTTGTCAGAGATAAATATCCACTGCCTGAGCCACCAAACCCATTTCTTTCCTCAGCTGGCAACGAAGAACATTTCAGAACCATAAAAGAAATACACTAAAGCTGGTTTTTGTTGAAAGCTCTTATGAGCCCACCCTTGTTAAGTGCCACACTGCAACAACAGCTGTCTCAGTGCATGATCCCCAGGGGATCAGGGATTTCCCGGGAACAGGACACCCCACCACAGACACCAAGTGCTTTAAGATCCCAACCACTTTTCCTAGTCCTTAAGCAGAGACACAGAACTGCTCAAAGCGTAACACACTGACCTAGGACTAATGTAGGACTCTTGGGATTTGAGTACCAGCCTTAAAAACGCTCCTGAGATGCTTTTCCCACCAAGATTCAGCCCCTCCTTAGCCTATTTCCATAGTCTTTTATCTTTGTGTGGCAAGAATGTTCAATCAAACCTGCTGAGGCACATTAATGTCTTTACAGGAAAAAGATATTTGTCCTTTAGACTCAGGTGTGGAAAATAAAATGGAAACTAAAAGTTTTCCCAGACTCTGTAGTAAGGGCTGATATTCTGGGGAAATGTCTTTGTGAGTTACTGTTTACTGCTTGGGGATCGTATCTGAGGAAACTTCACGTCACATGCTGTAAAAAATAATGTCCTACACTGCACCTTACAACTCTTCCCAGATCAGATTCCTTTCCCTGCTGAAACAGTGGATCAAACCCGTACAGCCTACAGTCCATTCAGGGCATTGAACAGATCACATGCACAGCCAAAGCCACTTTGATCCTAAAAAAACAAGAGTGTTGGACCAGCAGTGTCACACACTGGATTAAAGGTGCCACTAATCCCATCAGATCCAGCCCTGTTTGCCCTGCCTGTGGAGCACACCCCCAGCCTGTTAGAGACCCCGTACTCCATCAAATAGTGCCGGTGCGTCCCTGCCGGGAACGTGGGACACAGAAGGAAAGGCACTTCAGCCGCACTTCCCATTGCTGATGCGTATCTTTGAGAGCGGCTGCCCTGCCACCCCGGCTGGGTCACTGCCACCGCAGCACTTCCCCTGCTCACAGCGGCCAGGGAATTCGGGAGGGCGCTGACACGGAGCAGCGGGAGCTGGGACCCGGCACAGCCCGGCCCCAAGGCACACAGGGGCCACACAGCACCCCCAGGGCAGCAGTGCCAGGCTCACTGTGCTGCTGGGCACACACAGGGACGAGCACGGCGCTGCTGCTCTGCTGGGGGGTCTGCTCTGGGGGGTATGGACACACACACCGGGCTGAGCAGCTCTCCGGGACCAGGACCGTCCCCTTCCCTTCTCCCGCAGCCTGGGGTCGATATTATCGGGCTGGTTTATCAGTCCATCCTGCTCAAAGTCACTTCCCAGGCACCAGCCTTCACCTGCTAATTGTGCAGCTCACACTTCCCACCACTCATTGGCTTTCACCTGCTGCTCTTCTGCTCCAGACTTCCAGAGGCCTTACACACTGCTCAGCAAAGCCCAGCCTAACAGAGCACACCTCACACTGCAGTTAAGTCTTCCTGGCCCCCTGAACCACAATGCAAAAGCCAATCAAGCCTAAGAGAAATTAGGGGTGTCGTTACTCAAACACCCAGATTTTACAAGCCACCTTTCCCAGCTGTGACGTTGTTTCCCTGTCACTCATTTGTTAAAGCTCCTCTGTGGAAGGACTGCACAAAAGTTATGTTTATTTGAAACATCACCCTTAACAATCCTCACACCAAGTTTAAGCTCAGTCAGCTCAGGCCACAATCAACTGAAAATGTGTGGAATGAGAGATGAGTGTGACTGGAGAGCAGTTTCCATAGTGCCATAGCACATAAACAGGGGTAGGATTGCTGGCCCCAGCACAACTCCCTCCGTTTCACGGTAACAGGACAGGTTAATTACTTTTTCTCCCCAATAAAACTGCTTTTAATATCGGTTTTGCTTATTACATTAGAACAAATGATGCATGGACATTTCCAAACGTGATTTCTCTCTTCCTGAAGAGAAGCAATTAGCAACTCCTGGGTCCTCTCTCAGCTTTTACTCTGGGTTCACTTGAAGAAAGTCTCACTAAGGATCACAACAGATTTTATCCCAGCCTCACTGCTCTCATTGCCTGACAATTTCTGAGCCTTAGAATTAATAAATAAGCACTTTCCTTACCCTGCAACTCCCTTAGATCTTCATATCACCCATCAGCACAACTGAGCACTTAGAGATGTGCCAACAAAAATCCCTGGAAGCCCATGGAAAGCAGTGAGAGCGGACATTTGCCTCCACGGCCTCAAAATATTGCTCCTCTCTCCTTGTCAAACACATCTCCTTTCTCTGGCGTGGTTATCAGCTGCATAAATATGCACATTGTTCAACCTCACACTCAGAAGCATCACTGTGCCCCTGGGGCAGACATTCACATGGTGTATTTTTGCAGCTGGAGGACCCACAGAAGGGAAATGTGCTTTGAAAAAGGCAGCCAGGTCAAGGCCACGTGAAGGAAGAGTGAAGATTATAATTTATTTAAGCAAAACAAATTTTTTAAATAATAAAAAACCCCCACAAAAATAACATTCCAGTGAAATTTCAGAAGTGTAAAAAAAGTCCATTTTCAAGACCTCCTTTTCATGCCTTTTCACTCTGAAGGCTTCATTTTGGTGCTGTTTTTCCAGGTTAATCCAGCACAAGAAGAGGCTATACTTGGCCATAACTTCAAACTCTGATGTCCAGGGGTATTGTCAGTGATTGTCCCCCACAGCCTGCCCCTACCAGGCCTGTGGTGTTAAAGGAGCAAATCATAACCCTTCCAAAAGCTCCTTCCAAAACGGGAATTGCCCATAATTAGTCCTGGAGCCTCTTGCCACCTCCAGAGAAAAAACGCCTGGTTACTGAGTTCATTTCAAAGATTATTCACTCACTGATTGGCATTTTCCCTCCCTGGTGGCATTTGCTTTAAAAGGCTTCTCTTTCTGGCAGTGGCACAGAGGCAGTGAACGCTGTGAGAGGAATGATCCTGGCACGTATTTGCTGGAATGACCCAGCCCCTCCTACAGACCCGTGATGGGAAGCTGCAGGGACAAGATAATTCATGTGCAGGGGCCGAGGGAAAATTTGGTCCTGATTTCTGTACTGGAATCATCAGTGCAAGCTGGTGTGGAGAGAAGCGATTTTCCCTAAAAATGCAGGGGAAGCTTTGTGTTCCTTACTCTCCCTCTGGCTTCTGTGTCAGAAAAATCACAGGACTTCTCCATTGCTCCCTTTTTCTCCCCCAAAGCCAAGCTGTTCCTGCTCAAGCCACGAGGAAAAACTAAGCTTCCATCAGGTCCAATCTGGCAGTTTGCAGGTATTTCACATCAAAGCCATAACAGCCTGTGAAAGCCAAAGGGAGCAAGGGAGAGAGTTAACTGAGATCCACGACTCTGCTCCTTAAATCCAGACCTGGATTTAAGTCACTCAGAAGTGACTGAGCCTTACCCTTGCCCTGCAGTACAAGTTTTCTCATGGAAAAGGGATCCTGTGGCAGAAACTGGGAAAATCTAAATGAGCTGAATAATTCAGGAGATATTAATAGGTACCTTAGATAAACAACGAGTTCCCTGAACACAGCCTCACATCCATGTTTCAAAGCCCTTAACCGAAAGTGTAGTAAACAGTAATTTCTACTTTCGCAGAAGAGTCTGCAGTGTGTTTGCAGCAGTGTCTGAAGGCAGCAGATCAATTCACACAGAACTCACGGGACCTCCGTGTCCCCAGGGAGAGGTAACAGTTCTAAGACCCCAATAAATAACTGCCACTGAAATAACCTGGACAAAGGGATCAGGGGAACAGGGGCACTTCCAATGCAGGGAAGCAGCTGCCGACTCAGT
This sequence comes from Pachyramphus minor, assembly GCA_013397135.1. Taxonomy (NCBI): domain Eukaryota; kingdom Metazoa; phylum Chordata; class Aves; order Passeriformes; family Tyrannidae; genus Pachyramphus; species Pachyramphus minor. The sequence continues at coordinate 102,146 of VYXB01004795.1, read as the reverse complement.
CATTTGGGAGCAAATCCCACAGCCCAAACTGTGGGAAGGAACAGCCAAAGTGCCCATCAGGACACCAGAGACCTCCCACAGCAGAGTGCTGGAGTTAGGAACCTCCAGAAATAGGGCCTGCACATTATCACCTCCACATTCCCCCAGCTCAGGTGTTACTCTAAAAAGAAACTGCTGAACACAGATCTATCACTTGAGGTAAGATTAAGAATTCAGGGCAAGGAAGCTCAATGCAGAATGTATTTAAGAGACCCATTTATGCCATGCAGTTATATTTCTCTCTGAGCTTCCCTCTCTTTTCATGAAACTGTATTTAGAACTAATAGGATTTGGAATTATATTTAGAATTACACAGTCAACACTGTAGAGCTGTGTCCATCTTTTTAAAATGCCTTCTAAACCAATTTTCCTAAAGATTTCTCAGCAATCTGAGCTAGATATGGAATTTTTTTCTCCATTTTGCAATTTTACAGATATTTGGATTAAAAAAAAAAAGCTTAAACAAAATTAAGCTTAAAAAAGTACCTGCTCATAACAACTGTTTGCCTAATGTTGTACAGCCGTTTGTAAAATTAGTCTTCCAAACCACCCCACAGAAATCCACGGGAAATCAGTGCCCATGGTTGCTATTAGGAAGGAGTAATGAATTATTACTCATCAAAGAAGTAAAATAAGCTGGGTTTTCCCTGTTTTTGCAAAGTTCTGAAGGCCAGATCCAAAAGCTCCTCACTGACTTTGATGCCACCGCTTGCCTGTCCTTAATCTTGTCAACAAATTCTATCATATCCTTCAGAGAAAATCCTGCAGTTGTTTTAAGTATGTCTAATCCACGAGGACAAAGCTTTAATGAGTTTCTAAATCTGTATCTTAAGAAGTAAAATAAAATAAAATGAAATAAAAAACCCCTCCTGTGACCTAGAATCCATTCCCAAGCATCACTCATCTCTCCACAGGCTCTCCTGGCGCTCCCAGCTCCCTGTAAATCACATTTATCTCACACCCATGGGCTAATCAGCACAAACCAGGGGACAGGTTCTTGTGCTACACAGAGAGTTTTTTTGGATTACTCCAAAGACACCAAGGGGGTCCCACTCTGGGAGCCCAGAGAAAACCCCCCACCACCAGCACAGCACCGTTTCAAGGTGAGGAACACCAGTTTGAGTAAAAACAAGTCAAATAATGGAGAGCTGGAGCAGAGCCTGGGAACTGCCAGGGACTTCTTCTGGATCCTCACTGTCCGTCCCTCGGGTGGTTTAATAAAGGGCAGGATATTGAGCACCACAAAATGAAAGATAAAAGTCATAAGAACTCCCGGTGCTCCACACAGTTCGTTTGCAGTTNTGGGCTTTACTGCACCTGCAGCACAATGGCCAATGGAAGCCAACACCCACCGTTCACCTGCTCAAGAATTCAAATTCCTCCCCGTGGCCCGATCTGTGCCCTGTGGGAAGCTGCAAGGCAAAGGCATTTACTTAGTCCCTGCCAATTTGATTTTTTGTTTCAATCTATTCACTTTAAGGTAAATAGCATAAACCAGAGCTGCTAAGCAGCCGAGGGTGGGAAAGAGGAGCAGGTGAGGTCATGAGAAAAGGAGGGGAATACTTTTGTTTAGCTGTGTGTGCAGAACGTACAGAAAAACATGTGAACAGCTACAACCAGGGCACTGCCCACCACACTGGTCACTGCAGCTGCCTGGTGGAGCACACCCCTTTTTCTCATGTGGTGCTTTAGTGTACACAGTCTCCGTGGGAAGGACAACACTCCACATTCCAAAGCACATTTGGGATGATACTGCAGCAGGGAGGGCAGCAACCAACACATGCTGCAGGAGCACAAAGTACAAACCAACTGAGTCTTCTCTGCTCTGAACTGATTCAGGTGTTGCTCTTAAGGCCTGACCCAAATAAGCCCTGCAGGCACCAGAAAAGAGGGCCACGATCACAGAGGGTACAGGCGAGGATGATGCAACGTGCAGTCACCACACCTTGTGACTCCTGATGGTGACACAACACTCCCTACTGATGTCAGAACTTCCCCCACCTGGAGCCAGGCAGAATCCCAGAAAACAACCTGCCTTTTGTAAGAATGGACAAGGCACCTCCTCCTTTCTGGTCCTGTGGCTTCTCCCCTGCTGGATGTGTCACCAGTAATGCCTTTGCTCTCATTTGCAGACACTGCTGGAGGGCTCCTCCCTTGTTCCACATTTCATGTCTCTGCAGCCTCTCTCCTGGCTGCTCACCACATTTTCCTGTAGAGGTTTGTGTGTATCTTCAGAGTTCAGTGTGGTGTTATCTCTGCAGGTGCACCCTAAACAAAGTTCCCTTAATTCCACCCACCCACTGGCACTAAAATAGGCTCCAGTGTTCAGTGCTCACAGACTCCAAATCACTGCACCCTCAGGGTGGGCTCACTGCCAGAGCAAGGCAGACCATGCACAGGAGCTGCATCTGTAATGCAAATGCAGGCAGGCTCTTCACAGAGGGATCCCCTCCAAAAAATCACATCTCTGTGCCGTCCATTGAAAATTAAGTAACACAAACCACTGATGGAGTAGGACTTAGTTATGAAATGAAGTCTCAGTATAAAAGGGTAAAGAAGCCTTAAGTGCACAACTCCATTTCTCCAGTTACCATTTGTATATTTTCACTTTTTTCCCTGCCCCTTCTCCTCAGAGATTAAAAAGTCTTTTCTGGTTGTCCCTCACCAATTCATTCTTTTCCTTGTCCCCAAGAAAGAGATGACCAGAGCTTCACAGTCTATTAATAATGAAGCTTATACAAAACACACTCATACATATTCAGGTTGATTCAATACAACCCCTTGGTATCAAATTCTAGTGGAATTGGTCTAATTTGTGATACTCAAGTAAGCTGATCTCGAATAAGTTTGTTTTACCATGGAATGCACCTTGAGAGAGTTTGTTTTCCCAGGCATGACTCACTCATTAAGCAAACACCATCCACAGCGTGGTTTTGCTCCCAAAGACATTTGAATCTTTTGCTAAAAAAGTACAGAAGGACAAATATTTGAGAGCTGCCCTGGGGAAAACCTTTGCTGGATCCCTCCTTTACCTGGGGTTTTCCTCCTGCTCCCTCTCCCCCCTCGGCTGTGAAGGTGCAGATGCTCCCTCTGTTCCCTTTGAATGTCCCTCTGTTCCCTTCATGTCCCAGCCCTGTGTTCGAAGGCAGTTGTTCCCAGCTGCTGAAAGGGCACTGGAAGGCACAGCAGCAGTCTCACATTTCCAGTTCCAGCCCTGCACTGTGTCAGTTTGATCTCCTCACTTGCCTCAAAGTCCTTTTGCTCTTCCTGTTGAGGAACCCACAGCCATATGGCAGGAGATGTCCCGAGGCACAGAGGAGTGACATGTGGCGGGAGCTCGGAGCAAGCGAAGGGAAACCAACATGCAGAACGGGCCCCAGAGGAAACAGAGTTAAATATAGAGCTGCAGTGCCCCAGCTATGACAGCAGCACCAGTGCACACACTGCAATACCTGCACGGCACCCTCCGGATGGCTCCCGCTGAGCAGCAGCGTTTAACCCAGTGCTGGGGCCTCCTCATGACACTTGCCTCTATCATTCCCAGCAAACACTGGAAAATCTGCCATCTTCCACTCAGCTTTAGTCTGAAGCCCTCAAGTAACAGAAGTGTAAATGAGTGGTGTTAATGTTAAGCACAATAAAAAACAAGAGCTGATGAAAATCCCTCTCGAAGCGAAGCACAGCTCTTTGTTCGTGCAGCTTTGTGTGCAGGCTGCATCTCCTCCTCGAGCTCCAGCAAGGGCCCCGAGACACACCATCTATCAGAAAACCATCAGGCCAGAATTTCAAGTCAGGATAAAAAGATCCTGGCTGAGCTGCTTATTTCTAAATAAGAGAACCTCTGAAGTGTGGTGTGGAGCTGGATTCCCTCAGCTTGGAACCCCAAAGCTGCTTGGTCAGACCCAGAAAACTCCATCCACAGGTCAATTCACCTTATTTTTAAAGCTCTGCTGCACCTGGTGACCAGATCCACTGTGCACAGCACAGCTTTAGCCAAGTCTGTATCATGAATTATATAAGATATATTGGCTCAGCTCACCAGGTAAAATGGACTATTTTATTAAGCAGTAAAGTCAGGGTATGGAAGGAAGATGTAAAAGAAAAACTTATGCATCACTGGGATGGCCGCTGTCCAAATCTTTGCAGCTTTCAGGAGAGCTGACATTATTTGACGACATGTTTGAAATGCCTTGAAGATCTGAAAATGGAAGCCAAATTCCCCATCAGGCAGAAGTCCTTTGCATTGTGCCACCCTTCATTAGCTCTGGGGTTGGAATCTTGTCCCTTCAAATCTTACACTTCTGTTTGGTGACTTGGATCACCCACACAAACCTTTTCCCATTCCCCAGGGCTGCAGGGACCTGGTACATGGACTCACATTCACAAGATTCTTCTCTAATAGGAGGAAAGGGAAAAGAAAGCAGTCAGGGATCATCTTCTTCCCTCCTCATTACAGTGTCTTTGCATTTGGTAAAACTCTTTTAGGAAGAAAAAAGACAAAGTGAAAGCAGCAAGATGTATTAAGATGTATAAATAACTAAACCCCAAAACCCTCTCCAGCTGTTCCTAAATCAGATTAAACCAGCTCCTGTGTCAGACCCTCCTCTTATGGGAGAAAGCAGTGAAGAAAGGGCTATGGGAGAAGAACTGGCCTCAAGGAAAGCATCATCATTATTCTGTCTCCAAAACCTTAAACCTATTCAGTCTCACTTGATTTCGTCAAGATACTGCCGAGGCAAGGGAAAAGATTCCAAAAATAGTGTCAGCACCAGGACTACTTGCACTGCAACATATTCCTGGACACTTCCCTCCTGATCTATGCCTTGTGACAGGACATCAGAGCATCTGCAGGGCTCAGGAGCAGGCTGTGGCACTCAGCATCTGACACTGCAGGCTCCCCGAGTTCCGGGACGGGACATGTCCTGCGGTGATCCCTGGGGCTGGTGCTGTGCAGGACTCTGGGGCACCCAGCGTGTGCCCAGCTCCTGCACACTCAGCACAGCTCCAAGCAGCCCTGACAGGAACTCAGAGTTCTGCTGTCCTGCAACCTCTCTTTTACCTTCCAAACAGCTCCTGTTTACGTCTTCTACCAGAAAAACCCACCCTCAGCACATCCCGGTGCTTCCTGGCTTTCTCCCCCTGTCTTGGCTCTGGTACAACACCTTCAAAACTTGACACCAAACCTGCACTCACTGCATTAAGTGTAAGGAACACTGCCTAGAAACTGTACTTTGCCCTTTTTCACTGTGCCTCTGCCCTTCAGAGACTTTTCCCATTCCTGCTGACACTGCCCACCACAGACCCTCCGCTTTGGGACAGGATCCCGGTTTGGTTTCTCTAAGGAAAAGAATTATGCAAGAAAAAACCCCACAACAAAATCAAATCAATTGCCTTACTCGTTAGGCAAACGTTGGGGGGTTCCTCATGTACAAGAGCTTTATTTCTGTTCCTTCTGGATTAAACCCAGGAATCCCACCTCACCAGGCTCAGCGGGTGCAGAGGGAATATGACTCCGCACTCGGGGAGTTGGTCCAGGTTTGTTTGGGATTTCCAATACAAAACAGACATTCATTCCTGCTCTCCTGTGTCTTTGCCATTCCTTGGTCATTCAGCCAGGGAAAGCTGGATTGAAGCACAGGATGCAACATGGGCACGTGGCATAAAGGGCAGCATATCCCCAGGGAGGCATCGAATCCCAGCTCTGCCTTGGGATGAGAGGAACTTCAGTGTCTCCTCTGTTATATTTAAACTTACAATGAGCTTCAGGATTACGGTAATTTCCCCCTGCTATTCATAACAGTAATTAGCAATAACAATAATGAAAGGGTTTATTATTTCTGTTGTAGGAGAGTAAGGAGCACACCATGGAGACAGAAGAAACTGGAGCAGTATTTGCAAAATAAAGCAGTAAAACATATTGTGCTGCTGAGAGCAAAGCCAAGGCTGAGCAGTGCACAAAGTTCATGGAATGATGAGGCAGAACAGCTCGAGGAGGTGTGGGAGGGCTGTTCCAGAGGAACAGCAAACGGGTCTCAGACCTGCCCAGGTTTGTCTGCGATGCCCAGACAGGACCACAAGCACCAGCACAGCCACCTGAGGACCCTTCTGGAGAGATACAAAGAGGGCCCAGAGGTTTGGCTGCTGGGGAAGGCAAATAAAACTATTTTTGACCTAAGATACATTTCTCTAATACGAAAAGATTTTTCCATAGCAGGAGTTTGATGACTTCACGTTCCAGAAGTCAATAATCTGAAATCACTTGTTCTATGACTACCCTGAGCACAGTCCTTGAAAACAAACCCTTGTCTCCCACAACATCAACATCATTCACTTCTTTCAATTTTTCCAAGGGGAAGACTGAGATGCCAACAGCCCTTTAAGGAAACTGTCTCCTTCATATCCACACTTGTTCATCTGACAGTCCAGCCTGACAGAAGGATGAGAGTCCAAACACGGACCACTCTGATAAATCCAAGATGACAGATAACAAAACAAGAGATGGAGAAAGAAACACCCCGATTGATTTTTAGCAAAGCAAATATTCCCTGGCTTGTTGCACTGCAGGGCTTGTTTCTGTAGCACAGATATGAGTTCTGAGCAGCTCCAAGGCACCACTGCTGCTCAGAGTGTGGGGGATTGCAGATACTTACTTACTTTACAAGCCACGAAAGGCAAAAAAAAGGTTCATATATCTGAAAATCCTCTAGCACTGAAGTTTCTGAAGACGGGCAGGGGAACATAAGGGAAACAGCTTTTCCAAGAGATAAAAGAGGTCAGAGAAGGGAGTTTTTCCCCAGAATGGCAGCGATCTCTTCTTGACATAGTCCTGGACTGTTTCCATCCCCCGCAGGCATTTTTGCTTGTAATTAAATCTATTTTATCTTCCAAAAGTGTAACACTGAAGAGTGGCAGGGACAAGGGGCAAAGAGATGGTGGGAGATGAGAGATGGCCGTGATAAAGAGAATAAATGTAGTAGTAGTAGTAGTAGTAGTAATAAGAATGCAATTACTAATACTGATAATGGTAATAAATGCTGTGATGAGAGAAGAGAACATGAATCACATTCAGGACTCAAAGGAGACAGGGATACAGGGCTGTGTTTGCTTGGAGCACACGGCAGCACAACACCGCAGCTCCTGACAATGAGCAAATGACAACACATCCCACCACTGATGTTTGCAGAGAACTCCAAAGCTCTTGGTCTTGGGGACTGCAAAGAAAAAGTAAAAAGAGTCTCAGCTTACTATTTGAACCTTTCCCCTCAGTATCTCTGCCTGACTCCAGAGATGATGTTTTCCCAGCACTGGCACCCCGGTGTTCTTTGCACGGGTTAAAAATCCAGGAGATGGCCCAGACTGACCTGCTCAGCTGCCAAAGGTTGAGCAGAGCCTCGCTTCCAAAAGCACAGCTTCTTTTCTTTTAAATAAATAAGGATTACACCAAACACCAGGGCTCTGCCTGTGTCAGCTGGGACACCACTGAGCCCTCGTGCTGCCCCAGCCCTGCCCAGGAGCCTGAGGAAGGAGGGTTATGAAACAACCTCCCACAAAGCAAAGGCGCCTCATCTCTGGGGCAACAGCCAGCTGAGGGCCTGGAACATGTCACCCACGTCCTGTTTGCAGCAGCAGAAGCCCCAACACCCTGTGCCGGGGGTGTTTGTGCTCCAGAGAACACCCCACCCCTGATGGTTTGCTCTGCCTCTAACACACGTGTCCACGCTCTGCTGCCTGGACTCTCCGCCCCGCTTCCCAGCACTATCCTGGGCCTGAACAGGTTTTCATCCCCCAGAAATGAAAGGGTAAAAGCAGACACAAGACTCAGAGCTGAAAATCCTCCTGGCTGAGCAAGTCCTGATGTGGGCATTTCTCCATGACTGGGCTCCCAGTGCCTGGGGTGCCGATGGAGTCCTGTCAGCTGGGATCAGCCCAGGGACTGCCGCGGGCAACCACGGACCAGGCACGGAGGGACGAGCTTCACTCAATCCCCCAAGAGCCCTACAGAATAAAACCCATAATTTCATAAGGAACCAGGACAAAGTGAGCCACAAACTGCTTTTCCAGCACAAACTGATGCTACGTTACATTGGTAAAACATCTCCTGGGGTAAACTGGAGTGTTGTAAAATGCACAACTTTAAAATCTCTCCTAGTTTATTTTTGTGTTTATTTAAAATTATGTTTATCAATCATGTGAGATCCCAGGGGGTACAAACAATGAACAATCCATTGGAAATTAATCCTGCATGTTGGTGCTACAGTTTTAAAGGTAATAAATCACCAATCAGCAGCACGGGACCGCAGCATCTATTTCATGCACGAAGCAGCACTTCATCATGGTAAATTTAGCTGTGTCTCATTAAACTGACTGCAGGCTCTGGCCAGCCAGTAAAACCTGAATAGCTTTTCACATTATATTCCTCAGAGCTCAGAATAAATCAAAAAGTCTCAGTTTCATGTATCTGTGATCTTTAGAAAATGAATTAACTGTTGTGTACGGAACAGCTCAGCCAGTGCACAGTTAGTCTGAGGAGCAGGATCTCAAGGCACATCCTCCCTCAGCCTCCCTGGCTCCAGAGCAATCATATTAGAGATTAAAACGTTCATTTAGTCTCTGTGCAGCCAAGTGGGTTTGGTTTGTTCATTGGTAGAGAGGGGGTTTGTTTGGGCTGGGGCTTTTTTCGAGTAGCAGTGAATTATTCTGTAGCAAGAGCAAAGCACAGTCACAGCACGGGGGCCACATCCTGCTCCTCCAGAAATCAATGGCAATATTCCTACAAGAGGATCCAACTGTGTGGGATCAATTTCTCATTCAAATCCATTGCTCCTCCCCACCAAAACCGAAATTAAAGCCAGTTAAGCATTTGCCAAGTCCCTCTATCCCGTCTTTACCAGGATGTTCTACCTGTGGCCAACTGTGCCAAGGTTTTATCTCAACCACACCTGCCTCCTTCACTTTGCACACATTGATCCTGCACACTTTAACCTCTCTACAAGGAGTCAACAACTGTGGTGGGAAGCAAAGATTTAGGGGAAGAGTTGTCTCTGCTCTTTTCAGTCAAGACCTTTAAGGCCCAGCCCAGTGCTAAGGTACCTTAATGAATTTATGGAGTGTTGCTGATTTACCCTCAGGATTCTGGGCTTACCATTCCAACATGTCTGTTCCTGCCATGAACAGAGGAATGAATGCAAAACAGCAGAACCTCAGCCAAGGGCTGCACAATCCTGGACTTCTCCCTCCCCACAACTTCGACCATCCTACTTCTCCATCTACTTCTATTTTGCTACAAATCAGTGAAATGCAATTCCTTAAGAGAAGAAAGCTCCAAACCACACCCAGGATCACACAGTAATCATGATTTTTAATGTATCACTGGGCCAAAATCTGCATTTTCAAGGCTAACAGTGAGCAGTGTATCTCTTCAGCAGGCAAACACTGCTGGCCCTGCACTGTCACCCAGCCATGTCAGAAGGAAGCAAAGAGTGATTCCAACCTCCAGAAATGGAATCAGATTGTGACAGAACAGCTCAAGTGCTGCTCACACCCTTTTGCAGCACCAGGCAAGGACGGCTCTCAGACTGCCATGATACTCAGTTATTGCAGAGAGCAGGTCTCCTTTCCTGCCCTGGGTACAGTAATGGATTGGCAACACTTGTCATAATTCAATTTTCCCTCTTATTGTTGAATCTCAGACAGCCTGAGTACTGAGCTTGTTGTACAGCTGCAATATAAGCTCTACATCACCACACTGAGCACCTTCTTGCACTGCCCTATCCCTCTGAAACAGCTTTGGAATTTCCCAAAAACAGCTTCAAAAAAAGCATGGAAGGAAGGGGGTGTACCTTACCATGAAACCCCACAGTACCTTTGATTCATGTTAAATTTATCAGAATTATCATTTAGACAAATGGAGAGACTAAAGGTCCTTAAGGTTATAGTTAGGAATGGTCCTAAAGCTAAAACTAAGCCTTACAAATTCCTCAGTACAGCTTTCAAACCCTCTACCTTTGTAAGGCTGTTTAGCCAAGTAACTTGATAATGATGAAACAACAACAACAAAAAAAACAACCCAAAACTCATGTTTGATGCAAAAATTGTAGGTTAACATGTAAGTTATATGGTGCCTTCTATCTATGTAATGTACAATTAAATGATTATCAAGCAGTGCATGGCAGCCTTTGCAACTGAAGTGAATGCAGTGCCTTTAATTAATCTGCTCTGATAACAGGTGTGCAGATGGACAGTCCCATTCGTGCAGCTGAGTGAACAATGTCTATTGGAATTAAACCAGACAAGTGGCCCCTAAATTAACTAGTGCCAGGTATGAACCAGCAGACTCTTCCCCCATCCATCTTTCCTGAGACCTTTCTTCAAGCTCAAAAGCTTGAACAGCTCAGGCACCTGTAGGAACTTCACAGTGCCCTGAATTCCTGTGCCACATGCAGCTGGCAGCTCTCTGTCATTCCAACAGGGACTAACAGCAGGAACCAGGAGGAACTCCTGGATTTCTTTCCAAGGATTCTGGTTAACAGTACCAGCACTGTGGCTTCTAACCTCCCATTAGACTTTTAGTTGGTTTTTAATATAATTTCTTTTTCACTAGCAACAATAATCAAAGGACTCACAGTAACCACTTTCAGAAATCATTAAGATTAATTTAGTATAAAGTGGAGAGAAAACATGTTTTGCTTTCCCCTTTTTAAACAGGAAAGCTCAGACTTAGCAGCAGAGTTCAAGTAACACAGACTATTGAACAATGTTGTGGCAGCAGTTGCTTGAAAAATCAAATATTTCATAACAAAAGATTTCTGCCTTCCAGTACAGAGAGGAAGAATCCTGCTTTAGAGAAACCTCTGGCAGGGGAGGGGAGGGCATACAAAGAGAAAGTTGGATTTCCACAGTGTCCACTCTCAGGATTGCCAGGCCTCCATTCCCAGTCACAGGGGAAGACCTGCAGTAGGTCTCTCCAGTGCTCAGCACCAAAAGCCACGGGGAGCTCCGAGGTGCTACAGAGGTAAAAATGCTGAGCAGCCACCGGGAGCTGGGCAGGATCAGCACCACACGGTGGTGACACTGTGACAAATGTCCTGGTTGCACCTGAGAGCAGAATGAGGTGGGCAGGACACCAACTGATGCCTGGACTGACTGAATAACTACAGAACCAGGCACAAAACCCCCAGTTCCTGGCACCCACAGAGGTGATATGCAAGCAGGCATGACCTACAGCATTTGCCCCCATTGCAAATTTGGAAATGCTGGAGCTCCGGTTGCCCTGCAATCTGATCCTGCTCTCCCACTCCTCCATTTTCTGGAAGCAGGGATACTGATCCAAAGAAGGGCAAATTCAGCGCAATCCAACTTTGGGGGCAACTGGATTATAACATTTTTCCTTCCCCAGACATTTTTTCCAAAGCCCTTCCCTTTACAACCTCTTCATTCCCGGATATAACCCTGACTCTGTGTAACTTCAGCTGCTTTCTTTCCCTCAAAGCCCCTCAGAAACTCTTTTCTGCCCAGCCCTGCTGCCTGTGCTCCTTGGGTGTGACTCCAAGCCATCAGCCTCAAACACGGCCACAAAAGCCACCTCCACATCCCAGGAGTGTTTCCCTAGAGGTGCCAATCAGCTTCTGAAGCCGGTGGCAGGAAAGAGGAGAAAGGAGATCCTGTGCAGTCCATCCCTCTCCTTCCTTTCCACTTCCAGCAATTGTGCCGTGGCTGCTCCCTCTGCCAGCCCCGGGGAGGGAGCTCTGTGCTGCTCCTCTGCCTGCCTCCCCTGGAACACAGCTCCAAGTCCCAGCTCCTACTTTACGACACCACTTAAACCCAGCCTGCTCCGTGAAGCCCCTGAAGTCAGTGGGAATGTGCCAGTCCTCCAGAACATCCCACTTCTGGGAAAGGGCATTTCTCAGAGCAGTGACAGGTCCTGTGGGTGATGCCCAGCACGTGCCCTGGCCTGGCAACCTCCTGCACTTCAGGGGACCACACCTCTGGAGAAGGGTATTTAACAGGCCAATTAGCCTCTCTCTAATCATCTCACACACTGCTAACAGTCCAGCAGTGCAGACAAAAATAACACAATATGCCAGTTATTCTCCTCCTCTCCCTTTTCCAGCTCTTCAGACACAGGAACATTTCCAGTTTGCCCTCATTGTATATAGATGAAGGTGCTGCTATTTTACATTTTTAGTGCACGCTCACGGCCCCAGCTTCCCATGGCTCGGGCAGGAGGAACAGCATCACTCGGGAATCGCGTGCACCAGACTGAACACGAACAGGGATGTAACCAACCACCACGTGAGGGTTCTGGACACTGCATTAGAGGATTCCCTGCCTACTGACTGTCAGTGATATCCCAAGAGTTCAGCTTCGAAACAAAACTACTGTTCTGACCCTTTCAAAATACCTGGGAACTGTTTTGATAAACTAGTTTATTTTTTTATACAATTGTCACTCTTACTTGCTTCTTCGAATTTCTAACTACCTGCTGCCCATTGTTCTTATTTGGGGTTCAGTTTAATTTCTTGACCTCCACCCATTAAACATTTACAATGACAGAAGTGTGACAAGTCCCGTGCCGTAGCTGTAAAATCAGTGAAACACATTAGGAATGCTTTTACACGAGAAAATTATATGGCTCTGTAGAAAATTTTACAAGCAAAGATATTTAGACAAGTGCTACCTCAGAAGTAGCACCATATGTTGCTGCACTTCAGCCTGAAAGACAAAATGCCTGTAAAATGAAAAGCAATGAATTTTTTCCAATTTACTGCCCTGAGAAATTAAAGATATGCACTTATTTCAAGTACCAAATAATCAGGGCAATCTAATTAGGAAGGAGATAATTAAAAGACTAACGGGTTGCTAAATCATGCTCAGGTCACACAACCTGGTGTGTGCTCTAGTTTAGAATTACAATAGTGCTGGTCCGAAGTGTCTGTAAAGCTCAGGGTGGAACCTTAAACCCTGCTCAGAGCCCATCTGAGCAGAGCAGGGCTGTTAAAGCCTGGCACAGCAGGAACTGCTGGAATTGCAGTGACTGTGTGCTCACAACCACTGGTGGATACCAAGGGCCAGGTGACCACCCTGCCAAAACACTGCTCTTGGTTTTTGAAGCTCAAGAATGTTCAATTGTGAATTTTACTCCGATGAAAGGTGAATACCCCTTGTAATGGTACTGGTTGGCAGCCTGAAATCCTCAGCTGAGAGCTGCCCACACCTCTCAGCCCTACCAGCACACTGACTTCCCAAATCAAGACAGCTCCAGCTACACAACTGTTCTGCAGCAGCAAAAACAAGACATCAAAATAAAGCTTCCTCTAGTAAAGCCATCACAGCTCTTCAGCTGTGGATCCACCACTTTATGTGCAAGGACACTTTTAAGCCCCCCCGTCAATGCAAAAGGTATATTAACAGCTGCTAGTACAACTGCAGCACACACACAAAACAGCATTAAAAATAGCTTTGTTTCCCACTGGCTGGTTTAGCACAATTCAGGAAGTTCAGGAAGGAAGGAAACATTGCCTTAAAAGTTGATTTTGAAAGGAAACACATTGAAAATGTTTATATCAAGCTGGTTGTTCACAAAGGTGTTTTCTAGGCATGTGAGTAACTTCAGCCCCAGTTTTTACACCACACTCAGAACAGACTAATCTAGGAATAAAGCTGTTAAAAAACTGGCATGATGCAATGGAATAATCAGCAGCAAAAACTCAGGAAACCTGCACATAAGGTTTAGTAATTTGAGGCTGATGAATCCTGTCTTGTCATTTGTTTAGCTGTTCTCACTCAGGGTGATGATGACAATATTTGCACTGTTGGCACACTTTTCAGAACTATTGATAACAGCTCCAGGTGGTACCAGGGCATTTACTCAGGGTCACAGCACACCCCGAGCTCTTCACACCCCCAAGGTCTCGCCTTCACAGCAACATCTGTCCTGGCCATCAGGGCAGGGTTCTCGCCGTCAATCCACGTCCTGTGCGTTGATGTCATCCCGTGCAACACACGGGAGAGCTCCAGGGCCAGAACCACTGGGAGCTACTCCACGTGCAGCTGAGAAGCCCAAGCCCTCTGGTCAGAGCTGCTTTCTCTCCTCACAGTCACTCCAGGCCAGTGCCAAAGCCCCAGAGGCTCCAACTGCACCGTTACAACCTGGAGCAAGGACAGGACCTTCTGGTGGCTTTCCACGGCAACCAAGGGAGCAAAGAAAACCAGCACCATCCTCCTCTCCTGTGGGGACCTCAGTTCCCACCCCTGAGGTCACAGACTTGCCTTGGACCTTTCAGAAGCTCACAGGGCTCAGTGAGACTCAGAAAGAAGCTCAAAGGTTTGGAGCCAACAGGCTGGGCCATGCTGCAAAGGCAATTTCCAGAAGATGCATAAATGGGTTTAGTCTGGTGACCAACATGTTGCAGATTTTCAGTCTTTCCCTCTGTCCAGGAATTCAGCAGAATTGAAATATTTCACAGACACACAAGGCAGGTATCACTGACCATTTATTGTGCTGGCTGTCAGATCTGATGTATGCAGGTCACAAGATCAGATGATTCCACATCTGGAGGAGGGTGAGGGAGCCCCCGGTGCCATGAGGAGGCAGAGGATGCTCCCATCTCCCATCCTGTGGGAACAGGCATTAGCAAACTTGCCAGCAATGGAACCAAACCATGACTGATTACCCCCAAAATCTCACCCCTCCACACTGTCAGCCTCTAACACAGGAGTACTACACTGAGGGGCAAAACCCCACCAGTGAGGCTCAGTGTTTGGAACTAAAATGCTCCTGGTTCCCTGTGAAACAGCACTGCCTAGTAAACAGAATACACACACTATCTGGATTTTTCTCATCCCAGGGAGTGGAAATCTACTTGTCACTTCATCTTCCATTATAGATCCTTCTCAAGATCTTCCAGAGCCTCTTGCTCCCCAAGCTGTCACCTGACTGCATCTCCACAGTCAGTACCCTGTTTCCCCTGCAACAAGGACAATGAACACCCAAAAATCTTACAGGCAGGATTAATATCTAACATCAGTTGACTGAAAAATCCACGTGCCAAGTGCACCCCTACCAAGCACAAAGCAGACACAGCCAAGGTTTGCTACATTTAAACTACAGAGCTTTCCACAGAGATAAATTCAACAAGTCTCAACACCAACAGAAATTCTCAGTCAAACGTTCTTCACTAATCCTTCAAATATCCATTTTCCAAACTGCTATCGGAATCAACTGTTGGCTTTGTTAGTTAAAAAGTAAAATAAAGCAAAACCACCATCAAGCAAGAGAGGTGGAATAGGGCATGTTGCCCAGGAAAACGACTCGTGGCTTCAGTGTCTGAAGGACATGTTTCCAGGGGCAGTTGATAAGCCTTGACTTGTCCTTTAAGTACAATAAATACACTTTGCTGAATGTGGGTTGTTGTAGAGTTATCAGCAGTGTGGGACAAGCAAATCCTGTTGCGCTACATCTTTTCTGGACTTCCCCAACCATCTTTTCAGTGTTCCAGGGGTCTGCAACTGGATGTACTTGCAGTTCTGTGATCAATACAAGGAGTCAGCGCTGTCCACCCCATTGTGGACAAAACCAGGATGATGAAGTGACTTGACAGGATAAAACCACGAGATCCATGCTTCCAAGAGTCTGCTCAGTCACTGCCATGCTGCCAGGCAATCCAGCAATTCATTTTCCCCCGGCTGAATACAACATCCCAGTATGCTCAGAAGTGACAAAATCGTCCCATTTTATTCTGTTCGTGGAAAAGGTAAAATACACAAATCCCAGTGGCTTCATGCTGACAGTAGGATTTACTTTAATAAAAGCTCAGGATGCTTTTGTCCTCCTAGTTCTTCACAATATTTGCACATGCTATGGTTGTAGGTGGTGAAAATGTAGCATTCAGCATTATGGAGTGGAGTGCAGACCAGGTGATCCAACAACAGGGATAAATCAAAAGGTCATTTACAGAGGAGACATAGATTCTGGTACCTTCTGCTGTTCAGTTAAGACTGAAGAGCCTTTGGTCTTGGTGCTTGGAGAGCTGGTTAGGAAAAAAAACATTGTTGGAATACTTTGTTGTCATGTTTCCTTTCTGGATTTAGTGACACCGCAAAAACCTAAAATTCAAAATTTAACTTCGGGTTACATAAAATTCTTAAACGGCCCCAAGCAAACAAGAGGAGTGACAGTGACAGTGACTTCACTCAGAGCACTGCAGGGACACAGATATTTAAACATCTTGCTTCTGTCTGGGCACCGCATTTCAGTGCAACTGGGGGTGAAGAGCTCGAATACTCTGTGGGATCTGAGTGAATGTTCAGGTTCTACCTCCCAGCATTGATATGTTTGTGCTTGGTGCCTTCATCTGCCTTCAGTGAAATGTTGCTTTGCTTTCTCACAACCCAGCACTATTTTTAGAGCCCCACCTTAATGTGCTCAGTAGTGTTTTCAGACCACAGAAGCCGTCAGGCGGATTTTGGCCCTCCCTAAGGTTTGCTCAGAGTAAGACAAAAGCAGGCTCAGGAACCAGGAGGGGATGTGGGTCAGCAATCAATGCTTTTCTCCAGGCTTGTCTGCACTTGGCTTAGTGGGAGCTCCGGAGTGATGAATCAGCCTTGGACCCTTTGTAAAAAACACAGGGTTTTTCCCTACTGCCAGTCCTGGGTACGTGTTCCACAGCAAGGGCTGAGCGAGGGACGCTCTCACAACCCACAGGAACTTGGAGACGCAGGGAGAGACACCCAGGGAGTTTAGAGGTCAGCCATTTGAAGGAGCTGTCTCACTCCTGATCACATTAGAGCTGTTTAATATTACAGGCATAAACACCCTGTGATAATTTGTGTAACCTGGAGGAGAAATGGACACCTTCAGAGGACATTCAATAGTGTTGTTTGCCACATGGCTCACTGTACTTTTTCAGCTATGACGCATCTTTTACTCTTGACAGTGCTTGAACACTGTGTTTGATTAGTCTAAATAACCCCTTAAATTATTGTATGGACTTTTACAAACCAGTCAAGTTCACACAAACCATGCAAATAAAAACTGAAGGGTAGAAGAAACATGTTCTTGCTGAAGTACATGGGTCCAACGCTGCTGGTTTCTTCCTCCCCCCATGAATGTTACAGAAACAATGCAAATATGCCAGCAATTTTCTAGCAGAACTGACAAGTAGAACTAAGACTATTTGTTATTCAGAGCCTTCACACAACTGTTCATCTTTTGAGACAGCCCAGCTAAGACAGCAGCTTTCCCATTCACAATCAATAAATTTGCACACCCCTTCCTGCTGTGTCCCAAATGCTCAGGGACACGTCTCACATCACAATCCTGACTTCTCCCTCTGCCTTCAGAATTAAAAGCATGTAAAAAAAATACATTTACAAAAACACCCAATGTGCACAGACCGGTATCATTGCTGTTTACTCTTTTAAGACAACTTTCCTGGATGCCTTTGCCCCCCCATGTTATACTTTTTAATTCATTTCCTCTGAAACACATTATTGTCCTGCTTTCTGCATTAAGAAAAATTCCAGGCTCAGTGTTTCAGTGCCACTGATTCTCTTCTCAGAGACCACCCTTTAACCAGTGAAGAAGCACACAGAGACAAGATTTATATCAAGATTCTCCCTTGCTGATAATTCTTACTGCCCTCTCAGTAACTATATATCTGTGCACACGACAGCATGACCCAAGACAAGCTGTGCCTTGGTTTACTAATTAAGACCTGACTTACCAGCTCAGAAGCCAATGATTTTCATTGCCAGAGTAATTTTCTTGTGTACACAAAGCTTTATCATAGCTCACTAAAGACCCTATAATTTGGAATGCCTGGCTGTCCTTTGCTCCTGTCAACATCCATGAACCCTGTGTGTGAGGAGCAGCACAGAATCTGAACCCCACACTACACTGACTGCTCTTCCCTGGCCATTCACCAACTCAGCTCCCATCTCTGCACAGCCTGCAACCATTCTCCCTTGATAACTTCATAATAAAATACACAAACTGAGAAAAAATCCCAGTGACAGATAGATCTGAAGAGACAGGACACTTTGATTGACACACAATTCACACTGCAAGGCTGAAATTTCTTAAGCAAGCGGCACTTACCAAAAGTTATTATAATATTCAGACTCTGCATTAGAAGTGCCAGAGTTCAGAGAAGCTGACACTTGAAGCACTGATACTGCCAAACCCATAATTTACTATTATCAAATCGTAACAGTGTAACTCCAAAGTCATGAGCAGGACTGTTACCCGAGGTCCTGAGTCGGGTCAGAGGTACTGTCTCAGCAGGGGCTCAGACGAGGCTTTAATGTGAGGACTCGCCATTCTGGCGCTAAGGAAAATAAAATAACCTCCAAATCTGCCCACATATTTCAGGCAGACAACAGCAGCTATGCAAACTCCTGATAAGCTCTCTGAGGTAAAGGCAAATGGCTTAACTCTTGACCCAACCACCATGAAAAATAAATAAGCCTCCATTGTCTCCTGCACAAACCAAAACAAACGCCCACTCACCACTCAGAAAATGCATTATTTTTTAAACGCGTTGCAATGAGCTAAACAAAACACAGTAAAAATCGGGACAGCCAGGCCAGGTGTGGCAGTGTTTGTGGAGGCACGGTCAGTGGTGCTGGGACTGGTGGTCACTGGTGGTGCCGGGACTGGTGCTCAGCCCATCCCTCCCGGGGCCGAGTGCCAGGGAAGCTGCAGCAGCCAGTGCAAACAGGAGGTACGGGATCACGTCCCCAGTGGCTCAGCAGCCAGCAGTGTGGGCTCCTCTCCGTGCTGCACAAGACTGGCAAGGGAAGGGCATCCTCCCAGCTCTGAAGGGAGCTCCTGACTACGCCCTGTGGAACCGACTTCCCCAATCCCTGGCAGACACTGTAGTCAGCACCAATTCCCTTCCCGCAGGGACTAACAGGGACCTTGTTCTCACACACAGGGGACACTGCTGATGCTTTAAAGGGAACATCTACATTTTCCACTTGATAAATTCCTCCTCAGGAACAAAGGCAACATCTTCTAGCACCATACATATTCACATCTCATGCCCCAGTTCTCTCACAGTGTGGAAGAGCTAAAACCAATTTACAAGTTTGGCATAAAACCTACGGAATTCAGTTGGAAGACTTGATAGACATAAATGTTTAGAGCTACACACTTAAAAAAAATAAATATCTGAAATAAACAGTAGATTGCTTCATACTGGGAAAGGGAAAACTCAGCGGATCCTGTAGCCTTTTTTATGCTGTCAAGAGTCAGAAATGCTGCTCAGGCTCCCAGAGGTGCAGTGGTGGGTGCCACCAGGACAGTGTATATCACACACAAAGTGCTGTACACTGCTATTTAGGACAGGGAAATTATCTCCATCACAACTTTCAGAAACATAGCTGAGCAAACCTACATCGACACACAACATCATCCTCCTCTGTGGCCAGCAAATGCTGTTTGCATGAGAGGGTATCAGTTACCTCAGTAACACTGCTATGAGGTTTTTCTCTCTGAAGTCATACTGCAGTCTCCTCTCTTCACTCAGTGCAGTATCTTCTCATTTTATTTTCCCTCTAAGAAGCACATTTACAACAGAAAGTGTCCAAAGTTTAGGCTGAGTCTCTATTTAGCCTACAAGCACCTTTGCTCAAGGAGAGGTGATGTAGCATTTGTGCTGTAAGAGCCCTCACACCTCCAGCAGCATGAGAGGTGTTAGTCAGCAGTTTTACTTCTCTTCATTAACAGCCTCAGCAGGAAGCAAGAAGCACATGTGAAACCCTTTGGATACTTTCCTTTCACACAAAAGTCAAAGCTCAGAGTAAAACAAAGGACTTCTTAAAATAGAAAGTTGAGAATAAACTGCTTAGACTAAAAAAGCAGCACTTGGATTGCACATGCTGAAAGCAGATCAATTTATATGGAGGCACTTACACCCCAAATATATGTCAGAGTTAAATTGTCATGTATTCTTCTAGGTTGCATTAAAATTCTCTTCAAAATGTTTTTACTGCTGGCATTTTCCCTTCTAATTTCAGCAATCTTTCTATCCCAAACATCTCTGCTCTCATTACCCAGAACATTTAGGTGTGATTACAGCAAAAGATCATTATCATGCTTTATTTGGTTAAGGGCTTAAAAATGAAATACAGGTGTTTTCAATTAACAGACATCAAATTTAGCTCTCCCATCCCATTTTCTGTCACTCCGAAGGCTGAGGACACCTATTTGAGAAAAATATGTAGGAGAACCACAAAGCAGGATTTTTTTAAAGCCTTATAAATCTTATAAATGAAAGCTGACATGTCATACAAGAAAAAATACCAAGATCAAACCTTTGAGCACAGAAAATGAGCAGAATTATGAAAGGAAGCGTTATCACCTCATCCCTCATTCCTTCAGCGGTGCCTGTGGACCAAAGGCTGAGGTAACTTCCTGCACACCTCGTGACAGCTTAAAACATGCATGAGGCCCAAGTGATTAATGCATGAGCACATCCTGCAAAGCTGCACATCCTGAAGAGCTGGGCAGAACCCTGCGAACACTGCACTCCCCACACCTTGGGGACAGGCTCGGGGAGGGAGCACAGCACCACAGCACCACAGCACCCAGCACTGCCCGGTGGCATCAAGGGAGGCCACTCAGACCAAGGCAGATGGCACAGGCTTGTCCTGAGCCTGCAAATTCTGACTGCACGGTTAAAACACGTGATTTTACTCCAAAGATGTTTAGTTTTGCTGTTTGTCACTTAGGGTCACCAACACTTCACTTCTGCTGCTCACACAACACCCCTCAGGTACCACAGTAAGGTTGGAAGTGCCCTGCAAACTCATCACACAGATGGGCAGTCAAACGTCTCCTAGCTAGATACACTCCAAAGTTTTAAACAAACTAGGGTCCAAGGTGACATCCAATACTTACTACATGATTTTGGGATAAGAATCCAAAATATGACCCTTTTGTATTTTTCAGAGTTGAGGGCCATGTTTCCAGGCCATTTTCTGACTCAGGTTGTCACAATTCCCCATTCCTTACCACAGAAGATCAGGGGTTTCATCCCCTACACTCAGCTGGCAGGTTCAGGCAGACACAGAAGATGCAAATTAAGATTTCCACGCTGCTTGCACAGCAATAGCAAGTGCTAAAGGCCAGCACTTCGACCACTTCCATCTTACCTGCTCCCCACAACATCAAAACCCCAAACAGCCAGAAGGATTCAGCCCTGCTGTGAAGACCAAGTATTTCCCTGAAGTTGAAAGGCTCTTCCTCACAGCAGAGCTGTCAAGAGCTTTACCACTGACCAAGGTCAGAGGAATGTCAGAATTAAACCTCAAGTTTGCGTCAGATTATATAAATATGAAAGAAGAGAGGTTTGACAAGGTACTGGTGAGAGGAGTTGTCAAACCAAAGAGGACTTGCTGTAAAAGGGGTTATATAAAGTGTAGCACAGGCAGAGCTGTGATTAAAGTCAATAAACAGCCTCCCAAAGCAGCAGCTGCCCTCTCCAGCACCTTGTGGCCTGAGTCCAAACTGTAGACAGATGAAATATGCTGCACAAAGGATGCCAGTCAGCTCAGGATTAAAGTAACAACTGTGCTCTCACTGCACTGTTGGCAACACGGGTCTTGACAAGGTACTTGGACAACAGAAAAATCCGAAACCCCACCATGCTGGGAGCAGAAAACCTGTATCTTCACCTGGGTGTGAGCTTGAAAATACATAGTTAAAACCTGAGATCACCTTTCTGCTGCATCGGTGATGGACTGATGAACGTCACGGGTGCAAGAAACCAGGCACTTGTAGGTCTGGTCCCACACTTCCTTACAGTGAGGTCAGTTTTAAACAGAAAATGCAGAAAGAATACAGTATTTAATGGAAATTGTGTCAGGCCAACTTCAGTAACTGCTGTGTTACACATCTTCACATACTTCACACACTCACCTGATTAATAATCATTTTAACATTATCAAAGAGAGAAGTCTCTACACTTACCACTTCGGGTCTGGGAGAAGAGTTTTCCACTGGGACACTAATTTCCTTCATGGAAACATCTCAAAGCAAACGGAGGAAACAAAAGGAGCAGGCTACAGAAATTCTGCTAAGTCTATGAAGAGGTGTTTCTACAGCAGAGGAGGATGCTTGAACTTTGTAACCCTTTGACTTTCAGAATAACAAAATACTCGTATTGTGACTACCCCAAGAATAGAAATTAATCCCAATCATGAGGATACACAGCTCTTAGAAGCTTGGCATGTTCACTGGAAAACTTTCTAAAAGGCAGCAATAACAACAGCAAAGAAACCCCTTCAGATCTTCCTCAATTTTTAATTTGTTATAGTTAAAAATATGCAAACTCCAGGCTTTGAAAAGCTTTAGGAGCTATCAGATTCTTTTCTATTGACCCTACTCTTCACCTGGGGTCTTCTCCAAAGCTTATGGAAAAGGATATAAGAAGCCTTCAATCAATAGACAGGAAATTTTAAAA
Organism: Pachyramphus minor; assembly: GCA_013397135.1. Lineage (NCBI taxonomy): Eukaryota > Metazoa > Chordata > Aves > Passeriformes > Tyrannidae > Pachyramphus > Pachyramphus minor. The sequence goes on along the minus strand of VYXB01004795.1, from coordinate 79,641 downwards.
TCTTCAAAGCTAGAGGGAGGTTGAAAGGAAACTGGAGACATTCAGCTCTACTCTGCTGACTCAGATTCAGGCAGGACAAGGAACATAATGCAATTCCTCCCTGATGCAAACAGAAACCCACCTGGGGACAAACAGTTTACATCTACCAACCACAGAGCAGGGTTGGGGCCAGGAGCTGCTCCTTGGTGTCTTGCACCAGCACTCCAAACACACTTTTCCCCTGCTTTTATAATCTACCCAATATGTGCTGGATGGACAAACAGGACCACTCCAATTACATCACCTGCTAAGGGAACAAGGCTGACACCAGACTCGTTACCTTTCGTTTCACATCAATGAAATGAAACATTTCATCACTCCTTCTCCTGAAATAGCACTGGAACTACCTTAGGAATTTTCAAAGAGAGCTTTCACTAGAAGCATTGACCCACCATTCATTCCGTTGTAAATACTCCTGTGGTGAGGGGACAGGTCCTCTGTCACTTGTCTCCTGAGGGTCCCTTCCCTGCTGCCTCCGCTGAGGTGTTTGAGGTGCTCGGGGCTGCCTCCATAGTGCTGTTTGAGGTGCTCTGGGCTGGTGCCCCTCACCTTGTGCAGGTGTTCCGTACTCCCACTCGGCGTGTGCTTCTGGAGGTGGTCTGGGCTGCCACCGCTGTGCTTTTGGTGCTCAGGGCTGCCACCAGGCCTCTGCTTTTGAAAGTGTTCGGGGCTACTACTCAAAACGTGCTTTGGGATAGTTTCTGGGCTGCTGCTGCTGTGCTTTTGTTGGTCAGGGACCTTGACAATGGTTTTGTGGTGCTCAGGGCTAGGCCCTTTCAGGTGGTGGTCAGGACTGCCAGAGCTGCGGGGCTTCTGCAGGTGCTCCGGGCTGATACTCCTGTGCTTCTGGTGCTCAGGGCTTCCTTCGCCCCGAGCCTTCTGCAGGTGCTCCGGGCTGGTGCTTGGGTGGTGTTTGTGGTGGTCAGGGCTGTCTGTGCTGCCCGTGCTGGAGGTGCTGCTGCCATCCCCCACGTCTCTGATGTAGGCGCTGGTCGCCGTCAGCTGGCACAGGCTGATCTGGCTGTCGATGGAGCTCCGGCTGCCGGCTCCACCGCCCTTCTCCTCATCCAGCAACACGCACAGCTCCTTCAGCTCCAGGTTCTCCTTAACCACCTCTTCCTGTCTCACCTCCAGTTCCTTCAGCTTCTGCAGGTATAAGGCCACCTCTTTGTGCATCACACTGGCGCTGTAGCGGCCCAGCCGCTGCCACTCCCGGGACACCTTCTTGCCCTTCTGCCGGTCGTCATCCAGGAAGCAGCACAGGTCCCTCAGCTCCTGGTTATCCTCTTGCAGCTTCTGGTTGATATCCTTTAACAGAAAGATTATCATGGCAGAGAAGAGTCTAAAGGAATTGGTGTTATACAATCACCCTTACACAAGGCACAGAATCATATTTAAGCACTCAAGTGAGACATAAATAATTGTGTGCGTATATCTGGCACATTGTAACAGCACAGTGCTTCAAACAGAGCTGCTGTCCAGCCAAAGCTGACTTGGAGCTAGTTTGAGGTGTTCAAAGACTAACTTCTGACACAGCATAAAAGTTTCAGGTGCTTAATTAACTTTCATGCTAAATATCAGAGTAATTTAGCTCCCAACCTGGGCAAAGATCGTAAGTGCTCTCCTGATGATCTCGCTCCCCTGAGAAATATTCACCTGAATAAAACTGCAAAGTACATCAGAACTCGTACTCTCACTTAAATAATTAATTATTAACATCTAGACTCCCTATTCCCCAAAGCATAGTCATATATAAAAATGACCATTTTAGAGATTTAAAAAAAAAAAGTGGGTTGTTTGATATTGTTCCAGATTTGCATTAAAAAACCTTGTCAGACATCACTTAATCAGTTTGCTTCAACCCCTCTGAAATTAAGTAATCTGCTTTAATAGATTTTTCCCTCCTAATAAAATGCAGTGCATGATTCCATGCCCTTCTCCAAGTAAGGAACAGTCTGAAGCAAATGCTCTGAAGTAAAAATGTTCAGGGTGTTACTATAGCAGAATAATGCCAAAGAAAACATTTGCAGTATTTTATCCTCCCAGTTTGGACTTGTGACCATATTTCTCTTTCCCCCAACTGCATATTAATTCCTTCTTATGTATGATATCACAAGTAGAGATTAGCCACAATTGTTAAAGGATTGGCCTTATGGAAAGACCATTTCAGCACTGTTTCCCAAGAAAAGGAAGCTTTTGTAACCCCACTGGATTTGGATGCACGAATGCCTGGGTTTGCCTGACCTTTGCCTCAGAATAACTCTGAACTTGACTGATTTCAACCTGTATTTGACAATGAAAAAAGGCTACACGGTGTCCTTAAAAAAATCCCTGCTGGTCAGAGATATTTGAAGTGATCCCACGGTGGAATAAAAAAAGTTGTGGCAGTCCAGAATTCCTCAGCCAGAAGGCAGCCTTCCAGCTGGGCATTCTGACTCAGGGACCTGGTATTTCACACAGAACAAAGGAGGGAGATGTGCAGACACCAGCACAGGGCTCACAACCTCCTTCTCTTGGATTCTGTTGAAAAGTTCCAGATGGGGCATCTGAACAAAAGGAGGAAGTTGAACATGACTTAAAGAGTTCAGGATTGAGAGGGGAATGTGTCACTCCTTCCTACACGTCTTGGTGTGTTTGGGCAGTTATCTGGAGGATGCAGAAATCCACATGATGTCACAGCACTGGGAGAAAGACACTATTGTTGTAACTGAACATACATGTGAAACCTAAGCCTCATTCTTACTAAATACTATCATGGATGGGTCCTTTTTCCCCAGACACCATGTATGGTCAAAAAGAGGGAAGGGACACCTCCCCCTCATACTCTGCAGAACACAAAAACTTGGGAGACAGGAAGAGTTTTCCCCCACAAGCTGTTTATTTCATGCCACACTATGATCAAAGACACTTTCTCAGTAATTCCATCACTTAAAGCCATTCTACATGTGAAGAATTCTCTTCTAATGCACTTCCATGCAATCATTCCAAAGCCCACACTGTCTCTCCTCTCTTTTTCTCCAATCTCATTGAAAGAATTGCCTAAAAACAATGTCCCTTCTCAAAGCAACAAGACAGAAAATGTTCTGTGGTCCTGCCTGCTTTAAGGTAACTTTCTGGGTCTATAATAGACAAGCAAGGTGGTTCTCTGGAAGCAGTCACACTATCTTCCCAGTCCTCAGAAGTGGGAAGGAACCATTAGGGACTAAGCTCCTCACCCAACCAAAGAGTGGAATCTAGAAGGTATAAGCCATATATAAGTCAGACTTGCTCTGACTCCTAATGTGCAGCCTGCACATGGATACAATTGAGGATGGTTGGTCAGAGATGCATTATCAGATGCCTTTTTCAGACAACAAACTAGGCATTGGTTCTGATCACCCCAAAACCGAGCCCAAGGGTTTGCCATCAGCTGCCATACCCTGCACTGCATCCTGGAAATGACCAACTCCCTCCAGCAGCCTCCTGCCTGCCTGACAGGCTAAGGCAGCCGAAGACAGGGACAAAAACCCTTTTGAACATCTACAGCTCTGCACACCCTTATTTCTGCATCACTTTAGGCAGGATCATTTAACTCCACAGCAGTGGAGTCTAACACAGAGGTGACCAGACTTTAGTGTCTGTACCAAACCACAGAACACTGGGGCAGAGCACTCCCCAGCTGTGCTGCACATCCTGCCGAATAGCTGCTCATCTCTTAACCGGACACTCGATTTTTAAGCAGCATCAAATGCTATTCACTCCAGCCCTCGTCTGCTTTTCTGCGGTTCTCGGGAGCGGCTCCTCCCGGACCATCCACCTGACGAGACCGCTCCCGGCGGGACGGGCGGGGGCCGCGGAGACAAACTTCAGGGGTCCCACCCTGTCCACCCCACTCTACCTTCAAGCCGCGGATCTCGCCAAGGTGGAGCTGGAGGCGGCGGTTCACCTCGCGGATGAGGTTGCTGTGGTCCAGCATCGCGCTCATCTTCTCGGCCTCGGCGCGGCGGAGGCTGCGGATCAGCTCCTCCTTGCTCCACTTGAGCAGCTCCTCGTCCGACACCTTGGACAAGTCCTCGGCCGGCGCCGACCCGCAACTTTCCGCCGCCACTTTGGCCATGGTGGCAGCGCGGGGGCAGCCGCGGAGCCTCCCCGCGCTGCCGGGGCCGCCCCTCCGCCGCCGCTGGGGCAAAGGGCGAGCCCGGAGCCCGCGGGTGCCCCCGGCTCCAGCGCGGGGCCGGGGCTTACGGGGGAAACCGCTTCTGGCCCCGCGCGGCGGATCCTGGAAAACAGGAGGAAGACGCGGAGGAAAGGGTGTGGAGGAAGCCCGGCCACAGTCTGGGGAGCAAACTTCCCCC